>JACBWW010000014.1:2463088-2839581 GCA_020086605.1 Lanius collurio | reverse complement strand
CATGTGCCCAAAAACTAACAATGCAAGAAAACAAAAGTTTTGCTAAAGACTTCAGGCTGTGCTGCTCAGGCTACTCAAAGGTCCATCCCACTTTGCAAAGGAGAAGGCAGAGAACTTGCTGTGGTCACAGCTCAAAACATCTTTCCAGGGGCCTATGGGGACCCTCACCTATGCTTGTAAATCTCATCATGACTTGTGACATCTGCCAGAATTCTTTTAAATGGGGTTGACTTTCTAAAGATTTTAATTTCCTGGCAGAAAATCTGCTTTAAATCATCTCACACACAGTATTCCAAAGTCAAAATTCATTTTGCACATCTTGACTTGGACACAAAGGCTGCTGGACATGGAGATGGTGAGGAAAGGACTGATCTGCTCAGTCTGCAGAAAGCTGCCGAGGCAGCCTTGTATGGGAAGCCAGTCCTGGGTACAAACATCCCCCCAGAGAGGGGAGAGCTGTCAGTGTTTACGCCAGTGATACTGGGAAAAATGACATTTCCAAAGGAAGCCAAATGTAAAGGAAAGGCACAGCAAGAGGGTCCCTCCTGGCCCAGACCTGATAATCTCCAGCCACCACAAGCAAGGCATCCGGGCTGGCCTCGAGCTGGCAGGACTGCTCACATTAGCCTCCTTCACCTTAGCAGATTTATTGGATTTTGAGCAATAAAAGCCACATTTAGCAAGCATATCAAGGGCTCAGCAGTGCTCTTTCACCTCCCTCTATCATATGCAGACAGGAATGAAACTTAATGGATATAGATGGGAAAAAAACCATCCTCACATAAAAATGAGACATGATTCAACTCAAAGGTGAGTGTTGAGGAGGAGGGAATGAGTAAATGGCTGTTTGGGAAAAGGGTTAACAGGCTAAGTTTCACTATACTCTTCCCAAACATTTGTCCTAAAAAGAAAATATTGACTTCAAGTTATTGTCATAAGGAGCTCAAGCAAGCAGAGGTAACCTGGAAAACTCAAAGACATTCTTCTTCATTTTGAAATTTACTTCTGTTTAACAATCTCACATGGGAACTACTTTAAGACAAAAGAATGAGCTCATGACATTTTTAGTTGGACTAAGTATCTGTGTTTTTTTGTAAGCTCCTATGAGAACTTTATGTTAAGTTTTCATGCTTGATTTTATGCTTCACAGTGGCTGACTTTCCATGCAAGCCCTAAATCCAGTTTTAAGGTAAAAGAGAAATCTCTTCCTTATAATAACAAAGAAAAAGCAACTTGGGTTAAAAAGTTGACAAAGATAAGATCAATAATTTGCTGGCATTGTTTTCAAATGAACTTCTAAAAATTTTGAGATACCTATTCCTAGAAAGTACAAAGTTTGCTGATTGACCTCCTGCTCTCACAAGGTGGAACCTAATTAGAGGATGAAGCTAACAAGGGCTGGAGCTGTAAAATCTCTATAAGTTCATGGTTTGTCATTATAAAATATCCCAGAAACAAGGTAGATCAATAGAGTAGGATTCCACAAAATGCCTGCTGAAATCCTCCCAAGCACCACTCTGCTGCTTGCTTCTCCAGTAATGTCATTCCCTGCCATCCCTCCTATTCCCTGATGTGGTTGTTAATCCTCCAGAGGTGTAATCTGCTTTGGGAACTGGCTGCTTAGCAAAACGCAGTTCACCCTGGGTGTTGACTGCTAATGTGAGCATCCACCTTCGCCCTGCAAGGAGGTTCTCAAATGTTTCAGTGCCTTTAGGGTGCAATTAAATAACTGAGTGATTACTGAAATATCCTGGAGAATACTGAAGCTGGGAGCAGATGCCTCTGTTACACACTGCAATAGAGCAGGTGGTACTTGCCAGTGTTGGAGCAGCCCCTCTGTGCACTGAAAGATCCTCCTTCCTGAAATATTTAAAATGAGTAAGAAATCAGCGTGAACAGCCAGGAGAATTGATTAAGCTATCCAGGAAGTCTAAGAGAAAAGAAAATCCATGCTTGTGACAGAAAAGCCTGCCTGTCCCACTGTCCAAGTGCAGTGAGTGGCTGTGGGCAGCAGAACTGCTGCTGGAGGCAGCACTTCCCAGAGGGTCCTGATCACTATTCAAGTCCTGCAGTAACCTGCTCTTAGAAACTCCCAATACAGTTCCCCAGCCACACATTTCCCTCCCTCTTATTTTCTAAGCCTTATGTTCAAAAGAAAAAAAAAACAAAAAACCACAATCCTTTCTTCTTTCTTTTGTCACATTACATGAAATGCATAATCACCATCCTGAGAAATAAAAAATTAAAGTGTATATTGGTAATTATAGATACTTCATAACAACATGTTTTTCTACAGCGATAGAAAAATATTTGCTCTCTTTTCTGTTTTATGCAAGTACATAAAATTTACTCTTACTGCTGCTCCACATACCAAGGGCCTAATTCTGCGCTCGCACATGTTGGCAGCTATTGACACGACTGAACTCAATTTCTGATTCACACCAGTTCATAATCAGATTACAGACTTCTCAGTTTATGGATGAAGAAGTTTTAATACCACAAGGGAGGCTGACTTGGGATCACTGCGAGGCTGCCAACTCCCCTAGAATTATTAACCACCAGAAGCCATGCTGTGTGTCAGTGCTGGGATTGTGTGAAACAGAACAGGGCAGAGCCTGCTCCACTCAGCTTCCCAAAAATCCTCTACCCCCAGCAGCTCTCAAGGGAAAGGCCAACAGCTGTCATGAGCTGTTGGTCATGGCCAGCAAGCTCACACCCAGCTCAAAGAACCAGAGCTGTTCCCGGAGGATGGCACTGTGGCCATGCACACACACGTGTGTTCCTATGAGCACAGTCCCACATGCCCTGCAGCCTTCGATCTGCCTGCAGCTGTTGAAGGGAACGTAAAGGAAAATTCCCTCAAGTAAAGCACAACTTCAGGCAGACTCAATAAATCAGTGGGATGCCAGGCTCAGCCTGGCAGCAGTGCCAGGAGCTGTTGCTGCTGTGTTAGCCCACAGTGTCTGGTTACTGCAGAGGAGCATTTCTCCGAGTGGACACCTCTCCCACTGGGAAAGCCCCGTGTTATCCCTGCCAGGAGTTGTCATATTAACTGTGTGTATGTCCACTCCTTTTAGCTCTCCAAATCTCTCTCACAGCTTACTGTCTTCAGGTTTTGCAGGATGATTTCTAACCAGCTCAGCATGGTTCAGTAACTGAAATTTTGAACAAAACCAAGGAGAATCCACTCCATTGCTGAAAGATATCTTCAAGACTTATAATATCCAGTTCAATATATGGAACTGATGGAGAAGAAAATATAGATCTTCCTCTTTTATACAAGCTAATAGCCACTGAAGTGGAAGGGTACATTTGTTATGATTAATTTATATTCTTATTCACTACATTTACTTCAATAGAAAATATTTAGATTATGTATTTGTAGCTGTTTTTAGAAATAAAAGGTGTACTAAAAAATTCTGGTGAACAAAGGAATCATTGGTATACAATGATTCCTTCTCTCAATTTTTTTGTAAAGGTGAAGGGGAATAGTGTTGAATTACAGCCAGAGGAGGAAAAAAACAATCTTCCCTGTTACAATAATAATGAATTGTTTCGACTAGGTTTTGCCTGCAAACATGGGATCTTGTGAAAATAGATTCAGTGATGTCTACATATCTTTAATTCAGTGCAGGGAGTATGTTGTGAGAAGAAATGGAAAAAACAGCCTACATACAACTGCTTTTTTACCAGAGAAGAGAAACAAGTGGTTTTTGAGATATAAAACTACAAGCAGAGGCAAGAGAAAATGGTCTGTGCCTGAATGAACTGAATGTATCACCCACAAAACCTGCACAGACAGGAGGTGACTTCATGAGCATCTCTTTGCAGGGCACCTCTTAGCAGGTCTCTGTGGGCTGCTGAGTGAATTCTGATGAACCACAGGCAGTGCCACAAGCAAAGAGTATCTTGTTCAGGATCCCTCCAGTCTGTCCTGTGCGTGCCTGTTACCACACCCAAACAGGGAATGAGAAAAGAGCAACCTTGTATGTTTCTCAAGTGAGGCTTCAGAGGAAGAGCCAATACTACCTAAAAAACCAGAACAAAATTAAGCAGAAAACCAACATACATGGCCACCAAACTATGTTCATTTTCTTTAGCACACTGTGTATTGATAGATACACATACTTTACAGATGAGGAACTTCAGGAAAAAAGAACAAATCCTTTTTCTTTGGTCTCACACAAATTCCACAGCAGACCCAAGGAGCATTCTGCTCCACCTCACTGCATTCATTTAGCCCTCTATTTGCACAAGCTATTGCAATATAAAAAGAAGGTGAACCTGACCTATCTGAGAAGTAGGTTTAATTTCATGCATAACTATTACTCACACTGCTAATAGGATTCAATATTTCTACCATGCAAGAGCTACAGGATGAGTAATGCCTCTGCACGTGTGAGGCTTTACAGGAGCACAGCCACCCATCTCCCTACCTGTGGGCATTGCACCCCACTCAGGAGCTGCCACAAAGTACTGGAGATGTGCCAAAAGTAGTGTCAATAATGTCACATTTCTGTACAGGTTGTGCATCTTTACACCTTAACGTCTTGCTTGGCGTGGGAAACACTGAACCCCATGCAGAGCATCTGCAAAAACAGCAGAGCTCTGTCCAGTGCTGATTCTCCAGAGATCTTGCCCACTGAAGACAGGCCTGAGCATTGGAGTTCTGGTTTGAGACCACAGCCAAAAGCCAGAGGGCATTTATCAAAGGTTCAAGATTAGCTCACAAGCTTGAATGAAATGTCAAGCAAGAGTGAGAGTATTTTGTCTAAGCAGGATTGTTTCCCTTATTTTCAATATATAAGTCATCCAGAGGCAAACCCCCTTTTTAAAAATTAGACTCCAGGCAGCAGCTAAACTGCTGAAACAGTATAATAATTCCTAGACTGATAGCCAATCCAGATTTCCAAGAAATCATGTACCTAAAAGGCAGCCCTGAAAATTTTTCAAGGCTTTGCCAAATTTATTATGGCAGAATTTAATGAGATCAAATACTTCTTCCCCTCAACATGAGGAAGTTATCCCATGACTCCTTCTGCATCTGGGGTATTTGCATTATGTATCTCATGAAAGCAAATTTCACTGTGAGCCATTGTGTTTGGATGAGAAATTTTGCCCTGAACTGTTTGTATGTAGAGGTATCACCCTGAAATCAGCAAAGCCAGAATGAAAAATTAAAAAAGGAAGTTTTACATTATTTAGAGGGTTTGAAGTTTAAATTAATAGTTTGGAGCTATAGAGACTGAAGTGGAGAAGGAGGGGATTTTATGTTAAGTCTCAATGGCCGCAAGAAAGATACTTTCCAGATAAAATAAACCATAAAAATTCAACAAAACCAGAAAAAAAATATTTGGCTACATAATTTTCCTTTTCCTTTGTCTGTCTGTGTTAATACAAGCCTAAGAGCCTAAGCAAAATTTCAGAGGCATGCTATCACTAAGAGGAAAAAAATGAGAACAACAAAACTTAAACCATAATTATTTCCATTATGCTTCAATGCTACTGAATAACAGACCAAAACTCTCCCTTCCTTCACTCTGTGTAAATCTTATAGCACATAACATGATAATTTTTTCACGAATGAAAGATAATCTACCATCAAATGAGTACTTTCCCTGGACCACTGCAGAGCAGTTTGCTCAAGGAGCAACAGGAAGCAATTGCCATCAGCAATGAAAAAAAATTATTTCTCTACCTCTGAAGACTACTCCAAGTCTTTTTTCCCCACAAGACATATATTCCCGTCTCCTCACTTAAAAAATGTTTTTACAAGACTCTCAAGGGACTGAAGAAGGCCGTTTTGACTGCCCAAAAATCATTGGGAACATATTTATTTCCTTTTGTTAGAATGATGTTTGCCTCTTACTGGCATGTACTGCTCGTTGCCACGTGTACAAAAATGCAGATGAGCGATTAATATTCTGGTGTATTCTTTTCTCACAGAATTTACTGGTTTGGCTTAGTCTGCATACTCGTGTTATGACCCAACTCTGAGGCAGGGCAACAGATCAGCCCCTTCCCTTATCTGGTGTGAAAACCCATTATTTAGGATGTCAGGCCTGGGCCATCAGGGAAGCAATAATAAGTCGAAGCAAAGGTCCATCATAGCATGTTCCTTTGCTGTGGCAAAACCCACCCTTTTAATCAATCAGGATGAAAGATGGGATAGCCAACAACCACGTCAGAAGAACTGCAGCTCAGATTTCTGAGGTGGCTGTTAGGAAATCACTGCTAAGTCTCCCCACCTCTGGGGCAGGGGAGAGCACCCTGAGAATAGCAGAGCCTCAGGCAAGTTGTCAAAGTTTTTCTGGCAGTGCTGATCGCTGAAAGTGAGCCTACCTGGTAAACTAAGTGTTCTGCACAATCTCAAATTGTTGCCTCAGTAAATTAAATTGCAGGATGGTACAAGGAAAATGCTGGTAAGGAAGAAAACTTAAAAAACTTGAATGAAAATGAGAGGAGAGAAACCACAGGAATTTGAAAGGAGAACTTGTCCAAAGCACCAATAAAAAAAGAGAATCTAAATCTCACATTTTAGTTATAATTCCTACCACCAGGCTATGGAGACAGTGGTGGGGTTGCAGTCCAGGACCAGCCTTGACTGCTATTGCTCCTATCCATAAATGCTGCTGTTAACATGCTCCTGGAAGACAATTCTCTTCCTCCATATGTAAAATTTCCCAGTCTCTTCAGATTTGTAATGCCTTTTCAATAAGAAAGCATGTGAAATCTCCCTTATCTGTTTCTCTGTTCAATCAGAAGTGTGTCAGTCACAAGCCCACACTGCTCAGCCACCATGATTGCTGCTGTGCTTCAGCTGACAAGCTGTGAACGTTTTGGCTGCCCAAAAATCATTGGGAACATATTTACTTCCTTTTGTCAGGATGATGTTTGCCTCTTACTGGCATGTACCAACGTAGCTTCACACACATATATCGGGGGTTTTAGTGACATCAAGTATCACACACAAGCAGTTAGGAAATACTACCTTGGTAATGAGACACAGCATTACTGCCAGCTACTCATTCCAATATCACTTAAACATGCATAGAAATCATGTTCTTATGCTTTAGCACCCTTTTTATAATCTGATTATAAAAAAGTAGAACATTATGTGGGGAAAAACAGTGTGGATGCCACTCCTGTTCTTTGCAACAAACCAAGAACAGTTTCAATGTAAATTACAGTCAATATCACTAGGATTAAACAAAACATGGAAGATGTGGGGAAAGAATGCTTTCTTCTTTCTTTTGGGCCACAAGCCTTTTAGTAAATCCCAGAGAGCTGTTGAAGACCTGTGGTACTCACAATGTTGGAAGAATTTATCAAGCACAACCAGGTCTCATACGGAGTTACAGATTCTCTAGCAATTGTGCAATCTTCTAGCAACTAAATCCAGAAATTATATTATCCTGCTCTCAGTAAAGTACCACAATTTATGCTTGCTGTAATGCTGAAGGCCTCACACAGGTTGACAGCTGTAGCACCTGTAGGCAAACCCTGTTCATTGCATTTACTCATAACTTGTGAGGCAAATGTAACACAGCCATCCTGCACACACAATAAAAGGACACCAGCTCCAAACACACAATCCAGTCATTATTTTGATTGCAGTATGTTTTCCAAATTGATTCAAAAATATGTTTTTGTTAAAGTGCATGATTTGTCAAAAGCACTCCCAGGAGGTGTAAGAAAAACAGCAAAGAAATTGGAGCTTGCTTAACCAAGTTTATAAACCTGCTGTTTCATCCTCAGAGATGAATTACGCTGCAGGAGCACATTCACTAAACGTCCATGCTCTCCTTCTTGCCCTCCTACCTATGTTCAAAGAATAGAATAGAAAAACATAAATCAAAATCTCAGAACATATTTCTCCCCCAATTCCGAAGCTGCCATATCTCTATACCAGGATCATAATCCCCTGCAATACAAAAAAGCACAGCCAAGCAATCACCACTTCAAAATAATTACAGGCCACACAGTAATTTATACTTATCTAAAGCCTTTCACCCCAAGAACCCAAAGCAATTTATACACAATATAAACGTGGCTGATACAAAAACAATAATGCCAAGGAGCTACTTGGGAATTGAGGCATTGTCTAAATCATGCAGCTCTTTGCAGTCTAAAATTTACTCATTATCCTGATAGCAGTTTGAACTAAATCAATTAAAACCTTCCATCTCAAATTTAGGACTATTCTAGGCACTAACGGGCATGTTCTGAACCTTTCTTTAATTTCAGTCAATGACATTGAAAAATCAAGAAATTAAAAGACATACACAGCTTCAGGAGGTGCTCATCTGAAGCACAACCAGGCCTAATATACCCTTCTGGAAAGAAAAAAGGTCTAAATTTCTATTTTTGCATCCCTTATCCTTTATAAAATTTAATCTTAATCCATCCAGGCTGTTGCTAAATACTGGCCTACAGGCAGAGCTTCTCCCCTTCTGTGGTAGCTCTGAAATATCATCATTTACCTCCCAGCTGCTCAGTAAATTAAAGCAGACAGCCTACAGGTGCTTGCTGGAGTCCCAGCACTCTCAATAGCACCAGGCCACACGGGTACAAATTGGTCTTTAAGCAGAGCTCTGAAATAGCTGCTGGTTCTCTAATCCCCCAGCCGTGCCCCTGGGGCTCTGGGGGAGAGGAGGCTTGGGAAGCTGAAGGGATCTGTATTTCTAACAATTAACTAGTAATCCATTTACATTTTCAAAGCTGTTTTCACATGGAAAAAGGCTACTGGCTCTTTCTATATTATTGAACACAGATTTTGTTACGGCTTTCCTCAGTCTTCAAAGTGCAGAACACAAACGTTGAAAGCATTCACTGTACACTTTGTAGAATCCCCAAAAGGTAAATTTGGGGAATATAAATATCTCTTTTGCAAGGTGAATTATAGACACCAGTGACAGCAGAGCTCCCTGGCAATCTTCAGATCCAGAGAGATCACAGCAAACCCCAGCATTTTAAGGGATAGCTAGATATTATTACCACATTTTAAAATTAGAAAATTGAGTTAAAACTCCTTCGTGCCGTAGGATGCTTCAGTCTTAAGGGTAGGAAACTCTTTTCCCTTGCTCAGCCCTCTGTAACATATTTCTCTACCCACGTATGTGCATAGGCCTGTCAGGGAAATACAAGATTTTTAATGTTTTGAGTGAGAATAGCACACATGACAGGACTGCAGCATCTCATCTGCATGGCTGATGCATCTGCAGTCAATCTGATCACTGAAAGCATTGGTCTCACTGCACCATCAGGAGTGCTACTGGCTCTGGAAGGAGGCAAAGCTAAGTGTGTTTTGGGGAGCAGAGTGTTTCTTTTGTTTAAAAATAAGATAACATCAGGGGGAAACCTTACTATTTTTGCTGCCTGCGTGGTACCATGCTTCTGTTTCACTCCTGAGTGGCAGCTGCAGCATCTCTCAACAGTGAGACGGGATTTTGCTATGAAAATGCAGAGAGAGAAGCCAGTGGATAGGCAGTTTCTTGCACTTCCTCATGATCCCTGGGCTGACAGCTGATCCACTAACAACACTCAAAACAAGTGAATTATTCAAGTAGTTTTCACAATATTATGCTGGAGGTGGTTGATTGCTTTGCCTCACACTGGATTTCTTTTCCATATTACTTTTTAGGGGGCAAAGATGTCACAAAAGGAACATCTTTCTTTAATTAAAATGTCTTTTGCAAATATTCAGTGTTGTCTATTAAGATACAGATGCCACAGAAAAAAATAAAGTGATTAAATAACAGACCTCATAACGAGACTGGATTTAGCTTAACTCTGAAACTAAACCAGCCAAGATATGGGGTTTATTTCTTTTTCAATCTTATATCACTTCAATTTGCAGTTCACATCTTCAAGAGGTGAAAAACAATTTCATTTTATAAAAAAGCTGCCCAAAGTAGCTATGTCAATTTAGACCACCTGGGAATCTCACTCTGTGCTAATCTGTTTCATTCATCCCCTTTTCTTGACATAGAACTGCCAAGGGACTAGCCTGGATGTAGGAATGTATTACCCAAGTGTCACCAGTAATGCTGTCTCTTTTTCTCCCACTCTCTCCAGAGCATTCAAGCCAGAACTGACATCAAAACTGGATTTGTGAAAGTGAGTGGAGGCAAGGGCAAGAAAAAAAAAGGGCTGAAGGATTAGGATTCTGTAGTTAATTCTGGGTAAAAAAGGCTCTGTTACTGCCTTTTCTCTAGACAGGAGTTAATTCCATAGTTCAGTTTTATCTTCTGTGTTTATATATTTATGAAAAGGATTTACAACTTGGAGCTTGTAGCTGTAAGGGAGTATATTAGATGACCACCCCAGTGGTCCCACAAATCTTCATCTGTGGTTTCACTGCTCTCATGGAGCACAACTATTGTGACAAGTTGGTAGGGAAATAGCAAGGATTTTGATTATCTACACAATAGGTCTTGCACTGACTTTGGAGTTCAATAAAGAATCATTGCAGAGATCTGATGTCAGGGAGTACATATTTGCTGTTTTCTGTGTTTCTAATCACAGTACACTGGGCTGGAAAGACATCCTGGGGTATTCAGTCCAGTCCCTTGCCATTGCAGGTGACCAAATAATAAAACCCATTTTTGTAACCTGATGGATTGCTTTGTTCTGTCAGAAGGAATTTCGTGTAGTGTAGTTTTATTTCTAGTTACAGAAACTTTCAGTCTGTGCCAGGCACACTCTTGATAGAAATGTAGTTTTCAGTCTTGGGATATTGAAGAGGATGGGAGGAAGGGAAGGAGGGAGGGAGGGAAGGAAGGAAGGAATTCAGGATCAAAAAATATCCTATGTCACACAATCAACAAAGAATTAGGACTTAGGAATATACTTATTTACTGTGTATGGAAAATAGGCCATCTCAAACAAAATTCAAGTTGTCTTCCCATTCAAGTACAAACTTGGCTGTAAAAGTAGCTGTGCTGATGGAACAAAGTTCTGTATCTCATTTGAATTAGTTCCAAAAGATGCTCTAACTGAAAAGAGCACTATGACACTACACAACAAAGTTCACACTAAATGGATTTAAATTACAGAACTGATAGATCTTAGAACATAAATTTTAATTTAAGTGTCTGTCTTAGCTCTGTGCTGCTGTACATTGCATTTAGAAGCAGATATAAGTGATCATTAATATAATTCACAGTAACATTAAAAACTAGTGAGGTAGTCAATAATATTGGGAACTGCTGGATTATGTAAATCAACTGCAAGAGTAACATATTTTAAAACCACTAAATTTCAAGTATTAAAGTTTCTTAAAAGGTGGGAAACAGAACAGCTGGACATGCTGGCAGTGAAAGGGACTTGTCATAGGAATCCCCAACAAAATGTGACAACCACAAGAGAGAAGGGGCAGAGCAAATATTTGGTTGCATGAGAAACAGAACCCAGAATTGCAGGAGAGGGGGTTTTTTCACATTTTTTAAAGGAGCTGTTGAAAGCGCTAGGGAAGGAGAGGGAAGAAGAAGAAGAAGAGGCTGAAGTCAAGACAGGACTCATGAGTGGTGTGACAAGACAGAGAGGGATTATCAGCATTGAGTAACTCACCTGGTATCACACAGGTTTATAATCAGGATGTAACTGTGAGAGTTTTCACTCCCATCATGGCTACTGATGGAAAGAGACTTCCCCTCTAGCCTGCAAGAACTGCAATGTCTTACAGCTTCTGCTCTACTTCATGGATAGCTTGATAGTTTATTGTAAAGCACTTCCCTAAAGTAATACTCTTCCATTCCCTGTTAGCTTTGTATCTAGCTTTACACAATTAATTAGGGAAGTGTTCAAAGACCTAGATTTTAAACCATTTAATTAATTAGAAATGAAGGTTTAATGGTTATTCCTCTCAGACTATTTAATTTAAAGAGAAAATTTGCAGGAAAATGAAGGAAGAGAAATCAATTTAGTGTATAACAAATTGCAACAGAAAACAGAAAAGAGATGAACATATGTATCTGTTTACTGTTCAACTGGGTAAGAGCATCCCTATCAGAGCACAAGGGGTGCTCATTTTTGGTAATGGGGACACAACTCACCAGTTCCAAGAAACTGCCCATTCAAACAAACTGGTATTTCCATCACACCCCAGGACGTCACTGTGTCCATCCCACCTCCGAGAAACAACATGCAGAAGCACAGGAGCAGAGGAGCCTTGCTCCAAATCTGAGAAAAGGCTGGAAAAGAGAGAGGACCTCCCGAGGGCCCCTTCCAAGAGCAGGTGCCAGCAGCTGGCATCCAGCCCAGCACCGTGCCAGGCAGGGAGGCTGAAGGCTCCTGCCTTGGTACCACAGCAGGAAGATGACCCTTTTCAGAAGAAGGACACATGGAGCCCCATAATGTCCCCGACTAGAAAAACTAGTGAGTCATCACCCCAACACCCAGCTGAGCAATGTGATTTCATGCAGGGCACACTTACTTGAGCTAAATCTTTCTCTTACAGGAAACAAAGCCATGCAGCAGCAGCAGCCCATCAGTTCTACTTTGTAAGAGCTGTCACACGGACATCTCCCTAAAAGCAAAATTCCTTTTTATGCCAGTGGAAGGTCTGAAAGCCAAATGATGGCAACATGCCCTTCTAAGTTACTGAAACATTTTCAGTTGTTCCTTTCCCTGAGGTATCTGCCACAAACAAGACAATCCAAGCATGAAGATGGGATAACTTAGTAGAGAACGCTGAAATACTTCTAATAATATGAGTAAGACCTAAGAAAATATCAGAGCTGCTGTTGCACACAGCTTTGTAAAGACAATAAAAGAAACTGCCCCTCTACTGAGACATTCCAAATCTAATCTCTGCTTTTAAAACAAAATTACTCTGGTACAGAGAAAACATCAGGCTTTGGGCTGGGGAAAGATGTTGCTTTGTTGTTTTATTTTAAGAACTTGGAATTTGATAGGATCTAAGTATAAGCATTCAAAAAACCACTAAATTTGAAAAGAGGCTTTGTTCATGAGTACTGGCAAGACTGATTGGTGTTAAGATGAAATGAGACTCCAAAGCATATAACACTTCAAAATAAATACCAGCATGCAGCACTGCTGTGATTTTGCAAGCCATCTGCATGATTTATCCCCATATGATGGTTTAGCCACCTATCTGTTTTTACCAAAGCATTTGGAAAAAAGGCTTGCTGATACAAAGCATGGCTTTTTTTCCCTCAGCTATTGCTAACTAAGCCTGTCACTAATTCAAATCAATTCAGTTGGTCTAATTAAATAAGGAAATGGATCTGCTCAGATCTGAGCCTCTCTTCCACAATTCATATAGAAAAAAAATTTACAGTGAATATTGATATTCTGAATCAGCAACTGCCTTTTTAAAAAAAATAAGGGATAACCTTTTGCACTGAAGAGAGGAGAGGGGAAATATTAGGGAAAGTTTTTTGGCTTTCAGAGGGTAAATCTGGATACAAAGCCTAAGAAACTCTAAGGAGTAAAGAATAAATGCCATTCTGCCCAAAAAGCAACAAGACTGGCTGGATAAGTCAGTGACCTAGGGTAAACAGCAAAATGTTTCCTCAGCAAATCTCTGTGTCCACCCCAATAAATTCTAGTCTGGCCAGCAGCAGTATCACTGCCAAGGAGGGAGGATGCCTCTGTATTTTCTGTTCCAGTCAGGACAGGATTTAATCCTAAACATTTTTTTTAAAAATCATTTAATATCTAAAATTTATGTAATCACTTATGACTAACTCCTCATTGTAACAGAAGTTTTAGCGTATGCAATTATCTCTTTAGTTTGGGTTTTAAATTAATGTCAGTCATTCTCCTTCCATTTAAAATCTCATTTTTCACATGTACAACACATTCAACCAGCTTTGGAAGAGAAATATCAAAGGAGCTAATTCCCTCCTGGTTTAATTTAACTGAAGAAAATAGAGTTACAGAAAGGATAGTTTTGAATCAGTACAGAGTGTCTGAACTCTCACAAACAAGGCAGAAAGCAGTGGCAAATCTATGGATGCATAAAGGATACAGTGTCTTTTACTGGCTTTTAATGAAGCTTGTTAATTTTAATGGAGGGTAGGGTAGGGAAAGAGGAAAGTATTTCTGCAACACCACGTTGCAGAAATGTACCATGGAACAACATTTTTCTTCTCTGACCCCTATTATGCTCCTGGAATTGCTCACAAAATGAAGCATAATTGATGTGATGGTCAAATCAAGCACCATAATAATTTCCTTCACCAAAATACTGTGGGACTCTCAGAAGATGAGTCCTCAGCACCTTCCAAGAAGCAGCAGCTTTCTTGGCACTGTCATTCTGTTTCAACAAAATCATCTGATCCGTGTGCTAAATTACTCCCACACTTCAAGCTGCACCACTGCTGTGCTGTCACTCTGCTGCTGCCCCAGCGTGGTGGGTTTTGCTTTTTTTGTCCAGGCCAAACCTGGCCATAGAGAAGATGCCAACACTTAGCAAGTGGTTGCTTTAAAGATGCCTCATTACATCTGATTTTGACTGACAAATGATTTAGGTAGGTAAATAAAGTTTGTCATAATGAACCTGAAAAAAAACCTCTCTCATAACTATGTTCACTTTACTTATGTATTTTACAAAATCCACTACATGTTCTTCCACAGTGTGAACTCACCTGAATAACAAGAAATTTATAACTGAGTATCTTTTGAGCTCCTCCTTTCTGTATTTTTGTTCCCATATTAAGCAAACATAAGGATTCATAGTAATAATATGTGCACACATAAATATCAAATCCTGTTTCTCAGTTTTAACTTCAGAATTCACTCCCCAGACAAAATTTGAATGCTCTAAAATGAGCCAGGAAAGTTACCAAAGTGGATTGTGAACAAATATTTCAGAATGTTTGAGAAGTTTGAAAGCAGAATTTGCTGTATTGGTTTGACTCCATCTTTCCATGGGATTGATCTGAATGCATTATGAAGACTATTAGAATGCTTCCCTCCTTTGCATGGAAAATGGAAATTCTCTGACAGATTGCTTGAAGTGGAGTGTATTCAATTCCATCCCAAGAGATAACATTTTGTTTTGAGAACAGCCAGATGCATGAATGCTCCTGAGCTGCAGGCACACAAGTACTTAAAGCTGTGTACAGTGTATAATTTAGAAGGCACCTCCCTAAAAAGGCACTGCTGGAAGATTGAGCAGAGCCCAGAACACTCCTGGTCCCTTTCTGGTCCAAAAAGGAGGGGAGCCCCCTGGGAAAGCTCTGTCACAGCAAGGCAGTTGGATTTGGGGGAATCCAGAAAGGCAGCTTGGCACCTGGCCAGAGGCCAGCATGGGGATGGGCAGCTGCTGACCAGAGCAGCAGCAGCCACTGAATACAAATCTCTGCTGAGGCAGCAAGATTGAGTAACAGACTAAAGCACACTGGTGTTGCTGCTTTTCCAGAAGGAAGCATTCCTAAAGAAAAATATTCCAGGTTTCTAATTACAAGTTTTCATTTTCAAAGTTCTGTATTTCAGTTCTAGATTTAAAAGAAAGAGGAAAATAAACCAACAAACTCCTGGCTTTGGCAGAAAGCAGGAACGTCTTTCTCTCATACACACATTTCATTTAATTAGTAATTTGCCAGTAAAGGATTTCTGACAGAAAAAGTTTGTCCAGCTCATGCTGCTTCAAGCACTGTGAAAATGGATTTTTAAAATTCTTCAGCATTTAGAGGGGGGAGGAAGTTTCCCTTTGCCCCAAGCACAGCACCTTCAGTTTGATCCCTGGGACATGAAGAGCAGCTCACTAGAAACTCCCCCAGCTTTGGGCAGTGAGATGCACAACACTGGGGTTACATCTGAAAATGCAATGAGCACACTGAATGAGTGACACTGCCACATTGCAAAGATGACAGAAGTAAAAATTGCAGGAAAAGCAGCTTCTACAAATGCTATATTTAGATATGGTCATGATGTGGAGTAGCTCAGCACTCCTTTTCTGTGAAACTAATTTTGCCAGCATTCTTAAAATATTACTTGTAACCCATAAGGGATATTCCTTATTGATTTTGACAGTTATATATATTTGAATCTTACCCAGAGATGAGCTTTCAGTGACTGGCAAGTTAAATTTTTCCATGCCACTGGTTTGCAGGTGGGGCAGTCATCTCCCTGAATGGCTTAAATCTCACTGGGGTTCAAAAGACTTCATATTGCTGGAGGTTTCTTTCCTAAGAAACATTCACAAATTTAATGTCAAAGAAGGTCGTCAAGTAATCTGTGACTGACATTTACACACACACAATCATATGCAATATATTGACTCAGTGTTTATGGCTCTGCATGCAATTAACAGCACTGCAATTAAGTTCTGGCATGATACTGCATTTCAAAAGGCCAACAGAAGGATGGATATAAAATAAGCCAGCAGAAAAAAGTCCTCTATCATTGCGTTTTTCCTTAAAGATGGACTCACAAGAACTGTGACTGGGCTGAGCCTGTGGAATGATCAGAAAAAAGTTTCTCTGTCTCAGTCTTCTGGGGATGATCTGACTCAAATTTCAGTACCTGTTCTGAAAACAAATGTAAGGCATGAGTCACTTGGTCCTTTATCAAATATCATACCCAAAGTAGATAACAAAAAATGGTGATTTGCAACATGACCTGCTGCTTAATACTGCAGTTTTATTTCTTCTTTATTCCAAAGAATCCAGCTATAAGTGCTGTTGTCAGATTTCCAAACATCTCAGCAGCATGGATGGCCTCCTCTTAGGAAGATGCTCTCAGACCCATCTGTACACTATGGATGGAGTTGCATGGATGGTACGTGCTTGGCTGATGTATTTCCCCAAGTGCCCATTCAGCATTTGTGCCCCTGCACCTCATCCAAACAGGCTGAACAATTGCTGGTGCAGCTGGTCATAAAGTTTCCAACAAAACAGCTATCCATCAAAAACTGCCAGTCTGTAGAAATTAATTCTTGTGTTACAAAATGTCAGTTTTGATTTACCAGGGGCAACCTTTTGCTTTCCAGTGGGATTTCTGACATAAAGCACACAGCATATTTCACCCCAGATCCCCCATGGATGAGTGTGCTCATACAGCACCACCCTTCTGGCCCATTGCAGACCCCAGGACTTCTCACATGCCTGGGTGCCTTTTAAAGCACCTGGAAAATGAGCACAGATTTCACAAGGTCGTTCACCTTTAAGGCACTTTCTAAACATTTAAATATAATCTATTTTTTATGATGTTTCCTGATGAATCCAGGGTAGCTACCCAGGAGAAAGGCTGCGTGCAGTTTAGATGTCACCACTGCAAGGCAACAGTTGAGCATAGATTTTCATAGACAGGATTCTGGACTTAGGTCCATGGACAGCACACTCTGACTGATTGATTGGTTATTGCTTTGGAGCTGATGGCAGAAATAGTCCTGATCCTTTATTCACTCATGTAATGAAAACTGCAAAGGGGATATCAGGCTAAATGCTGCTCACTGGTGTCTTTTTAATCTTAGTTGTATGGCATCTTTTCTCAGATTAGTTAATGGATGTAGCACAAATAACATAAACACAGAAAAGGCTCTGTGTCATTGGCAATCACAGAGCTCTGCTGTCGTTAGAAAGGAAAGGAAAAGTGAGCATGCAAAATGCTCTTCACTTTGGAGACACAAAACACAAGGAAGCTAATTTGTGTCTCTGCTATCACCATTTCTGAACCTGGCAAGTGTCTCCTAAACTGAGTCCTATTTTATTCATAAGAATTATACAGCACTTTCAGTAAAGCAGCTGGCAACTACCAGTTATTCTGCCTTTTAAAGCTGAGTAAGCAAACCCTTTTGTTTTATTAACTAGTACAGGTTTTGTTAGTACCATCTGTGATACAAGTGATTCTACTGATTACCAAGCTGGCTTGTGCTAATTAGCTAAATTACATTTCAGAAAAAGATCACTGAATTCTCCAAGTTTTAGGAAAGGTAGATGATCTGGCTTATCAAAGAAATCATTCCAGATCAGTGCGTATCTGTTGTATTTTATCCCTGCACAGTAATCAGAAATCTCTTTCTGAAAAACTTCTGAGGAGCCAGGAGTGATTCAGAGTTAAAATGCTGGGCTGTGGAGCAGGAACACTTACTAATGAAAGTAACACCCAGTGCTTGTTATCTGCTCCTGTCAATTCACCACAGATAATTGAAATGTGTTTGCTATCCAATTAGTGCTTGTTTCTGTCCTTGGTACTGTGCAAAATCAGTTTAATGAATGAAAATTTCTGATGGTTTAGTATCACTGGCTATTTTGACACTAAGCAGATTTAGCACTGATTTCTAGCATGCATTACTTTATTCAAACACAGTTTGAATTTATGTATACTTATATATACACACATAAGACATAATGATCTGTGAAGTGAGGCTGGAATAAGGCTATCTCCTGTATGATAATTCTAAAGTCTAAAATAAAATCAATTTGAAATTGCATGCCTGCCTCTATGCAGCACAGCCTTCACAAAACTGTGTCCAAGGTTTACATTTTACCATGTGGTAAACTGTGCATGTGGCAGGTGACAGCCTAGTGGTTCAAAACTCAGTTCCCACCTCCTTTTTAATCTCCTCAGTAATCCAGTGGCAAGAGTCCCAGCTGAATATTTTTTAAAAAGTCCCCCTCTTACCAGACAATGACCTCAACCTTGCTGGACACACATTTGGCCAAGAAGAAAAAGGTCTTCTAAGTATTTTAGACAATACTTGTTTAAAAGCCTCATATAATTGTTCCAGTCGTGTCTCGATCACCCAAAGGTATAAACACTCCAAAGAGGACATGAAATAGGCTCCCCTTAGATAGACAATGCAAACCCAAAATATATTTCAGAGGCAAAAGCTCTAAATTTAAGAAAACTGTTCTTTCTTTGGCTATTTCAGTATTTTAACTTCTGAAAACCAAGATTAAGTGATTGCAACATAGAAAGTCCTTTTGCATCTTAGCATTAGTGAAAGTTTCAGGAGCTGTAAGGATTTTTTAAAATCTGACTGATCCACATACTGCATTTCTCTATGCTTTTAAACTTGCAGTCCCAGCCATGGAGAACTTATTGTGAAGATTATGATCAGACAAGGCTGATTTGCATGAGCTCAAAGTATAAACTCAGCAGTTAAATCCTACTTTTTCCCACTTTCTTTGATCCCATCAATATGCCTACTGTCTGAATTCTTCCACAGAGCATAAGTGAACTTAAATTGAACAGAACTTTTATTGTTGAGTAGTTGACATTGACTGTCATTACTGTTCCTACTGAAGCAGAGAGTTTCTGATCACATTTTCCTGCAATATCTTTGTAGAGTCATAGAATTTACTTCACTTAGACATGACACATACCTCATCACTCTGGGAGTTATCCAAATTCTTCCTGTGCCCATTAAACTTCTGGAACCAAATGAAGCTATGCTGCTTTCTGTGGGTTACAATGATGTAAAAGTATGTTTTGAACTATCAACTTATCATAAACTTCAGAGTATAAAAAAGAGAGAGAGTTTAAAAGAAGTATTTTTATATTTCCAGTTTCTGAACTATATGACTAGAACAAAAATCTTAAAATGTGAGAAGATCCATTATTGAACCGCATTCATTTTTCATTGACACTTTTTGTCATTTAAGCCAAGCTTCCATTTCTCAGGCTTCATACAGGTATTTTATTATTGTAATTCTTCTTTTTTTCCAAATTCTTCAAGTTTGTATGTTATTTTTAAACTCCCCATCTCACAGAGATAGACAGCTTCATAAGGTAGTAACATGGTTTAATAAAAACTGCAAGGAGTTTTCTCCATGATCTTCTGCTTCAGAGATATATTGGATTTTCCTCAGATAGACCTTTTTTCCTTTTCTATTTTCCCTCCCTGACAAAAGTCCATTCACACCTTTTCTCACAGTCAGCCAGGAAAACATTATTAACCCCCTGCTTTCCTGGCAGCAGACCCTTTGCTGCCACACAGTTACAGCGGTACTGAGAGGGATTGAGCTAAGGTTAAAATCAGCTGCTGTGTGAAAGAGGGAGTTAAATTAGCTCTGAACTTCATAGCCAGGCTGCAGTATGCAGGCTATCCTTCTGAGCAATGGTTTTTAATTTTTTCACTGTAACTACTTCAGGAAATTACTTTTCTTCCTTTTGGTGGGGGGAGGAAGGGGGAAGAGGATGTTGGTTTTTCGGGGGTTTGGTTGGTTGGTTGTTTTTTGGTGGGGTTTTTTTGTGGTTTGTGTTTTTGTTTATTTTTTTTTTGGTTGGTATTTTTTGTTTGGCTGGTTAGTTGAGGTGTTTTTTTTGTTTGGTTGGTTTAAGCTGCTTGCTAATAGATAATTCAACAAGAATAGACAATTCCAAGCTAGCAGGCAGAGAATTCAATAAGTCAGAGCCAGGTAGCTGCCATGTAGTCTCTGTCTTCCAGACTGAATGATCACCCAATACCACAGCACATTTCAGGGACATATACATTTATTCCTCTGTACAAGTCCTTTTATCTGTCTTTCCTCTGCAGTGTCTGAACAGTTTCCTGTAATGCATTAAGAAATATGAATATTATACATCACCTCTATGGTTCTCTTTCTCACTTTCATGTAGGTGAGGAAAGAAATATATTAATGTTAATGATCGCTTTAACTTCCTTAATACTTAGGCTGCTTCCAGCTTTTCTGAGCAGGCACTCTTTCTTACTGGTAAGACTATTTGGGCTTAAAGCTCTTTCTGATTTTAAAATGTGTCACAGTGACAGTCTTGCATTTCAAGAGAACAGTAGTAATGGATTTAGTGACCTGCCTAAAGCAGCATAAATTTGGTGTGTGAGACACTCACGGACTTTTCAAGACAATGGGCACCCAAAGGACCCTGCAGGGTGGGGTGGCACAGCATTACTGTCCCTCTGCCCCAGCACCACGCCAGGGACCCTCTCCAGAGCCCTCTGCCTGTCAGAACCCCCCAGTCTTGCAGTGCTCACCTTCTGAGCAGCCCTCCCTGATTATTTGTTATGGATGCTCATGCAAACCCCAGTGGGGGAGATTCAGTGACTGTGGGTCTCACCAAGGTGTCAGTGAGTCCAGGCTGTTACCCTCTAGTCCATTTCCTGGGCTTGAGAGCAGCCAGTTTCTTCTCATCTGATCTCTGAACATCATCTCTGACTCCTCCAGTCAGTGCACGGATGTTTCATCACTCATTGCAGTTTATATTCACTGTTAGCATATATTAACCAGCACAGCAACATTTTCATACCAAAGGTGTTATGGACAGATGGTTCAGGCAGTCACTACACATTCCTGTGCAATTTGCTCAGAAAGAAAAAGTCTGAAGGCAACTTTTCTATACTTGTGATTAGAAAATATCCTGCTCTTCCTCTTTGTGCTCCAAGAGCCTGCAGCCACCCATGGTGCAGGACCAGGCTCAGGACCATGCCTTTCCCCACCACCCAGCTGGGAGTCAGTGCCACCCAAATGACCCTGCCCTAAAATCCCGATGTGCAGCAGCACAGCCACCCCATGGACACTCCCTTAACAGACACCAGGGAAGCTGAGACTCACCAGCCCTGTACCTCTCCCATCTACTCCATCTCCATTCAGCATTTCTCTTCCAGCTGTCCCTGAGCCTGTAGACATCCTCTCCTCTAAGCTGCTGTTCCCTCTTCAGAAATACATTTCAGAAAGCTGTATCATGATGTAAAACAAAAAAATCCCCTTTTAGGACTTATCTTTCTCCTAATACAGTTTCCAGTTGTTTGTAGGCTTGTTTAATGTCATCTTTTCAATTTAAATGCTCCTATTCCAAGATAAGAGAAACAATTCCCTGACTTGAATTTCCTTTATCTGTCCTAATTAGTTTTTTAATTAATTCATAACTCCAAAAGCCTTCATTTATTTCATGTTTCAATTTAACTTCCGAGCTGGCATAATCAGATTAGCAATCAAACCCATTTTGAAAATATTTCTCCTCACAGGGAGCTGGGAAAATTCATACAAAACTGCCTGTGCAAATCTAGGAAGCTTATGGTTGCTGCTTTGTTCTCTCCAGTCTAATGTTCAAGTTTGCAGGCATCCCACTCCGTCTGATGTGAACTTACTTACAAGGATGATCCTTTCCCCCAGCAACAGCTCTGTTATTATTAGTTATTTGCACTGCAGTGCTTGGAAAGGACTCAGAGGAGCAGGGATCTGGGTTACACGGAGCCACACGATGCCTCCTGGGCACAGCTATCCAGCTACCCTCCTGTTTCCTGAATTACCACTCTCCCCACAGTGCCAAAGCATTCCGCTCCTCAGCGTGATAGGCGACATTCCATGAGTGTACTTGGAAAGCAGTCCATTAAAAAGTACAGGCAGCTGCAGATCAAACAGGCTGTGATCAGGCAGAAGCAGATAGCAGGGAGTTGTTCCCTTCTCTGAAACATTTCCACAGCACTGCTCTGACTCAGGAGAGCACCACGCTTTGGAAAAGCACTTAAATACACGCTCCTCTTTGAATATCGGATCAGCGCTGCTGAAGGCCCTGAAAGATAAGCATCCTCAAGAGCATCTTGAATAAAGACAGACTTAGCTTGTGTTTACACTCTGTAGCCAATTTGGGATCTGGAAAACGCAACCCAAAAAGCAGAAAGGCATTGTCATTGCAGATTTACAGAACATCACAACACTGCCTGTGCCAATCACACAGCAACACTAAGATTTCTTATCCAACTAATGCTCCCGTTCTTGCCAGTTCTGCCCTGGAAATTGAGAAATTATACAACATTTCCTACAGCATCCCTTCTAATCTTTCTGCTATGTCCTCCACATATTCAGAACCTTCTTTTCTATGGTAATATTTATAACAGTTTTCTAAAAATCCTAATAAACATTGTTTTGTTTTTGTGCTCTCCTTCATATATTACCTGATGCCACAAAGCACTCATTTAAAACAGCCCAAACACACCAATGGTTCACATCACACTCACAGGCTCTACACCTTATAAGACTTTTCTTAAAGATTACATAGCATGCTATTTTATTTCATATATGTGAGAAGGGATGGAAAAATGTTATGAAATTACACAGATTAGGAACTTTTTCTTTCATGCTTTGCCTTCTTCATTCACACATTAAGAAACATTTGAGAGAATCACAATGTAATAACTTTAGCACAGACACTGAAAGTGTGAATATTTTAATTCCTTGGACACATCAAACCCATTCAGATTTTAGACATTAACTAAACATTTACTATCCTACCCCCAGAAAATCCTATAGTGTCTGGCCAAGGTTAATGCAATTACTAAAATATGGACTCATATAGAAAGAGAGGAATAATACCCATAATGACATGTACTACTGTTTTACACTAAGGACAACTTTAGTTGGATAAAAGCTGCTGCATGAGAATTTTACCAAGGCTTGAAGTTTCATGAATACAGATGAAGAAAACCTTGAAAAAGATAGCTAGGGAAAAAAAATTAAAATAAATATAATTACGCATCTATTTGTATAACATTGAACCTTCTCTTGCTTTTAAAATCATTCAGAAGAAATCTAAATGGTACGACATGACAATACAGTTTAAATTAAATCACATTAATCAATATTAATTTATTCTTATAGCAAGTAATATGTGTTGTCAACATTTCATCTGTAGAAGAGGATTAGCAACATTAGAACCAGCTCTCATGATGATTAATGTGTGTTAAAAATTAAAATTAAAATGAAATGTGTGTTTATTCTCACTAAAGAATATGTGCATTGCTCCAATCACGTTATTAAATTAGCTTTCAATGAATTCACAGTATTTGCACATTTGCACATTAAACATTTGTACTGATGAACTGCAGAGTCACTGCTGAAACTGCTAATTGTGCAACTGCTTAAAGATTATTTTTTACAAAGCTACAAGGATATTTCTTCTTTTAAAAACATGCTGCACATGCTCTCATGTAAAACATTGCAGTAACTGACAGTACCCAGATTTGGATGTCTGTGTGAGTTCAATGGGAAATAATCTTCCATTAATTTTCAATAACTTCTGGATGCCAGGAGTGATGTGATGCTCAGTGTCATGTTTTTCTTGGGATTTTCTTGGCAACTGAAACCCATTCATAATTCATCTGCTTATAAAATCCACCCGAAGAACACATCAGAGGAGGGGCACAGCTGTACCTGCCATGCTGCAGTGCACAGACATCACAGCATGGTCTGAGTCTGTCCTCGTCACAAAAACCCCAGCTTTAGGTGGCTGCAAAACAACCTTAAAAGTGGTTATAGGGAAGGGCTGAACACTGCCAGCTTTTCAGTTTGTCCCCAGCATGTCCTCCATGCCACCAGGCATGGATGAAAAAGAAAGGTCTGGGTTTGGGTTCCAGAACTGCTCTCACTCCAGCTTATGGTCCTGCAAAATTGGGATCCATTTCCAGCACCCAAGAGACCCTTCAGAAAACCCCAGTCACACATATAATCTCACATGCAGAGTGGGGACTGTGTGCCATCCTCATCCCACCCATCCACACAGCCCATTTCTGCTGGTCAGGAGAATGAAAAAGGCAGAAATCACACCTGCAAGCAGAGCAGTTCGAGGGCTTTAACACATTTCCAGTTGTCTCTGGCTATGCAGTTTGCCTCGTTGGCTGAAGAAGTTTGGGCTTGTTCCCTCGGAGAGACATTGAAATGTCAGACAGAGGTGCAGCAGCTGCAGATGTACCTGTGCAGAAGGCGGCTTTGGTAAATTTTTTTCTCCACAAGGGCTACTATAAAGTTCCTAAATCGTACCTTTGCTTGAATTTCACATACACTAAAATACATAAAGGGAAATGATGATGTATTAAATGATCATTATCTATAAAAGCCATAATTCCCACCTTTCTTTCTCCTCCACCCATGGAGTGTTATGGGCCCAGACTGGGCACACCAGTGAGACAAAGAAATGCTACTTTAGTTTGTCTGATAGATAATCCATGATGGGATGAAGGGGGTGACACTTAAGAGACGTGTGACCTCTCAACACCGTGCCCACATTTGTGTTACTGTGTCTTACAAAGACCTCCTCCCTGTGGTGTGGGTGCAGTGGGGGTCAGCAGAGTTGGTGCACCAAGATGTGCCACTCAGTTGCCTCTAGCAGTGCCTTACTGCATTCTGCTTGAAGGGTTTAATACTTCCCATGATCTCCTTTTGCTCTGTACCCCTCTGTCTGACATGTAAATAATGAAAGTGTGCTTTTCCTGTTTTAGTGTCTCGTCCTGACAATCAGCTGCAGGGAAAGCACAGTCAGTCAGCATTTGACAGGAATGAAAGAGAAAACAGGCTGAGTTTCATCTGTGCAGTAAGTTTCAAAGGCAATCCCACAAACTCTCTTCAGCAACACTGGAGCCTGGCAATGCCAGCTGCTGAAAATGCCCATCCCTTTGCAAAAGCTCTGGCTGCAGTTCCCACTAAACCACATCAGAAGAACACAGGAGCTTTAGCAGCTCTGACAAGCACATGGCTGGCCACGCATCCCTGTGCTTTAGGGCTATGGGTGAGCCTGAAGTGAAAATCAGAAACTTTCAGACAGAAATAGAAAGTGCTGTGTAACTGGGTCCCCTCACTGCTCTGAGCACAGCAGCCCCATGCATGGCCACCACACTGCCCACAGCCACACTCACTGAAGTTCCTGGTGGCCTGGGGTGGTTGCCCAGGGATGAAAAATTCAGATGCAGCAGGAAAAAGCTTCAAGGGCTTGGCAGTCTGGATAACAGAGTGGAAATGTCCACTTGCCAAATCCGCTGAGAGGCAACAAGCACTTCACTGTTTCCATGTTTCTGAAGCTTGGGTTAATCTGACTCCCAGACTAGATTTTCTGAGCTATGAAGATGGTTTTGATATTGATTCCTTGTGTATTAACCTATATCAACTACTACTTGCAGCTGGGTGGAAATCTTCCAGGAATTTAGCAAACGATTGATGGTTTGAAAATACCTGAGATATTTTATCCCCAGAGATGCTCTTTCTACTGGAGGAAATGAGAACCTTTCACAAAACACTTGGGAAATATTCATTATTTGTACAATCAACACTGTCTTGGTCTCTGTTTATGTACTTCTCTGTCAAAAACTTTTACACTGCTCTTACCTGCCTTTTTGATGCTGAAGTTTCACATCCTTACTGAAATTTAGGCTTCCAGTAGCTTACAGCCCCCTCGTGCTGGAACTGAGTATTAAATCTCTGCTGAGGTCAAAAAGCATTTGTTGTCCAAAATATTTAATGCCTTTTCCCAGGTCCCCTCCTTGCATAGTTATCCATATAAAGTAAAGGTACAAGTCTGGTGCTTTATTTTCACGCAAGGTATTTCTCACAGAATGGTTTCCCCCCAAGTAGGACAATTTTATCCTAGTGAAAATTTATATTGTGGAGCTTCTGCAGGCAGGTGCTGGGGCAGAGGCACCTGCACCCTCAGCTGCTTCAGAAAGCAGAGCATAAACCACTCAAAGAAAAGCCAACAAGCACCAAGGCTTTGCCTTGCTTGGGGCACTTCAGAGCATTTGGGTAGAACTGTAGTTGCAGCTGACCCCATGTAATACACAGAATAAGATCATTCCCTCTGGAAGCACCTCTGACTCTCCACTGACTGCAGAGAACCCAGTGCAATTATCTTCCTAACCTGGATGCCTAAAGCAAGGTAAATCCATGCTCCTTTTGTGTAGTCTTAGCACTAAAAATGCCTTGAATTGCTGCTCTTTTGCCTTCACGTCCATCCCCTCCCCCAGTGTTGCCGCATGTCTGCAGAAGTCATCTGGTCCTTCCCAATCAATCCCAAAAAACTAAACTCTTTATTGATATCTCTGACTTTCCAGAAGAGAAAGGAAAAGTGACACAGCTTTCAAATTCAGAATGGGTGGAATAAATAGCTACAAATGTTTTCTTTCTGAATGACAAATAATGACAGTAGAGAACACCAAAATACATCTCTCAGACATTTCCTAACTGGAGGGAGAAATAAATTAAAATGTGTAATAAAAATTTTATAGCAGTTAGTGATTTCACTTTGGAAAACCTGCTAGGAAAAAAGTTAATGGCATAATAAATTCTTTTTTTTGGGTGAGAAATTATTATTTGGGGACTTTAAGGTGTGGGAATTTCTTATAAATCTAATCAGCTAGCTAGCAATTAATAACATTAAATTGCTTCATGTCTTTCATGCTGTACCAAGGCAGAGGATTGAATGCTCAGGTTTCCCTTACAGGCTGGTTCACATCAGCTGTGTGCACACACAAGAGAGCATTCTGAAATGTGTTAAATCACTATCAGCAGAAACTTAGGGCAAGGGATCAGAGGACACAAGATTTCTACCAGCATGGTTAGAAGACTATTTTACTTTGGATTCTGCCCAGTGTGTCTTTTGCATTTCATTTTAAGTCTAAGGAAGAAGCAGGTAATTTGGGTCTGGCATGTCTCAAATCAACACCCAAACCCTCTGACATACTGTGTTTTCATCTGTTACAATTTTGATCCTTCAAGAGACTGAAATCTGTTTGAACCAAATTATTTTTCAGCATTGTGGATGACAGTACAACTTTTAGCCACAAACTCAGTTCAAATGAGGAACAAGGAAGTGCCAAAATGTCAAAGCCGGGGAGCTGAGGTGGCTTTGGTACTTTTGTTAATTTGTAACCAAGATGATATACAGAACCACAGGGCACATAAAAAGAGTTTGTGCTTGAAACAAACATTAAAAAGGTAAATGGGATAACCAGAGTTCAAACACAAAATTCGAAGTGTCCATTTCCTTTATACAAGCCCCCTTCAGAGCTTTGCTTTAGAACTGAACTCAACCAGAGTTTAATGGCAAGAGATGATGTGAAGCTGAATCAGTGGCTGGCAGCCTGAAGAGAAGATTCATAGCACCATTGCACAAGAAAGGACACAGAGCTGAGCTGGTGAGACTTAAAATTTATATTTGTCCATTATAATACTTTTTCTAAGTTACTACATATCCCTAAGAAAAATGAAGTGGGTTTATATGAACCTCAGTGAATTCTGGAGTTACTTGGATTTGTCTTTGAGCAATTTCATCTATTGCTCTTCTTGTTGCCAATCTGCAGACACATAACTGAAAATCCTGTTACAAAATCAAGTAGCATTTCATCTTCAAATTTTAATTATCACAAAGTATTTGTGAAGCTGATAAGCATCACCACCCTTCATTCCTCAAAGGAGACACACAGCAGCAAAGCAGCTCTCCAGAAACCACCAAGAAACCATCCCAAAGCCTGAAATGTGATTTAACTTCCATGCTTTTCTAAACTGAGCAGTGGCAGGGACAGTGCCTTCGTGATGAGCATCACTGGGCACTAAGTCAGCAAACACTTTAAATCCCTCTTTTGGAAGTCTGCAGAAGTGGAAAAACATCCTCATGGCAGAGCTGCCACAGGAGCTTGCCCCGTGCAATTCCACTTAGGTCAGGCAAAATGTTCTCCAGGCCCACATCCCTACAGGCACATGTGGAGGCTGAAACTGTAGGCAAATGTTAGTAATAATATAATTCCAAGAAAGACAGTGCAGATCTTCACCTCTGCATGTGATTTAATGTCACATAATGTGAGGGAACATGAATCCTGTGCTCCCCACACGCATTTGGTTTCAGTCCATCTCCTCCAGCTGGAGCAAACCCTGTTTTCATCACAGCTCCCCTTTGATGTATTTGCTGGGATTCTTATTAGGGCATGGAGAAAAGGCATCAGAATAGATGAATTCCATTTTTCAAGAGTTCTTTTGAAGAACTAGCCCTTAACCACAATTTGTTTTCTTCAGTTAAGCAGAAGGTTTATGCCATTTGGTGTAGCCTGGGTGTTCCTCAAGACAGAGCCTTTATCTGCCTGTCGACAGGAACTTGTGCAACAAGCCCCATATCCTTGGCCAAGGCTTTTCACATCTCACCACAACATAAATCCTGCTCTAAGCATAAAGTACATCACTTTTATCAGACGTCTCTCACTTCAAAGGGAAACTGCAGTGGAACAGAGCATTAAACAGATCCATGGGGCTCATAAGCATTTATAAGCCTCCTAAAAGCAAAACTCTTACAGTTCATCTTCTCAGCTAAAAAAAGGCTCAGTTTTAACTTTTTTTTTTTTTTTAAACAGCGAGATACAGCAATATCTATGAGCTGTTCAAAGCTCACAATGAGGATAATTCAGGGATCTTGGTCCCTCCTATGTACAGACCAGCACTGAGTGTAGCCCAAAGGAGCAGCATTCCCCCAGAGCTGGTGCCTACCCCCAGCCCTTTGCTCAGCTCAGTGTGCCCTACAAATGCCCTCCCACAGCCCAAAATCAGCACCTCCCAATGCCAAAGGCAGGGAGTCTCTCAGCCCTGAGCCTCGAGGCAGCCACAGCTCGTGCTGTCCCCACTGCCACGAGGCAGAGAACAGGGAGCTGGGAGATTTGACTGCTTGTGGGCTCTCCACAAATGCTTATTATGGGATAATTAATCACAAGAGCTAATTGTCACCCTGCCTTTCTGGTGAAGTGCAGTGTGTCGCTCCTGCATCCACAAGATGTGAAAGGCTGGCAAAGGCAGAGGGTCAGGGCCAAACACAATCAAAAAGATTCACACAGCACAACAGGTGCATGGTGAAATATTATACACTCCCTCATCCCTTATTCCCTGGAGTTTTGTCTTTTCCTTTAAAAAAATAGTAAAATTAGGCTTTTAAAAATTCCTATTACAGCTGAGGAATTTGATAGCAAAGAACATGGTTGCATGCAAAACTTAGGGTACATATTCCTACAAAAATAATGTGTGAAATCTTCATTCAATTAGTGCTGCCAGTGCAATTTTTTTTCACTGGAAATGATGATAAAATGTTACACAGCATGTGGGAGCTCCTCCAGCCCAGAAGGAAACCAGATGAAGGATTTTTTTTTTTTTGTCTGCTGAGAATTGACCATTATTATAATTGAATAACCTTTTCTAAAAAGAGGCACTGAGCAAAGTTTCCATGACGTTAATTGCTTCACAATACTTCCCACATCACATACTATTGTTGTTCATATTCTAAGTGTCACTTGATATTCATGACAATTCATAAAGACTATCATTTGTGGTAATTGATGTCATTAATATACAGTCTTTGAAGGCCTTTCTGTAATCATTAGCTAAACCAAACGGGATGTAAAATCAATGATCTGAACTATGTCATTAATAATAATAAGTTAAGTATGAATGAGTTTTTCCCCAAACTACAAATACTTCAGGTTATTTAATTTCTATTATCACTGTAGAGAAACAATAACCTTGACATAAACCAAAGTTTCCATATGACCCAAGACAGTTATTTAATACTAGCTCCTTTTTTCCTTCAGTTGGAGAAAAGTTGAAGTTATTTTCTATACACCATTTAAAACATTAGTCCAGATAAATTAAGACTTCTGGGTGGAAATGCTGAGGGCCAAATCTGCTCTAGTGTAATTACTTAAAGTGTCTGAGTACTGAAAAAAAATCCTGTGGTCTGAGACAGAATGAAACAAGTAAAATTTTGCCACTAAATTAATTATATTGCAGTATTTTCTTCATTTCCTCCTGCTCTCCATAAAACTCTGGAGGACTTTGCACTCTGCCTGCTGTTCTCTGCAGAAGGTGCAAGCATCAAGGGAAAAGAGTATGAAGGAAAACATGCAATCTCCTCATTTTTGTACTGTCTCTTCTAATACCTTTTCTCTCATAAATCAAATCACATATGGGCTTTACCTGTCATCCATACTCTCACTAGGCAGGGAGGAAAGAGATCACTGCAACCACCAGGTTTAACTCCAGCTACTAACAGTGGGAAGAGGACTCCTCATTCCCAGGGATGTAGCTGAGTCCCACAGTGGTGGAATGCCAGAAATGCTGCCCAAAGCAGCACCAAAATTCAGCCCAGGACATCACACCTACCAAATGCCCCTCACGAGCTTCCTCAACTCTGAAGCGTGTTCAGAGCTTCTTGTTAAAACAGAAACATCAGACATTTTTTTCCATCTGAGAGAATGGACAGACCCAGAAGGCAGAGGTTTCCTGGCTGAATACTGCCTGGAGGCATAAAAAATAACTGTAAGAGCTCTTTTCTCCTGTGAACTCTGAGCCGGAGCCTGTTGAGCCTTCCTGACCTCGGTCACGCTGGTATTTTAGATTTCAGCTGATGAGGGCAGTGTGCCATCGATGCTCCCACAGCAAGCAGCACACAACAGGCACTCAAAGCCAGCACAGCTCCCACCCTGGGGAAGCACAGCACAGGAGGAAAGGGAAGCTGCACCCTGAGGAGCAGCAAGCAGTGATTACCGGGCATGGATCCGGGAGAGACTTTCTCCTGGAGACGTGCTGGGGGAGGGTGACCTGTCCCAAAGTGAAACCCCTCGGGGTGCCCTCCTACCCTCTCTCTGCTCACTCAAGGCTGGATCCATCACCCCAGCCCTGGTGCAGGCAGCAGGAAGAAAAGCAGCTCTGAGAAAGAAAAGGGAAAATTGTGTCTCTGCCTTATCATAGCAGGAGGTGCTAAAATGCCCCAGTTGTGGGTGCTGAGCACTCTTGGCAGTCATTTTATCACCATCCATATATTACATGCAGATCCCAAGCTCCAATGTCTAACGTCTCTTCTCCTCTTGACTGAAAACTCCCCAGAATGACAGCTTTGTAAGAAAGATGTTGCTGAAGACAAGATCTGACTGACAACATCTTTACAAATGAGGTGCTGTCAGGCAGAATGCATCTTGATTTGTGGATTTGAAGAGAAAAATGTTTAGAATGTTTACTCCTAAACTCAGCAGATTTGCAACAAAGAAATTAAAAGATATTAAAGTCTAGCAGAGTTTAATGCCATTTTATGAGAACTAGTTTAAAGAATATTTCCTCATTACGTAAATAAGAGTTTGCTGTTTAAAACTGAATAATTACCAGTGGCAAAAGCAGCAATGTGGCTGTGAATGCCTGAAAAATCACTGACATCAACACCACTGATAGAGAGAGTGTGCCTGCTTTTTCCTTAGAGAAATATACCAGTAAAGCCCATTTTTGTTGTTTGGTTGTTTCAGAATGCTAAAATTTGTCCAAGGAAGCTTCTCCTGAAGAAACAAAATTCTCAACAGAAAGTTTGCATTTCAGAACAGTTTCTAATGAAAGAGATGGTTGTTCACGGAAATCCAGTCTGTCTCTGGCCTCTGCCATGGGTTTATTAAATCACCAGGGGCACGGATTTCTCTTTGCAGTTTCCTACCCATTAACAGTATTCCTTGGGAGTGCTTCCCCTGCCACGTGTGCCCCCAGGGAGGGCCCTCGCTGATGCTCCCTGGGTCTCATGTGCATGCCCAGAGCTGGACACCCTCCAGCACAGGGTGACAGAGGCTGGCTGAGGCTGCAACTGGGGTGCTTGAATTTCCATATTTCATTTCCTTCAGCACAGTGCAGAGTTTCTGTTTCCATCAGAGATCAAGATAACTTTGATCAGGCTATTTTTATTTTGTATTACATTTTTTCATTGCTGCATGATCCTCTCTTCTTGCCTTGAACTGAACCAAAATGAATTATGTCCCTGTTTTCAATCGTCAATTCTTTGGGGGAAAAGAAAACAATGCAATCCCACTGCAGGGACAAGAGCATCTCCTTTATAAAGATTTTCTGGTTGTTTTTAAGCAAGGCTGATTTTATTCTCATCCCTTTGTGAGAATCAGAGGAACATTCTCAGGAGGCTGAACTGGCATTTGGGCACCTATCAAATTTGGGTTTCACTAAAACTCATTTCCTTGCAGTCTCCTGGAATTAATTCTGGTGGCTGACACATGACTGTCCTGGCTCACTACAAAGTCCATTTCAAACCTCACAGAAACTGCATGCCTGGATCCTTCTTGAAAGCATAATTCTGTTCATTCTAAATTTAATTATTTTAATTGCCAGCCAAAAGAACTTTCTTTCATTACACTCACGTAAAGCTTATCATTTCCCCCCTCCTACAGTCACTAACCAACTCGCATAAAAGAAAATACATTAAATTGATTTTCTTCCATAGGAAATACATCAAGGAATGGAGAGGATTGATTTCCCTCCATAGGAAACAAGACATAAATGTTTTTAATCCAGGTGCTGCATTCAGTTACCATGTACAGTATGAAAAACTGCGCCATAAAAATGAAATTAAACGCATAACAGCATGGGAAAATCTTCCCTCATATTATCTTAAAGTATCCATTTTTTTAGCGGGACACAAAATAAACCTTCAAGCATTACCTACACCCATCTATTTTCCAATGGGTTCTAGTACTTATTTATGCACCTTTCTGGGATGCTCTTTGGAAAGGACTGTGTTTCATCATCTCTTTCTGATTTTGGAGAGCAGACTCGAAATGCAATATACTCACTAAATTTGAGTAAGAGTGGCAAATCTCACCCTGTGCTATGTCAGATTGCACTCTCCCATCATGTATCCATCCTGTGAAGATTTATAACTGAGGCTATAATTCACAACCTCCTTTGAAGATTGAATCTCAAGGCTTTACCATCTTTGGCTTTAAAATCATCCATGCAGATTTTACAGGTCAAAGCTGTAATTACATCAAATTTCAATAAATCTTGTGGCCTGTATAAGGCAAAAAGAAGGCACAGTTAGAAATGCCAAAATCAAACACTGCAAAGTTTTCAGCTAAACTATTATACTAAATCTTGGGCTTATCCTTAGTGAAGATACATTAGTTATTCTATCCTTCTGAGGTCATTATCATGGACAAGCTGCTGTTGAACAGAAGGATTTCTCCATATTTTCCATTCAAAAGTAATTCCCAGCAGCTCTTATTCTCTGGAAGCACAAGGGGAACACAGTATTCTATGATCTCCATGTCCACAAGTGGTGATGAATGCTATGCAGGGGGTGATGTATGTTCATGCTGGAAGGATCCATGTGCCATCACACCCCTCACTCTAGGCAGGCACCAGGACCCAGGGAAATACAGCAGGAATGGCCTGTGCACCAGTGCTCCCAGTAAAGGAGGGATATTCTGTTGCTGCTGGCTGGTTCCCCTCTGAGCCTTCTGTTGCCTTGAACACAACATTTACATTTCTCTTTCCCTTCAAGCCCATTTCCCTGGTTAGTAAACATTAGATTTTCTTTGATTCATTAAAAGTAATGCAGATGTGATCTTTTTGATTGGCATTTTCTATATCTGTAAACAAAATATCAGCAAAGGGTTGACTCTGTTCTATCTACCAGAGATGGGTACAGTTATTGATCTGGATTTTAGACTGCCATTTATTGAAAGACTGATTATCTTTGTATCTAAATTGGCAGAAGATATCATAAGAAACTTCCAATCTTAGCATAGATGCAGGCAGGTCCTCTTTCCAGGGTAGCATGTTGGCCAACAGCAGTCATGACTTCCCTCATACTTCTCTAGCTGTCATTAACTGCCATTGAAAAATAGATGATCAGTTTTGGATCAATAGCCCTGAATTCAAATACAAGGAGTGCCATTACTGACATTAGAGATCAAATGCAGTTTCTAGGGTCCCATTTTTCATTGTCCAACAAAACATGCAATCCTTATTCTTCTAATTGCCTTCTGCCATTAGTGTACCCACAGTGCCCGTGTGTAATCTCTGTCTCTGGTTTTGATTTCAGAGAATGACAGAACCACAGAAAGGGTCAGGTTGGAAGGGACCACAATGGATCATCTGGTCCAATCTCCCTGCTCAAGCAGGATCATCCCAGAGCACATTTCCTGGGATTGCTTGCTTTAGCCATACATTTACCATATCAAAGTCATGCAGATGGCAGGAAGAAAAAACGCCCCCAAGGTCAGAAGCAGTCTTTAAGCTGTGCTGCAAAGGCAACCAGAAATGCTGGTGACAATTCATCTGTAGCTGGTTTGTGCTCCCTGTGTCAATGTGCTCCTCCCAAATATGCAATATAAATATAAAGCCTCTGCAAAGCTTTTCCTCATTCTTGTAGCTCTGCGCTACTTTTACTACCTTGCCCAGAGTTTTAATCATCTGCCTTTCTAATATTTTCTCAAAGAATTTGACCACCTTTGTATTTTTTACCAAAACTCACACTCCTTGACAGGCTTTAATGGCAGCTATTCAAGGGGTGGAAGTAGAGTCTGTTACACGAGTACCACTCTCATTTGATGTTCATTTATAGACCAAAGAGTAAACAAATCCACAAGAGGCATTCAGGGGTGCACAGTCACTGTACTGGTGAAATATCCCAGTCTCATTCTGGGAGATTTCCACACTTATATTGGCAAGATCTCCCATTAAAGAAAAGAACGACTCTGAAAATAAGAAAATGCCTTTTGCCTGAGATTTTTAAAATCCCTGTGTTTACAGGGATACACAAGATCCATCCACAGCTCCAAAACTTTCTCCTTCTTGCAAGTGAATGGTTTGTTTCTGCAGGCAGAAAGCCAGAGACAGAGCATTTGTCAGACCACAGTACATTAAGGTTTATCTTTTACTTGTCTGTGCTGCTGGCCAGGAGACACTGCATGACTCCCTCAGCTCAATTCCAAGGAATAGGCTAATTTCTTTAATTGATTCCTAATCTGAAAGATGCCTTCCTAGGAGTAATGAAGGGAAACAGTTCTTCTGTCACACCTGCTTGGTTTATGGTGTCCTATTCAATATCTTCACAGAAAGAAAATGTAACAACACTTGAATTCTCTTGCCAATGAGACACGGATGATAGACCCTCTAGTCCTGCAAGAGTTTCAACACATCAGTAAGAATCAAACAGCTAAAGCTGAATTCACACGAGTAGGGAGTTACACCACTAGGATGGAAAAAGAACTGCAAAATGTTTGCAGACTTCACCCCTCCTGTCGTGGATGCCCAGCATGGTCCCTGTTCCTGTCAGACAGCAGAAGCAGTAGCCTGTAGTTTCTCTAAGCCCCTGTAGACTAGAATTCCATGTATCAGATAGTGTCTTACACCAACCTGTGTGCCTTTGTGAGACACGTTCCTGGCTGTACAACAGTGCAACAATTTATCTGGACACAGAGCTATTGATACCCGGGACAGGAATGCAGGACACAAAGGAATGAACCATTTTGGATGTTCCTCATTCTCCAGTGTCTTTTCAGAAAGTGCCCTTTTCCTAACCCTCAGGTTATCAGTGACTTTGCTTATCCTAGAGATTTCCCATAGCAACAAGATTAAGGCAGTGGTCAAAATGTGCTTTGCAGGTGACAAGATACCTCATGTCACAAGGGCTGCCTGGGCAAGGGGCAGCACTTCATCACTCACTTGAGCAAGGTATTTCACTGCATAAAAGCCTCTGTGTCAAACAGAGGCTAAGAATAAGGTTTTGGCCATCCTTTCTGTATACATAACTTAGGGACTATAGAGCAAAACCACATGCAAAGTGTAAGGAAACAATGAGCTGTTTAATGGTAAAATGTCACTGCATCGTGGAGAACAATTTCTGTTAAAGCTGTCGTGAGCTGTTGTCAGCTGGTCTGTTTGATCTATTAATCTGTTCCTGCTGCAAATGTGATCCTTGTTTGCTTGTTTCTCCAATGTGGTATCTTGTTATAAATGTTGTCCAAACTTTCAGCAGAACAGTGATTATCTTCAGTTATTCTCTGTGGCATAAAAAGTCCTGACACCCAGATGAAGATCTCCAGCCATGGCTCACTTGTAAATAAATATAAATGCAAACAACTTAAAGCCATTAAGAAGAAAGACAAAGTTTGCTTATTTTGCCACAGCTGCTTATACTGCCTGTGTTCATTTCTAGAAATAACATTGCTACTCTATAGTTCAGAAGAGGCTGTAAATTAACCAGCACTGCACTGGATATATTCACAGTTACCATTTGCCATTGCCAACCACATATAGATTTCCAATAAACAGGTCTCACTCATTGTAAAAATTAGATAATTGAAACTATCTATTCGCTTCAAGGCTGTGGTCTCAGAGGTGGTGCTTCTGTGTTGCCACGACTAGAAAGAGACAGCAGCCATAATTCACTTCCGCAATACTTTTTGCCCAGTTTTTTTGTCAGTAATAAAAATATTTTATGAGATACTGGAGATTATGAGTCAACTGCTGCCCACAGCTCTTCTGCCTGAGGAACACCCCTTTTTCCCCTTTCCCCATCCCTTAGCTCAGTAGGGGTATTCAAAAATGATAAGAGAACAGAATCTTGTCAGAAACGGAAATCTCAAACTACTTTATGATCTTTTCCATGCTGCAGATTGCTAACTGTTGATTATTATACAGACTCTGAAATAAATACACTCAAGATAGTGGGATATGTATAGTAAACACTGACAAACAAGTTTTCATGTAGGCCTTTACATTGAAGAGTAACTTATCTACTGAAGTGCTAATTAAATGTCTTTGCCTGTCTGATTAAAATCTTAGGGTTGAAAAAGTATACTTTGTGTTAGATTGCAGCAAAGTAGGAGAGGTAGAGAAAGGTTCAACTGCTGTAAAATGTTTGCATCAACATCAAAAAATAAATAGTTGCAAGCATATATCTTGCAACTTTTAAACAGAAAAAAATCCTGAAATGAGAAGTTTCCCATTCACAAAATGCCTCTTTATGATTTTCTCATCATTCTTCTCAGCCAGTGCTACAGCACATTAACTGACTCCTCACTACAGTAAAAGTCCACTGAGTAATTTTTCCAAATCTATACTCAACTGCATCATGAGGAAATGTGTCTCCCTGGGATGGATCTCCCACTTGGAGCTATGCTAATTTTTTTTCAGGACAATCATTGAGATTACATGCTCCCTAACTGAAAATCAGTCAAATATATCCCCTGATAGTTCAGGGGGTTGGTGCCTGGTTGATTCATCACCCATTTCCGAGGCTCAGAGCTATTCCTGAGCCATTGCACCTTGTCATCTGACAGACTGCTGGTCACATCCCTGTGAGGCAGTTTATAAAACCTTATGGAGTCACTTTTCTACTCAATGAAGTAATGTAGAGATATCAGACATTATTTATACCACATATCATTAACTTGAAACCAAGATAAATCTGCAACAAAATTACATATGCCTTTTTCTCAGAAAAATTAAAACAAAGTTGGCAAGGAATTTATGAAGGAAAACTCTTTTCTTGTTTTAATGCGTGGATTACTGGCAACTGGGTGTGCCTTGCATTTGTAAACCAAGGGGCAGAAGAAACTTGTTTGTGATCCTGCACTACCTGAGCCTTTTCCCACATCCTCAGGAAGCTCCATAATCACAAAGATAAGAGAAACTTTGGACTGGATGTTTTTCTCAATCATTTTCATGTAAAGGAGAGTTTTGGCCTCATGCAGAAATGCTTCCAAAGTTATCAGATTCTCTCAGATTTCTGTATCTTACAAAGGAGTTTTCTTGTACTGCAGCGAGCAAATGAGTTTAAACCCCACCATCTTTGTCTAGCTGATTTTTTAGGTAAAGGTATGGTGCTCCCACAAGCAGCCTTTTCTCAGGTGACATAACCAGAGCTCTGCAGGGAGGACGTGCTAAAGCCGAACAAAGTGGCAGGAGTGAGCGTGGAGCAGATTGAATTTTGTCCATCTCATGAAGGACTTGCTGCTGAAGCATCCCCGAAAGCAGCTCTCCTCCACTGTGTTCAAAGGGAACTGGATTTTGTGCAATCTGTTAGTAAATATGGCTGCTCCAAAGGAATGCTTCACCCATATTATCATTTCTAGTCCCAAAGGATGAGAATGAATGAGGGTAATGCTGGCAACTGCCCAGGCTAAAAGGGCAATATCACTCAAGAGATGTCATCGACAGCTACAGTGGGAACATTTCACTGAGTAACTCAGAAGCATCAAGGCCTCTACCCTTAAAATTATGCTATACTTCATATATAATTTCCAGCCATGTTCTGCATCATTCACTTCATGATCGAAAACTATCTTTTTACTCTTACTAACAATATTTAAAATATGATGTACCTGCAGGGAAATACATGATTGCTCTGCAAGAGAGCACTTCAAATATTGAAACTGGCACGTCTTTTATCCATAAGCCAAGAGATTTGTTGCACTTGTTAAAACTGAAATATGCAATACTGAAAGAGAAGGATATAATTATAATTTATGGAGAGACTATTCAGTAAACAATCTGATTCGAGTTGTTTGTATGTGCTGCTTTAAATAACTGTTCTTCTGCATGAAAAACTCTGAGTTCAAACAGAACAAATGAAGAACTGGAATTCAAGTTGGTGTTTTATTCTGTATAATGACCATTCAAATAGAAAAATCTCTACTGATTACATTCATTTATGGGCCTTGCTAAGCATAAGAAAGTATTTTAGCTAATGTATGAGGATTAGAATAGTCATGACTTATAGGAAACAATTTATACAAGCAGTTCTAAAATATACTTTTAGATTAGAAAAGAGCTAGAATTTTGGCAGTGGCCGAATTAGCAAAGACAAGACACACAATAGTATTGATGAAAATTTGCGTAATATCTGCTTAATTAAAAAAAGCAATGTTATATATTGCAGCCAAAAGATTAATCCACTTTTCAACCCGTTTTAAAAGAATAACGTAATTCTAAATCAGAAATATTTTTTCCTCCAAGCAATTTGCCAAATAAGAGGCTAAAACGTAAAATATTTTTTTCCATTAGTTTTAGGTAATTGAAATGCAAAGTGCTAAGCACTTAATCTTTCCAGGCAGGAAAAGCTGCCTGCTGTCAGATTTTATTAAGTCTTTTTGCTGCTCTTTGTATAGTCAATAACAAGTGTCTAAACTCAGGAAATGATGTAGAGGTAGTGTTCAAAGGTAAGGATATGATAAGGTGGTGTTTGCATTCAGGATAATATGAAAAAGTCCAACATGTACGCAGTAAGATTATTCTCCATGTCAACTAATTAGCATGTTTATTGGAAGCATTAATTATTCTGACAACCAAAGAGATTTTTAAGTGTGTTAACTCTTCATATGCTCATTTCCTACATGCCTCTCCAGGCAGACTCTTTATATGTTTATATTAATAAAGTTAAATAAACAGTTCTCTCCAATTCTAACATGTGCTAGTAAGTAAAAAATAAATTCTACCAGGAATGAGTCTCAAAACATATCCAAGAGAAAAAAAATTCTGATTAAAAATTAGAAAATCCTTGGCATCTTCCAGGAGATGGCCTCCTGTACGAGCACATGATGCTATCTGCACCTCAGAAAAATGGTTTAGTTTTAAACATACACCTGAAAACACGATGGCTTACAAGATCCCAGATACCAAAGCAGCCACCAAAGGCAGGTGCAGGTCCATGCCCATGTGACATATAAACACTGCAGTTTCCTGATGTGTCCTAAAATACAGTTCCTGCAAGCCCAAAGTAGGAAATCCCACTTGCAGCCTGGTTCCAGTTCTTCTCCCACAGACATGGGGTCCAGTAGCATCTCCTGTTGTTTGGCTCTGGAGCTGGACCTGCTTCATGCAAAAGCTCCTGCCAAAAGCCTGCACTGCCACAGAGCACAGCTGGGACTGGCAAAAGTGCTGGGCAGAGTTTGGGAGCTGATGCCTAAGCAAAGTGAAATCCCGAGTAGATAAATAAAAGCATTGTCAGGTTTGATCGTTCAATCCCAGTGCAACACGTAAGTAAGGGTTTGGTGCTGGATCTGTTCATAAATTAAATAATTTGGCATGTAGCTTTGCTGCTCAGAGCAACCACTGCATTGCTAGGACCCTGCTTTCCCACCAGACTCTTCCCTAATGCTCTTCTTGCTCATATTGAAATGTTTGGAGCCAAATAATAATTTTCACTGTGCCCAAAAGCACTGCTTGGAGCAATGTTTTCCAGGCTCAATCTCACAAATCTGTTCCCTGAAGAAGGAAAAAGGAATTCTTCATGTTTTTCTAGTCTTTGTAGTGTGCTAGCGTACAGCTTTTAGAGAGCAACACAAATATGCCCTATTTTCTCCTTTCTTCTTTCCCATTACTTTCTTTCAACTTTCTCTGTGACTTTTTTTTCTTTCATTTCCTCTAGTGTTATTTTCCCTGTCTACCTCTCATTTACTTTAACCATCCTATTCTCAGTTCCATCTCTTTACACCCATATCTGAGTCAATCTTTCTTTCCTGACTTCTCCTCACTTTCCCTCGCTGCTTCTGTCACCTCCAACTTTCCATTTCTCCATTATCTCTGTACTGAGGCCTTTCAGAACACATTGCACACATTCTCCTTCTGCTACACACATGCATAAACTGATGTTATTCACATGAATGTATATGCAATGAAAATTGGGTGTTTATTAATAGCTCAAATTTGAGGCTTTTTTTACATCACATTAAAGGTTTTTCTTAAGATTTTTTGTTACTCCTGTGTCTGCATTACAAATCAGCAAGACGGAGCTTTTTCTATAAACACTTTGAAAAACCTCATATCTTGGGCCATCACATAGCCTTTCTGTTTTCTCATGTCAGCTTCTCCTGGTTTCCTATTCCTCTGAAAAACTTAACAGATACGGATCTAATTACCAGTATCTCAGGCAATCTTTAGCAAAGTAGACACAGAGTGAATTCAATATCACTTCAGGGAGATCATTACTTGAACAATCCCACAAAGCTCTTTAATATAACTTTCTTTGAAACTGCACCTCCAAGCATTTTGCAAAATCTCAATAATACATTTGCGAGAGTGAATAATTTTGGGTACAAAGAGAGAATTTAAGAATCTGCATATATAAAAAAAACCCCTAAGTTAAGATAAAATTCAAAGAACAGCAAAATGGCTGTGGGTGAGCTGGTAATGGTTTCTGTCAGGAAGCAAAATCTGAGAGAGCTGTTAACTGTGTACAGCTCTGCACTTCAAAGCAGCTCCTGGCCTTGTGTAAGGTGAACAGCACACCAGTGACTTCAGTTCTCTGTAAAAACCCACAACTCAAGTTATAATTTTATAACTGTTTAGGGCTATAGGGGCAAAGATAATTATTGTTAACTACTAGAGACTCATCTACCCTTTTAGATGTATCAAAAGCTATAGCTCTGATATTAAATCTACCCGTGTCACATACTGAATACAGTATTGGTTATGACGTAGTACAGTTTTCAGATATTTTCCAATCACAATTTTACATGGCAACAAAAACAGTCCAAAAGGAAACCACTGAAACCACTGGTATTAAAGAAGAGGAACAAAGATTAAGAAGAAAAGAGGAACACTCATAGAATAGCAAGCAGGGAGCTTGCTTGTAGACTTCTCACTTACAATGATGATTGAGTTAATTTATTGTTAGCACTAAAACATAACTTTTGTATGAGATAACTGATAACTTTTGGCTACAAAGCAGGTTCCTTCCCATGGGAAGGAAGGGAGATCCAAGCCAACAGTGGAGAACTTCAGCCAAAACACTATTTCACAAAAGACTAGAAAAAATCAAAGGGTAAAATAAATTGCTGAAAAGAATTATTGGTTTGATATTTGAAACTGCTGAGCATCTGCAAGTCCCATTTAAGTCACAGAGAGCTAAAGCCATTGACAATCTTTGAAAAACAGTAACTGGCAGGACCAATAACAAGGCAGGCTTAACAAAGAGATTTCATAAGATAATGATGTGAAATAGGAGTTCTCACTTGAGTTTAGTGGCAAAAGAAAATAATACAGCTTAACAAGAAAGCTTCAGAATCCATGATGCCAACATTTACCTTTTTTTTTGTGTGTGTGTGTGTTTTCTTTTAAAGAAGACTCATTTTCTCTGTCATGTTTCTGGTAAGGAAAGCATTTCAATGACAAGTACAGGATTATATGCAAACCAAACCTGTGCAAACAAATCAGTATTCAAGAGAAATTTTAGTAAGAATATATATGTGTCAAAGCTTGCCTCAGTGATTTTACTTTTAGCTTTTTTTATTTTACAAGAACGTACTGAAAACAAAGAGGAAAAAAACCATCACAGTCCTTTGGCACTGACATGCTTAGGGTTACAAAGGTAAGGGAGCATCCTATAATTTTTTACTGGATGGTACTATTGAAGGTGTTTGAACCTCTCTTTGCACCAGGTCACAATGTTTTCACTTCTTTGGACATCTCTCAGCACAGACTTGCAAAGAATACCATAAACTGCTAAAATCTTTGGGCACAATGAAGTAACAATGAAGCATTTCAGCATTCTCTGAAATTAAATCTCAGGAAACTGCTTAGAAAATCCTTGCAGTCTTGGGAACAGTGAAAATTTTTTCAGGAGCATTCATCAATATATTCAATTTTTTTTAATGACATATATAGGCCACTGTAAATAGTTGTGTGTTTTGTCATTGAATACACTGAGAAGATCTGACTATTGAGATGCCATTAAATTAGAAATACTCATGTTGAAAAGTGTCTCAATTTGCCCTTTTTTTTAGTAAGGAAAAAGAAATGTTTTTGTTCCTTTCTGTAATTTTTCAGACCCACACAAATCTATTACATGGCTTGACACATTTTTGAAGAGTAATTTCTGAAAGAATTCATAATAGAAAGATGAATCCACATTTCAAGATACAGAGACATTTCAGTGAAATATTGTGCAGATTATCATCTGCACACACAAAATTTAGTGGACATTTTCCCTGCTTCTATACAAAATGATTTGTACCACTTTTCCACTGTTTCCCACTCCCAGACCCCTTAGAAGAACCCTCTAGGGGACAGGAGGGTTTGCTGCTACCAGGCACAGGTTTTCCAGAAAGCCTGCCCTACCCTGCCCAGGTCAGCCTCCAAAGGCCAGGTCAGCCACCCTGGAAAGGAGGGACCAGGCATCCTCTGGTACGAGATGGAGTTTCCAGAAATGCCTTTCTGACTGAAAAAAATCCTGGGAAAATGAAGACTGGATCACTTGTTGACCAACAGAATAGAAATCTTCACCTTCAGTGAAGCAGTGCAGGACTGCCCAGCAGGAAATTCCATCCATTTCAGAGGGGAATGATCCATCCAAGCACTCTATATGCCCCTGGATCAGTATTTTTCAAGTGAACTATTAAAAAGAGAGACAAACACAGTCCAGCAAACTGGCAGCAGCAATCTGGCTTCAGTGGTGAGCACCCAGGCACAGCACATGGGTCTGTGGGACTGTTTGAAAGTGTTCCATCTCCAGTACACATCAAAACCTGCAGGTGAATAACTTGTAAACTGGGGAAACATGAATTCAGCTGGAGCCTGATGACTTTTTGACTTTTTTTTCTGGTAGATCTGAAATATATGGAGTAGGGAGTGAACCAGAGAAATTTTTCATGTGCCACAGTTGTTCTCTGCTCTTACATTTTCTAAAGTATAAAGTTGGGTTACTATACTATTAAACAGAGTGATCCAGACCTCATCCATTGTTTTCTCACCACCCTCCATGTCTTCAAGAATTTCAAGTGTTCAAGAGAAACTCACCTTGGATATGATGTTTTTCAAGTCCTGAATGCACTATTAGATTTTCTTCTTTTCAAGTGCTGGCTGATTTTATTGCACTGAACTTAATATGTTGATCCTGGCTCCAGTGCATCATATCACAATATCACTCCACACTCCAGTGGTGATGCTGTGCAGTCATACTATTGTAGGAAATGTCAAAATCTGACCACTTTGTGTTAAAGAGGTTTCACCTTCTTCCTCCCTTTCAGGTTAGCTAAATACTTGCTTCCAGTGTATTTAGAAAAAATCTAATAACATTTAACACTCTGAAATTCAGTGGAAAGTGTGATTCATAGTGTAATATAGTCTTAGAACTCCTTTTTTTTTTCTTTTCTTTTGCAGTTCTCTGAAGTCCCCCTCAGCTTTGGTTTCCAAAACACCACAAAAACACAGGAAATTCAACTAAGGTCCTCCACAGAGTAGCATGGGTTTTATGGTGCCATTTTCTTTTATGTAAGGATATCTTAAACTTAGACAACTGCAAGAGGGAAGAAAACAAAGAGGAATTAGAATATTAATGCAGTAAGTAGTCTTTTTTTCCTCTGGAGAAGGAACACAGTATTTTTCTGTGATGCCTCCACTAACTTTTACTGTTTTCCTCCCTCAGGTACTCTTTACCCTGTTCAAGGTAAAGTGGATCCAAAATCCAAAGCATAACTTCCCCAAATAGCTCTTGCACCTAGGCTAGAAATTCTGGTTGAGTTAGGAAATACATTTTAGAGGAAAATGCATACGGGATGAAGAAGGAAGCATCTACAGTTTTGCTTATAAACAGCTTAGCACAGCAGGGCCTCTGATCTTCAATGAGGCCTTGAGTTCTTTGCCATGCAATTAAGAAGCTAATTTTCCTCATGCAGATGTGTCATTTATAGGACACTGAGCCTGTCTCCAATAATGTGATAATTTCTCTGTTCAGATTAAGATGTAAACACTTTCATGGATATAAATGTTTGTACAAAAGAATTGCTTTTGTGTAAACACTTCACTAGTGAAAGTCACAGAAACCTATTGATGCACAGAATTTTGCATATATTTCCAGTGCTAGTCAGGTGTTTGTTACATCTCTGAGAGCACAAACCAGGGGTAATGAGGAGCATTCTGGTTTTGATCCTTTTATATTCTATGATGTGTCGTCTGCTTTAGTCACATATCAAACACCAGTCACTGTACTATAAAGAAGCTGCTAAGCTGCAGAAGCAGGCTGTAATAAGCTTTTCAAGCACCTGATGTGGAAAAATAGAGTACTTGTTTATTTATTCTGGGAAGTTTTGGAAATGTGAGTTAAACATGCAGTATCCATAAGATGCAGAACATTTAATTTTACAGCATCAGAAGTTATAAAAGTGTGAGAATTTTTACTTTTCTTTGTATCACAGCAACTAATGAAGCCATTAATTTCTTCTGTAATAAATTCAGTGGAAAACTTATTCAAAACACTTCATCAGAGGCATCCCTAGTGTTCCACCAGTAAATAACATATTTCCTTTATAAACCTGCTTTCCATCCCATTTGGCTGGCCCTTTGGAAGCCTGTCAATAGACCAGGGAAATCCAATATTCGAACTCAGCTAAATCTCATTTTCAAAAGTGACTTCAGTGCTCAGATCTTGTCCTCACCTCAGTCAAAGATATGATTGTAATTCAGATAGGCATCTCAGCACCAAATAACTGTGCAAGGTATGATCCTGATTCTCCTGACACAGCACAGGGACCAAATAGGAGAACTTGCAGTAAATCCTGGATGGATTTCTGACCCCTGCCTGGGCTGCCGTGCTGTCTCTGCTCTAACACCGGCTTTGATCTCACTGTGCAAGTTGCAGTCTGAGTTTAGCCCTTCACATGCATGATTTTACATTGATATGTTTTACCTTATGCTTGCAATGGTCTAAAAGTCATTACATAGCTAAGACCCCATGGAAAGGCAACAAAATCTGGTGTTCAGGCCAGGCTAAATTTAAAAAACATTAAACAAAAACCCTTAGAACAAGCCTAATTTTGAACGCATTTTGTAAAAACTGAACAGCTGAAAACAGTGCTATCCTGTAAAAGGCAGGAAGAATCCAACTAATCACTGAAAAAATTGCTAAACCAAACACACTTCTAGCACATAGGGAGAATATTTTGCCTTTTGGTAGGGATGTTAAGCGCTGAACTGAGCTGAGCTGAGCTGCCTTGCAAGAGCCACTGCAATGCAAAGTAACCCCCTCACAGCTGGTGGGTTTAGTGCCTCTGGGTAAAGCTTGCCCTGGTTCAGTAAGTCCTGAATATGAGTCGGTGTCAGTACTTACAGCAAGTGTTAGAAGGGAGAAGCCCATATAGGATACAAATCCACACCTCAATTTATTTAACCAAATATTAAGCATGTGTATAAGTCCCTTGAGGCTCCTGTGGGAGTTCTGAGGAATTTTTTCTCATTTAACAGCTGTGAAATTTTAAGGAAATCTGAAACTTTATATGAAAAGGAATAATAAGTCATGAGGAAAAGAAATCTGCAATTTGTATCAGTTTGTCTGGAGATATATGCAGCATGTTAGCAATTCAAAAAAGAGCTCATTGCAGATACAAGACCACAAGAACAAGTAAATGCAACTCCATGGAAAAATAATTTTATTAATTATATTATTTAAATAAATAGATCTCACAAAAAGCTACCTCATGGCACTTTCTGCACGTGGCAAAGAATATTCAGCCAACTGAGTCATTGAAATTGACTTCTGATTAAATTACTTGAATTTCTGACTCTTAGAACATTCACTCCTACACACAGTAAAATGACCTCATGGCTGAGCATTGAGACTGAATGGTATCACAGCTGAAAAAAGCTGTAGCACTTTACTGTGTTACAGAATGCTTTCTGAAATGAGACAACAGTAAAATTATTAAATTATTTGGGGAATACTCATTGATAACACATGCAGTCAACTTCTTTTCTTCTGCTAGGTTTTGAATTACACCATCTAGGTGTCACATGTTTCCTCATTTTTAAATACATTTTCTTTTTCTCCCAGCTTTGTTTCTAAAACTCACTGTAAGTCAACTGCTTCCCCAGCCTAAAAAAAAAATAGCATTTTTAGAGTTTTATTATGTGCATGTGAATGATTTATTACTGTAAGATTGCTCATAAGTACAGGTTGACGCTTATGATTCTTCCCAAGTTTATGAAATAACTTGATTTTAATTCCAAGATTTTCAATATGCTGCCAATTTTAAAACTTTTATGTGCTCTTATCTATGAGGTGTTTGACACATGCAATCAATTCTAGCATTTTCTTTAATATATGTATATATATTCTGTAAGGAGATAAGGAAAGGTCAAACTGGTGACTATTAAAGCTTCTACTATTATTTTAAGAAATGTCATGAGGTTAGTACTTTTTAATAACTGTACAAAAGAGGAACATTTCAGAAAATCTCTTTCTAATCAAAGAAAATTTGCAATTCTCAAACAAGGGAAGAGAAAACTTCTCATGAGTCTAGTGGTTATAAAACTTCATCTGGTTTGATCTTTCCAGAAGGAAGGTGTTATGGGAAGCTGTGTTCCCCTCTATTCTGTTTGATAGCCTGAGCCTTGGCAGAAGCTGTTATATTTTCTTTGGATCCACCTCAATATGCTGAAAATCTCTCCATGGAGAAAACTTAATCATAGTCTTTCAAGAATAAATATGTCAACATGCAGCATTATAATGAGCTAAAGGGAATCACAAAACCAGCTGAAAGTGTTTAAAGTATTTTGATGATGTTGTTCATTTTAGTATTGAACCAGAAAAAGATGGGCTTTTCCAACTGCCAGTGTCCTATCCTGTAAAATCTAAATGTCAGCTCTTCACTAAGAGCATGAGACCTTACTCAAGACCTTATGGCTTAGCTCAAGGCTTTGAACATGAAAAGCCTGGCTGATGCACACTGTTCTTAGATTATTGAAACTTTGGGGTCACAGTCTGCCATTAATGTGTGATGCTTGCTTTGATTTTTATGATCAGAAGGGATATATTCATTTATACTCTTCTGACTGTCTTCGAAATAGCATCAGAATTGTCAAGAGAATTAGGTCAGACTTCTTTGGGAAAACTCAGTGTCCATTATAAGAATGACAAGAGACAGAATACTCTCCAGTGAGTCCTATTCAATGTAAATTGGGAGGAACTGCAAGTTGAAATTATACACAACATTGTGTCTGAACTCTACTGCATCAAATTATAAAACAAAGCTAACTTCTCTCTGTGCTCACCTTTGATGTGCCTCGCTGATGGCAGTGGGAGTGCAACACAAGGACAATTTAGATGCTACCCAGACATCAGGGATGCAAACAAGCAGCTTTTGCAATTGGCAGTTTTCTACAGAGCCTTGTAAGAGAGTTGATGCTGCTTTCAGTAAGGATGTTTTGGCATCTAAAGCATTAAAATTTCTGTGGGTTTCAGTTGGGAACACTTCCAGTTGGGAAGTTTTATCAAAAGCCCAGTGAAGTCAGTGGGCACCACAAGAAACTGGAGTATTTCTGTCTTAGAGAAATGGGGTGTTGGAGCTTGGGGGAGATCCTTGGTTTGGGTTGTTGTCTTCTTTATGAACTCCCTTCTTTCTGCTGTACTATCTTTTCTTCGGATCTCTGGAACTTGTGTAGCCTATTTCACAGATCTGCTGCTGGTGAAAAAAGGGAAAAATCTGGAAGGGAAATGGTTCAATTTGTTTCTGCTGGAATGTTTATTATTTTCACAAGATAGTAGTCTAGTGGTAGACTGTAAAATACTGCTGAGCAAAAATTTTCTAATTGTTAGTTAGGTATCATTAGGACGACTGGAGTCTGCTATCTAAATGATTTTTTTATATATATTATTTTAGAAAAAGCTGAATAAAAATTCATACTATTTTATACATTTTTAATATTTACATTACTACAGAGTCATTTTCATCTTCAAATTGAATGTAATTTATAACATAAAACAGTTATTTTGACATTTAGAAAATAGTACAAAAAATTAATCTGAAAAGTCAAAACACTGGACTTAGAGCAGAACACTGATTTTCTTAAATTCCCAGCTAAGACCTCCAATTTCTTTATGATAGTGAAATTGTTATGAACAATATTTGCATTGTTTTATTCTACAATATTTCAGGCTGAAATAACTTCAGTTTTTTATTAACTGCAAGACTGAGTCCTATTCATCAGTTAGGCAGGTGTATTGCCTGATAATGCAATAAGCTTTCCTGGATGTATGAGTTGTTTTATTTCTTCTATACCAGCAATCAGCCATTTCTTTTATGCCAAGAGCATAATAAAAACAAAAGGCTTATTTCTTTCTTACTGGTAGCAGAGTTATAAATTATCATCCATCAGCAATAACTATTGCCATTTAATAAAAAAATAAACCTTTCCTAAATCTCTCATAGAACATAATAGATAAGAATAAACAATGATATTAAAGTTGATGCCAAAATGAAGGATTGCTGCAAGTGAGGATGTTCAGTGAAGTTATTTATGTAGATAACAAAGTCTGGCAACCAAAAGGAACTAATTCAGTTGTAATAAAGTAGATAATCCAAACTTTTCTGAAATATAAATAGTCATAAACTGTAATAATCCCAACTTGTTCTCCAAGTATTTCAAAGACAAAAAATTGGTCAGAAACACAAACTCATTTTAAAGCAACACCAACAATCAAGGCAGAATGTTCTAAATACTTTATCTGAAAAGTAATTACAAGCTGTTCACCTGAGGATCTCCAAAGAAAATTTCCTCTTTCAGTCCTGTCCTGCTTAGCTCAGACCATCAGTCCAAAGCTGGTGGGTTTTTTTTAGATTTTCTGGAATAAAATGTCAGCTTTAAACAACCACCATAGAGATTGCTGCTTCAGAAAGTCTGATCTTGCAGCTGCAGCCAGATATGCACCATATTTTTAAGACTGCATTCCAGATGAAAAGTTACTGTCTTGGGTAGATGAAAAAAATCAGTGAGTCTGAAAAGCCAGGTTTTCAAATACAGTGGGTAAGCACTATTGGATATGAACCTGTCTGCAAGACACAGTTTGCATTTCGATGGAGTGACCACATGCTTAATCAAGAAAACTTGCACACAGTGCCTAGGAATAGCCATAACAACAATGAAATGTGTTACCCAGAATCACTATTTCTCCTCTTGTTCCAGTCAGGCTGCCTCTTTCATCAATGCTCTATCCTGGCACAGAACACCCCTCACCTTCTCTCAGCTAAAGGACTTTTGTGCATTATTGAACCACTTTCAAACTTTAACACATTCAAAATGACAAGCACCATATTTTTTGCCATATGTGTTTGCAATGTATGGCGAGTCTGTAAGTATCTTCCATTCTTTCATCACCCTTCTCTGTTCACAAGACACAGTGCACAGTGTGTACATCTGTGGAGAGCACTTCTCACACCTCAGCTGCAGAGCCCTTTCCCAGGTGCTCACCCTCTGCTTCACCCTCAGAGTCTGCAGCAGAACAGGATAATCGGGAGCTCAATAAGTCAGCAATATCAGTGTATGAGCTGGAGATCATGCTCCCAGAAAAAAAGGATTTGTAGGCAGAATTATTGTCTTCCCACCCATTATCCAGGGAAGGTAATTTGTGCTCCATCTTTCAGCTGGGTGAAAATTTTCTTTTCCATTTGCACCACGGTCAGCTGATGACTAGATCATCACTGCTGTCCTTCAGGAGAGGAAGAAACACTTCTCCACCTGAGGCAGGGCAGAGGGGGACGCACAACCCCTTGGGAAGCTCCTTCACCTTGGGTTTGTAAGGGGATGGAGGAAACAGAGTGCAGGAGGAGACAATGCTGAGGAGCACTCACCAGATGAATGCTGCCTGCCCCAGAAACCTCACCCAGGTGTGCAGCTGCAAGCTGAATTTAGAAGGACAGTACTCACAGCTTCCTATAAATCCTGAAATTCAATACTGGCTTCTTTAAATATAGATATGTTAACTACAGGGAAGCTATATTATGACCTAGCAATAAAATTCAGAGGATTGTCTTTCTTTTTTCGTTTAAAGTTTGAAAATGGAAAATATCTTTCCATTATCTCTTTTCTTGATATATAACCTTTATAAATCACTGGCACTCCATTAGTCTACACTGAGAAACCAATTTATATGAGCAAATAATGATGTGATTTCCTTAGTTTTTATTTCTACACACACCTGACCACCTGACCTGAGGCTAAAAAAGATGCAGACAAGGGACTCCACAGAGTAGAGGATAAAAACACATGGGCCAGAGGGGATGTCAGAGAACTTACACAGGACATTCAACAGCTGAGTAGCAGGCTCACAAGCAGTAGATTAATATCCTCTCCTTTTCAGTCACCAACCAGAATGGAGCATTAGAACAAACCATCTGTGAGAAAGGGTTGCATGACAACATTTTAACAGAAGAGAGAAATCTTTATTTCCTATCCCTAATCACTTGATATGGATTAGTGTTAAATTTTGGGAAGTCATATCTCACTTCACTGGCAAAAGTTCCCTTACACTTGTAAAAGTGCTCTTACTAACAGTTGTCTCTTCCAGCCCTTTCTGAATTAATTTTTTTTTTCATTCCTCCCCTCTTTCATATTGTCCTTCCCTACTCCCAGTCTCTGGCAGCCCAAGTATGCATCAAGTCTGTCCTCTTGCCATTTAGGACTCATTCTAAAAGGGAAGTTATGCTGAAGACTCATTTCTGAGAATTCACCAGAGGCTGGGGGAAGCCCAGGGTCCTATAGGAACAACTCCAAATTCTTTGTCATGAATGGCCATAGAAAATTTTTAGGGGAAAAATAATCTTACTGCAAACATATTTTAAGGACCAAGTGTTTTTGGTCTCTGCAAAAAGGGTCCAAACTACTTTCCTAAGAGACCTTTCAAGAAATAGTGTAATGTACAAATGAATCAACTGGTATTAAGAGGAGGGGAAATTGACTGCAAACATTTGAAGAACAATGAATTCAGCCAGACACCCAGGGTAACATTATAGGCTTAAGCATTTGGGCATGAAAAGTCATCCTTCATGAGCTCATTCATTGCAAATCCTAACAAAACCCTGACTTTCTTACTGGAGTTGGAGAAGGGAAAGAATTTGTTAAATTGTCTCTGAAAATGATGCCATAAGCTTCAAAGATTAACAACATAAAACTTCTTTCACATTAACTGCAGAAATTCCTCTGTGTTTTAATAGCTGAACAAATATACTTAGGATTTTTACAATAAAGAAAAAGTGATAAGGTAATTATTTACTACCCACAAAAAGCTTTGAAACTATTCATTCAATATACCATCTAAATAACACATTAGGTTAACAGGTTGTAAATGATAATCTAGCACAAACCTCAAATTATGGCTTTTGCATCCCAGAGTGATAACATTATTCCCAGCTAGAAGGGAATAAAAATACAAATTATTTTTTCATTGTGACTGTGAAAACTTTCCAGTTACAATTCACATGCAGTTCAATATTTTATGCACAAATGAAGGAAGCAAGTAACATTTACATGACAGAGTTATCAGTCTTTTCTTTATATTGCAGCTGTTTGGAAAGCCACAGGGCAAAGGCATTTATATATGAGATAAGCTCAGTCTGTAGAACAAATTAATGCTGAATCGTGAATTAAATGCTATGTCTTCGGACAGCTAATTAGCTTTGTGCTGCTCAATTAAGCTTCGAAAGGACATGTTGTGTTTCTTGATGGAAGAGCAAACATTTCCAGACTATTTCACGTTCTCAGTGCTTTCTGTTTCTATGACTGAGAAGTCCAAGAAGAGAAAGAAAAATCCATTAGCTTTACCAAAAGGTATCAAAGTCTAAACTACAAAGTTAGCAACAAAGTTATCTTCGATATTCCTAAAAAACTTTGATTTTATGTCAAATGGCTTAAAAATTTAAGCTAGTTTGGGATAGGAAGGAACCATAAATCAATGTCTTCAATGCTTCTTAAACCAGAAAAGCAGCAGAACCTCTCCAAGGTGAGGATAGAAACCCTGTCTAACAACTTCCAATGATTTGTTAATGTTGCATCTTTATTCAGTTAATCTGAAATTTTCCACCTCTTTTCTTTCTGGCTAGTATCCTAAGCATGTGCATTGAGCAAGAAACACTCAAATGTCTTTGGATTCCTCAGTCAATGGAATGAAAGAGGTATTAAAGTTTGAAGTCTAATGTTTCTCTTGTTATCCAAATCCTTTGAGTCTTAAGCAGTAAAGGAAAACCTTCCAAGATCAGGTTTCTCACAAGAACTTCAGTACTTCCACCTTCTGGTTTTTCTGCTGGTAGTAACTAGACAGCTGACTCTGCCTTCTCTTTTCCTGCTTGCCAGCCTTAGAGTAGGAAAGCCTGGTTAAATTGCCGTGGAGAGGGGGTTAAACTAAATGAGGTTCCTGGAAAGGAATAATGATTTTCAAATCTAACCCCATGGCTGCATTGAGCTCTAGCAGTGGGATCTCTCTTGTAGGGTGAACAATCAAATTTTCTTTCCCAGTAAAATTTTCATTGCTCTGCACATTAATCCACCGTTGAGCCACAAATGGCACATGCAGAGTATATTTATTCAATGTCAGCCAATAACAAACAAAAGGAAAAAACCTGTGATCAAATGCTGTCTTTGGCACTGTGAACTTCAAGGATCAGCAGTTTCTTATCAGATTTCTGTTCTGGGGTATTTTCTTCAGCCTGAATCTTAAAGATAAGAGTATTTAATAAGCGTTTTGGACTGTGAAATAAACAGACATCAGAAATTTATATCATAGATCACTGATGATCATACTAAAAAAAGGGGTACAAAATCTGAGAAAATTCTGAAGCTATGAAATTGTATTTCATCTCCAGTCACCAATGTTATTTATTGTGCTTTTCTGAGAAAATTCTGGCTTTCAGAAACTGCACCTCAGAGGCAGATGTGGAAAACCATCCCAAGGAAGGACTATCATCTACTAACCTGCAGAAGTGGGTATAAATATATAAATGCATATTTATATATATATATATGTATATATATATACACATGCATATGTATTATATACAGTGTTAAAGTGGGCCCATTCAAACCCACATGCTATTCTGGCACCTAAGAGAGGTTCCCTTGTCAGAAACAGATAGAACAGCTGTGCATCAAGACTATTTTTCTGTAGCTCTACTTTTAGAAGTTTTTATTTGCAAAGCCCCAATTTAGTATGCAATGGTATACAAGTATATAAATACATGTATTCTGCACATTAGAATAGGACATGTACCCTCATGTGTAAGACAATTACAAAGAACCCCTTTTAAATAGGTGTAGATTTTGTGCTTTATTTTTTTATTTCAATCTGTTTTCTCTGGAGAAAATGCTCAGTGTTCCCACTGTTGCAACTCCTATTTGGGAAGGAAAAAAAATTCTCAGGGTTAAATAGCAAAGTTTTTGAAATCAGAAGTCAAATCCACAGGAACAATACCAAGAAAGCAGTACTGTTTATGAACTCAAATAAAAACTCATCCAGAAGCCACTAGGAAAGATTAATACTAACTTAACAATAATTTTCATAGTGATGTTTGGAATTTGTTGTATGGCTCTTCAATCTGTCACAAATATTCCAGTACAGACAGCCTTTAAAATTTAAGCTAAATGTGCCATTAAGGGCTTCATTGTGGCTTTCCTCAAAAGATAACATGAATTAGCTCTTGATGCTTCTCTTGGAGGAAGAAAAAAAATGGCAGCAGGTGCAGCTGAAAGGCACTGATGTAAAACTTCAGTGCACAAACAGAGCTGAAAACTCTGTTCTCCACATAAAGAAATGGGTCTGAGTACATCATTGCCTGGCATTGAAAGCAGATCTACCATAAATTTAGGAATATTTCCCCAAAACCATATTTTCATTAGGAAACCTGAGATATTTATCAGGTGACAGTACCAAAACCAATCACCTCTTTATTAAAATATCAAAAATAGGAAAAAAATCAACATTTTTAGTCACTTCTCTTCTGTAAGCCACACTTCTGTGACAACCAAAGGGCTGACATCCTCAAAGACAGACAGATGGTGTAGGTTTGCAGTTGTGACTGCTTGCACAATGGTCAAAATGTTCAAAGCACATAAGGGGTCTTGAAAATCCTAACAGTTATAGCTACTTAACAAATATATTCAATTCTTTGGCTCTTTTTTTTTTTTTCTTTTTCTTTTCTAAAGGCACAGATAGTTTAATTTCTGCCTGGTTTATCCCTCAAAATTCATACCACCATATTTAATTAAGCAGACTCTGAAAACTCCAAGCACCCTTCAGATACGCCAGGCATCATATGCCTGCAGTAACACAGGAGTAGTTCCTATAGAAAGCTGTCAGAGTTGAGAAACAGCACTTGTCTGAGCTGTATTTAACATTCTCAGAGTGAATCTGATGCTCTGTCAAGAGTGAAGAATTAGTGAGAGCCCACCATGAAAGGAAGAGAGCTTGCTTTGTTCTGCGTCCAAGAAAACATCCAGCATCACTTCTTCCTAGATTGTGTATGAATCCTGCCCTCTTCGTTTTTCAAAACCTTAATATTATGGATTTAAAGCAGAAACAGTCCAAAATGCACCAGAATAGGTCTGTTTATTAAATAAATTATTAAATATCATGCTATATTACTCCTGCAAATTCTGTAGTGCCAGTTCCCAAACTAACCCTCCAAAGCCAGCACAGAGGGGAACAGTAGCTCCTTGAGGCATTGGTTTCTAAGACTTTGTATAAACCAAGGTCACATGAAGGAAACCAACATGCCCAGAAAACAAAAGCAGGTGGAAGAATTAAACAGAAAACTCACAACAACTGAAACTCAACTATGTGTTTGGGGAGAAACAGGAAACAAAATTTTATGTAACATGAGAAACAATAGTGAAATGAAGGAAATTCTTTCAGAAGTGTTTGTCAGTCTCCAAGCACGTGGTCTGTGCATCTCAGCCTGGCTGAGGGGCACCTCTGGAGCAGCAGATCCTTCCCTGTGCCCTGCAGGCTTCAGCCTGGCCTCAGTGATTCCTGCAACTGAACTGGCCTGATGAGCAAAACTGGCACTTTCTTTTTGCTGCCTCCCCCACGCTCCTTCCCAGCAAAGCCTTAGAAACCTCCCTCGACAGGAAACACAGGGCTTGGGGTAAGTTGTGACAGACATTTCCACCTTAGCAGCCTGTGAACAAAGATTAATGTCAGCAGAAGCCCAGATAAAAGCTTGACTGTATTGAATGCCAGAAATGTTCTTTATTTCCCCATTCTTTATGAAAAATTATTTTATCTTGACTTTTCAGAAATACAACATGATTGCTCTTTCAATTAACTTTGCATTCTGTTTTCCATTAGTACAGTACAGAATAACTGTAACCCATTGTACTGTCCCAGGGCTTTTTTCAAAGACTCTGATTTACAGTAGAAAAGGGATTTTGTGTTTCTTGCCAGTTAGAAAATTGCTAAGGTAAAGCCAGGAAGCAGACATGTTAGCATTCATTTCATCTCCAGCTCCTTCTATTTCCACAAGAAGGCTGCAGCAGGCAGTTCAACATAAAAGAAAGTTATTAAAAATTCCACACCTTCAAAGCAAGCTTCGTAAAACTGATAAAAAATTCAATTTTCAAATTGCTTAATACAGCCTTCTCTTGACTAACACAGTTATCCTAACTTAAGGACCTTTTAAACTAATGACCTGAAAGGAATAGAGAATATTTCACTTGAATCTGTGCAAAATTTGAAGAAATGCTCTGTACTCTGATTTTTTGCATCTCTTAGTACCATTAGTAGTCCCTGAGCATCCTTCTCTGCCACAGAAACTTACAGGAAAGAACAGGGCGATTCATAATGCAACACAAGTGATTAAGTACATTTGAACTGAGAAATATTAATAAGTTGCTGGTCAGATATTTAAAACAAAGTCATGAATACATAATGCCTTACAAGTCCCATTCAAATACTACAGTAGGAGAAATAATGAAAGTTTACTTAACTAAACCACCTAGGACCAGAACATATAATAAATTAATTTTGGACTTTGCTTTTGAATTGGAGTTATGATAATTTGTATCTCTTAGCTCTTTTTCAAACACAACTCTTGAATAAAAAATTTAAAAAACAACTTTAGTGGCATGAATCTACACTAAAAACTAGATTCCCAAATTTGTCCAGCTTAGTGAATACCAGTCACACCACCAAGAAGATTTCTCAAAAGTGTCTTAAAAACTTCTCTACGTAAGACAATACACATAAATCAGTCTGCAGGAAACCTAAGAATCAAACAGAAGCTAAACATTCCTCCTTGCCAGCCCCTTTAGGGGAAGTGACCCAGATTTCTAAAAGGCTTTGTGCAGAGCAGCCATGCAGAGAAATCTGTCCTGCAAGGTCCTGGATGATGGCACAGACCTGAGTGGCACCTGCAGCCCTCGGCTCTTATTCCCCAGCTAATCCCCAGCACAGCCCCACAACAAACAGGAGTTCAGGCCCCGAGCTAAACCAGAACCTTGATCTGCTGCTGGCATATTCCCCCAGGATTCACTGGCCCACAGAGTCAGTTAAATAACTCCCTCAGGCAAGACTTTCCTGCAGCACAGAGACAAAGGCTCTGGAGATGGTGCTGGGACAAGCATAAATGACAATCCATGCTCCCAACCTGCACCTTAATGGAATGGCTTCACATCCCCCAGTTTTCCTAATACTCAGATTCTGCTGGAGCATTTGCTGGCAGAGTTAAAGCACCTGCATCCTGACATGGGGGTGTTTTGTGAGGGAACATGAGAAGTTTTAAACAAACATGAGAAAAGGTAACATTTTGTAGCCAAATGCTCCCACAGTCCCCATCAAAGTCTCTGCACCTCTCACAGGGACAAATCCTTCTTCTACACACCATGACTATTCCCTTTGAACTTCTTCTGGGGTTTTAGTTCTGATTTGAGAACAAGCTTGTGTATTGATTAGCAAGAGAAAGGGAATAATCTGACTTTGAAACTGTTCTTTTGAAGATATTTTCTTCCAACTTCATATCCAATGAATTTGGGAAATATTTGCCTCAGCATTCAGGTAGCAGGGTACAGTCTTAACATATATGGAAGTTTCTGATCTGATTATACTGACTGCTGCAGAGAGTTGGATGAGTGGGTATCCACTTGGACGAGGGAGTACCCACTTGGACTCCCATGCTACTTCCAAGAGCTACTTTTTAAAGCTAATTATCTGATCAAAAATTAATTTGTATTTAAACAACTGCAGAAATTAGTTTCTTTCAAGTACTCACTTTTATAAATTGCAGATGTAACTTCATTATCTGATGAAGTACAGTGCATGTTGTCAAATTCAGGAAGTGGCAAACTCGCGGTGTAACTGAGCATATATTTGTGACATCCATGACTTTTTAAATTTTGATGTGCACCATAGGGACATAGACTAATATCTGGAGAACTTTAGAGATTTCTGAAGATGGATGCTTTGATCAGTTGGGCTTAAGAGCATTGTATGTTACAACCAAGCCTCTGTCACACCTGGGAAAAAGGATCCAGCAGCTCACATAGACACAATAACACCACTTCAGAGCATGATGTAAGTACAGACGAACAAATGAGAGGAAAAAGCCTTAACCCCATTTGGCAGAGAACTTAATCTCCAAGCAAGGTGCAGAAAGGATATCTCCTTCAGAGCAGGGAACTGAGCCAGCTCCTTCTCAAGCCCCATCCAAGGCTCGGTAGTGACACTGTCCTGGCTCAAAGTGCCCCTTGGTGCCACACAGATCTCCCTTTGGAGAAGTGCTGGCTGTTGACCTCTGCCTGCTGCCTGTGAAGTCAATGGCAAAGCTCCTACTGATGGCAGTGTGAGCACAGGCAACCGAGGGGAAGAGGCTTTTAAGACGTTCCCCATAATATGCATAGTGAGAAAGCAATTTTGTTTGCACTGCTGGTTTGAACAAAGCATTATCATGCTTTGAGCACACCTATTTTCTGGTGAGCTACAGTGGTTGTTGGAGCATAAGCACAATCTGCCATCACATAATTAAGTCAACACATTACAGTTTAATTGGATGGAGTCATTTACACAGTAGTAACAAGGACTGAGAATCAAAACACAAGTCCTCATTTTCTTAAATCTATAACCAGCTGCTTTCACTGCAGGAATAAAGGGTATATGCCTCACTCACCTCTTATTCGTCTTTGTGTTTTGCCTGGTAATTTAAGAAATGTTTACAAAGAACCCACTGTTTTCAAAGATTGAGTCATTCAGCAATGCAGCTGCTGGCAGGGGAGTCAATCTGCACAGGAGTGAAGGGGGAGCTCCAACAACTTTTGCTAAGCTACAAAGTCCCTGGATGTAGAAAGCAACAACCCAAAAGGTAAAAGCACTTCTTTCCCAGAAGAAATGCCCCAGTGATGCAAAATACAGCTTAATTTAGCACACTGACAGAGACAAGGATTCCACAATGATGCTTTGAGAGATTTAATTCTAGAAAGAGAAAACTAGGTGTATAGAAATTACTTATTTGCTGAAAGCTTTCCACCAAATTAAATCTCAGTATTTCTTTTAATGTATTTTCTGGTTGCATTTCATTCTAAATGGAACTTTATAACCTTTTAACCACATCTTACTAATTTCCTCCTGCTGGCTTGATTAGCACTAATCAGATGAGACATTTGACTGGATAAATACTCTAATGTTTTTTCTTCAGTTGCAAATGTGCACTGTTGATGCCACTTTGCCAGTGTCAAACATACAACTTCCAATCCTGGAATTGCTGTCCAATACCATGTTGCCAATTAACTATGCATGATTTTAGGAAACAAATTCTAAATTTATGCAATCATTGACAAACATGATTCATTACCAAATGTAATAAGTACTTCCATAGATTCTTTGGCATAATTCATCTGAATCTCATAATTATGTTTTTTCCTCTCCCAACATATGTGGAAGGGTTTCTTTTCCAGCAACAGCAAATACTGCTCCACAGTGCAGGCAGTGCAAAACAGAGGGTCCAGTGTGAGAATATTTATATCCAGAGACTCCATCAGAAGAATAGAAAATCAGCATGAGATGCTTCTTGTAAAAAGCTGCTGTCATTTAAAGTTTCATCTTCACCCATAATTTTATATCTTTGCTCCTGTTTCTCTTCAAGATGTGTTTTGTACACTATTCTATTGTATTATATGTCCCTGAGTAATCTGTTCAGTCAATTTTTGGATTGCCAACTCATTGTATAGGCTGAGTTAATAAAAGCTTTTAGTCTGCTTACTTCTATCTACTTCAAAACAAATACATTTAAAAGGTTTTTATTTTTTTTCTTTGAGTAAATGTAGTTATAAGCAACACTGTAGGTATTTTTATCTATATAATTTATTTTGGTAAACATATTTACACAATATTCTCCTACCTTCAATAATGCAAGTGCTTCTAAATACATATTGCTATGTAACAGAATGAAAACCTACAAAGAGACAGCTCATATTGTATTCCTTGGATATGGTACAAGACCTGTCCCTGCAAAAATCATCCTTTAAAAACACAGCAAAAGGGTTCCTCACCATCCTCACTGGAGGGAAAAAAGGGCCCTGTGACACTGCATGGAGCTGCTGTACATGCATGATGTCAATATATTAGACACAACTGAGAGCCATGGTGCTGGGAATGCAAACAGGGAGAACTTAAGGTCTAATTTCAAAATTTAAAACAGCTTTCTAAGAAGTCTAAAACTGACTCCTCCAACAGCATATTAGGACATTTAATTTTTTTTCCTGCTTTGGCAAATTACACAAGAACTGAAATACGCTTAGTATATCATGAAGCACATGCTTGTTGATCCACTTGTAGTACATGGAAAATCATTAAATAATGCCTTTACAGGGACAGCAAATACTGCACTCTAATTTCAAGGTAAAATATCCCCAAATAACTTGAAATATAGAACAAAAACTAGAATGACCAAGACATACATTGTCTTGAACAAAAATTAATTTGCAGTTCAAAGAAAGAGCCTGGATAGTTGACATGCTTTTCTCTTTAAGTTGTTGAAGAAAATCCACCAGTGCTCAAAATTAGCAATTACAATAAACTCATTTAGTTTTCCCAGAGATAGTGCCAAAACAGTATTGCCCTCCAAACTAACAAAATGATGCAGATAGCTTTGATATCAATTACTGGCCTTGCAGTAATTGAGAAGACTGCTTGTCATTGTGGAAGAGGCTCGTGTAATGTTAGAGAGCCAATTAAGACCCCAACAACATCAGTGCAGTCACTCCAGTCTCTCCTCCTTCTAGTCTGCAGTGACTTTGCAGACTTTCAGCATTCACCTTCAGTGCCTAAAGTCCTCTGGGAGGTATCCAGACCAATCCTTGTAGAAGCTTTTACTATGTTACAAAGTGCTTCTGTAAAACCTGCCTTGGTCTGTGACAAAGTTTCCCGTGCTTGAGTGAAGGCACAGTAAGAAATGGGGGAACATCCTCCTCCAATTTCTCACTTTGAGGAACCTTCTCCATGACCAGGCCCACAATCAAAGGAAAGTAAAATTTGCCAAAAAATGTTCCTTTTACAAGAAAGTCCATGTCCCAAACACTTGAGTAAGCCTTAGGTCCAAACTGTGTCTTTAAATTCAAATAAGAGTAATGGGGTAGATGATAGTTTGGAATTATGCACAAAATGCCTTCTCTGAGTGCATAACCCTGTGCAATCTGACAAAAACTTGTTCTTTAACATTAGCTTTGTGATTTAGCAGGGAGAAATCTTTTCTGGAAGGAATTATTTAGTACTATTTTGCACTGTATTTTCCCATTTAAATTCCTGTATGATTGTTGACAGAGCTGTCGTAGGCACTTACCTGCAATAACTTCACTTACTGTAAGAGGCAGGTCAAGAGAAAAGATAGGATTTTACATCTCTGCTATTGGCAGAGTGGAGGCAAGGAAGTAGGGACACCAAAGCTTGCTCTCTAGCCATCCCCATTGCCTTCTACATGGGTAAAGCTGGAATTTGCCCATCCCACAGTGGTTTCTTGCTTGTAGCACTTATTACGAGAGGAGAAATAGCCCAGGTGAACTTGCCAGCCCAGTGGCAACTGCCCTTTGTACCCACCAGGAGTCTTGGAGTGCCCAGCAACTGCCTGGGGCTGAGCAGGCACAGCTACACAGCTTTCTGCGGGCTGCAAATGTGCAAAGGCAAGATGGAGTTTTCTTTATTCCAGCACTTGCTGGAAATATTTTGGATGCTTAGCAAATCTAGGCTCAAGTATTCACCCCCCAATCAGAGACGAAACCCCTCCTTCTCCCAGAGCATCCTCTGCCACTCAGGCAGTACAGTTCTTATTCCCTTGCTGTCGTCCTGTGCTGACATTGCTGTGATAACACAACTCAGTCTTCTTTGCAAACCAAATATCCCTGCACATCTCTCTCATTATCCCTCTAAATGAAAGCTCCAAAGTAAATATGAGTTAAGATTAGGATGAGTATACTCTGGTTTTAATTAAGAATATTGTAAATGTTGTAGTGAGATCCAGTGCTTCCCTTACCCTTGCTTATCCACTTAATAGCTTTTCCATGGCACAGACAGCCTGCTAGATGACCTTATCCTGGTAATAAGGGAAATCAGACCCTGGCCATTTCTAAAGGACAAGTTAAAAACATGCCTCCTGGGCTTCTGATATGCTCTCAGTTGGTGCTGGAAGACCAAGCAGCTACCACAACTAAGGCAACCTGCTCCCAGCTGAGACCACCTGAAGGCCTGGCACCTCACAAAGGATGACCAAGTAAAATAAGCACGTGGGTCTTTAGCATCTTAAAACAATTCTATATTAAATGCTTCAGGGCTGACCTTGGACAACCTGGTAGCCCACAGGATAAGCAGTATAAGCCTGTTCCTTGCAGGTTCCCAAATGACTCAAGATGTTGGTTTTATCAAAGCCCTACCTTACCCTCACACCCCTCTATTTCCTGGCAGCACAACTTCTGGGGCTTCATGAACTGAGCATTGTCAGTATGAAAAGCCAAACATTGTCCTTCAGAGTCCTTGACATTTGAAATTTATATTTACTCAGTCCCTTATGAACCAGAGACGAATAAACCTTCAAGGTACTCTTGGCCACTTGGCACTTTAAGGCCAAACGTAGATTTACACCACTGCCCTAAAACAGACTAGAGTGGTGGGAAACTGAACAGCAATTTTGGGAACAATTTTGATGCATGTGTTTGTAGAGAGTTATTTGATTTAGGGTAGGATTGAAAAAGAATTAATAAAGGTCTGGTCTTTATTGGATTTCAGAGATTTTTCCAAGGCATGTGTGGTGTAAGGTCTTTTAAAAAGTAATCCAAATAAATATATAAAATATTGATCTTGTCCAATAAGGCCAAAATAATGCATATTTTAAAGTCCTCTACTCTTAATGTACATCAAAAGAAGTAAAAACTAAAGCAAAATACTACAATTAAATGTGAAGGTTTGTGTCTTTCATACCAATATCCTTCAGGTCCTGAAGTCCTGCAAACATTTTCCCCAGCTCTGCTGCACAGGGACATGCATTATTTATGCACTGTGCACACTTAGAAAAGGCAAGCTCTTTGCCATACTCAGGTAGCCTCTGAATAACACATAAAAGTGCCAGGTTGCTCAGAGCAGCCTTAACACAAGCTCTGCAGAGGCTCTTCACAGGCCACTATAACAAACTGTAACCTGGGGATGTGCTGGGAATGCAGCTGCTGGTAAGGCTGTGTTGGGAGGGAGCAGCTTCACCAGCTCTGCTCTCAGCGGGCAGTGGTGACCCAAGACACACAGCCGTGCCACAGTGAGTAATCAGAATGTGGCTGAATACTCAAAGACATTTTAATCCCTCTCCCCGGGCTGCACTTTCTGTACTTTGCCTCCTGTACACTACAAAATCCTATCCGTGGTTTGCTAAATACCTGGAAATAAAGCAGGATAAGAAGTAATACAAATGTGGAGCATTATAGCATTATAGCTCCACAGAAGAGATCTGACCTCAGACAGAAGAGATCTGATCCCTTTTCAGCCGAGGCTGACATGAAAACTAGTTACCTTCACTCGTCCTCACAAGCAAGGTGCTGCTTGTGCTGCCACTGCACACAGGACCTTTCCAGCACAGCTGACCCTGGCTCTGGTCAGTTGGGATGAGTGCTCTCCAAATAGAGAGCTGTGTTTGGAAGAACAAGAGTCAGCGTGGCCTAACTTCTTCAGCAGAAGAACAGGAAGGGGCTGGGGGAAAGCCCCTTTCACACTCAGGCAGCTTCAGGCACAGGGACCATCCCATACCTGACTGAGCTGGTGCCACCCAAGGGCACAGTTCTGGCATTTGGCGGGTGGCAAGGGCAGTCTGACACAAGAGCTGGCACATCTGGGGACAGTGACAGGATTATGCTGGATCTGCCCTAGGCATGACCGGTTGTGTAACTCAAGTGCTTCCTCCCTGATTGGCTAACAAAAGAAGGGTTCAGCACTGCGATCTTTTTCCCTGACCCCACACTACAGTTCACCTAGAGAGTACTGAATAAAGATTTTCCATGAGATTGGGAAAGGCTTACCTCTATCAGACTGGCCATCTACTAGTGTGTCTTCACATTTTAGATTCTCAGGACAGATACTGTTTGCAATCTTGTTTGTAAGTATGTTACTACACATTTTCATTACAGCAGTTTTATTTGTTGTATCCCTTAATTAGGACTGTCAAACTTTTTCTGAATTCACTCCTTTTAAGTACTTGGTTTTGTGAGTTACTTTTGCCCCATGGTTATTGCTGGAAGACAGAGGGTTACCAACTACTATGTAATTTTATGTAAAATTAAATGCAATATAAGTTTGAAAAAGTAGAATGACCAGTTATGCATCCATAGCTTGTTTCTCATTAGCTTGCAGCAATTTCACTTAAAACTTCTGCCATCAAGTTGTCTATTACTTGCTTTTAAAAAATAAAATACTGTGTTTCCAGAGAGGTGATTGGAACCATATATTATAAATGCAAGTTGTAGTGCCTTCAGGATACACTGTTTCTCAAAAGGCCTTTGCTCAGTTAATCAGACGTAAAGAGCTTGGCAGTATCACAATCTGTATGTTGGTGTCAAGGACATCACCCATGTGTCCCTCCTGTAATCAACCCAATTTGCTAAGCTCCCAAGTTCCTTGCCACAGCTTTTAGATGGAAATAAAGCCCACTTGTTAATCATGAGGATAATGGATTTTGCAGTAATTGACAGTGACAGAAGTAAAAACAAGTTGCCTTGGGTAAACAATGAACTAGCAAAAGCCTCAGCAGCAGCCAGCTATGATCTGCATTTCTGCATTTCTGCACAAACACTGCACAAATAACGTCTAAAGTCGGAGGCAGTGAGAGATGTGTGCACTTCCAGTATTTTCTGAGCCATGTGCATCCTGTGCCACATGCAATGCACAGCAGGAGGAATCCTATCCTACAAGTTCCAGAACACCACTGCCAAAGTACCCTCTCCTCAAACATCTGTATTTGGAATATTCAGCTACCCAATCTGCTGCTGCTCTTTTAGCATAAATTAAGGTATTAGAACATCTGTCTAAATGTAAAGGAGGAAAAGCCTTTTCTGTTAGAGTTGTATTACATAAAACTACAGTGATAATTTAATACTATTTAAGTTGTAAATAGTGAGGGGTATAGAGCAATTAGTGCAGGAACAAACAATTCAGAAGTGTGAAGGCCAGGATTTGCAAGCAAAACTTATCTAGAAAGAGGCTTAATAATGGTCATTTTTATTTGCACCGTACTGTCACTCCAGTGGGCTCAGTCCAATAACCGATGTCTTTTTTGACATCAATTCCTATTTTGGAATTATTTTAAAAATACCCAATTAATCTTAACTTTTCAGAAAAAAACATATCAATTTCAGAGATAGCAGCTCCCTGGTTATGTATCATAGATTTAAAGGACTGCTGGGAGAATAAGATGAGGAAATTTACTTTGGAAAGATTGTACATTCTGACTTAGCAATGAAATACAGTAATCAGAAAGCAGGATGTGCTTGGTAACAAGCGTGGATATCCAGCCTTATAGTTGGCCTGGGAGCTGGGGAAGGTGCTCATTTTTTCCAGATATAACTTTTCCTTTGTCAACCTTCCACACAGTTTTGTTGCATTGTGAAACAAGACTGCTTTTACACTGTAGTTACCAGAAGACTTCGCTCAGTTTGGCTTCTCTGGGCACCCACAGGAGGCAGAGGGTTTCACATTCATTTAGCAGAGGAGCAATTTGAGTAATTATGAAATCAGCCTGCTAAACTTCAGCAAATAAGCAAAATTACAAAACCCCATATGACATGTTAGAGCTCCTTAAGATACTGGAGGTCCTAATACTCATGGGAGAAAAGAGTCTGAACACTGCTCAGTTTCACAGCACGTCATACAGCTTGACATGACAAATCGCTGGTTCTTTTGCCATATCAGTGATGTATTTCTCAAAACATGTTCCAGGTATAAAGGAAAATTAACACATTGACAGACTTCATTAACATTGACACTGTGCTACCAGTTTGTTACTTCCTGTATTTCTGAATCTTCCACATTTAAGAGGTTCACTGTAACAAATATAGGAGGTTTCATCAGAGTTGAGTAGAGCATTGTGGACAACATGTTGACAGCTCTGACACACTGTAAAACACTTGTGCTCACTTCACAACATTTGTCACATACCCTCACTGATCCAATGTCTCACAAGCCACTCCTATATATGTTAAACGCACAATCTGAATTCTGAGAACCTGTTGTCAGAGCATTATAAAAATCCTTTAGAGCCAAGTTCTTTAAACATTTATGGCTAACTGCTATGCGAGTCAAGTGCACTGTTTATATTACCAAATGTCATATCTAATTCCCTGTTATGAACCCTTGAAATAAAATTATGTGATAATTACACAATCTGTTTGAAACCTGACAAATATATTCCCAGTACAAATGATTTATGAAGATAATGCATTGCAATAGCATAATGGTGCTTCTTAATGGAAGCAGTAAAGCTGTTTCCTATGCTCCAATAACCACAGTGATTTCTTACACAACTACTGATTAAGCAATAGATAATGCAGGCATTTTGGAAACTATATACACCACAGATTTATTTCAGGCTGTTCAAAAGTTATGGCCTGTCTATCTAAATGGCCTGTTAGCAAGGTATAAGCATCAGCTGGGCTGTTTTACTCGCTCCTACCCAAGTTAGTGGCACTGCATTAGATTTATGTTGAGAGCAATGCACAGTTTAGTCTCTTTTTGTAAGAACTGCTGTTAATCAGAAAATTAATGACATGGCTGGTGTGATGTGAGACATTAGTAATGCCAACCCTGCTGTCTGGGAAGGGACTTCAGGCTGGTTGCTGGTGAGCAGGAAACTCCCCCACATGGGAAAGGCTCGTGGCCCTGCTGCTCCGAGAGCACCACCAGTGACAGAAACTGAGACACAGCCAGTGAAGTGCAGCCCTGTGGCATCTCCTCTGTGTCCTCCCCTTGCTTCTCCACTGTGGTCTCCCCCTCCCACCAAGAGGGGCAAATGATGCTCAAGAGGGAAAGTGATTCAATACACTACCAACTGCATATTACATTATTTTCCTATCTCCTTTTCCCACCAAATGAGAAGTCTCTTCTCAACTGTTTCATCGTCATTATAGTTAGTATGTATGGCAGATGATCAAATTGTTTCTTGGGTTCAAATCTAGTACTGGTAAGATGTTAACAATTTAAATGAGACCCTCAATTTTCTGCACATTTCTGCAGAGAGTTTAGTAATTGCTTTAGCTTTGTTCATTCTGCCAATCCATGCTTCAGAACACTGATTTCATTAATGAGCAGCTAAACATGACTGCCCTGCTGATGATTTGTTCCCCTGCTACCTGGGAAATGTCATTTGAAATGGCCTAAGCTCAGTAAAAGGGCACTGAATAATTTTAAGTGGCAGCACTTTGTTTTACTCGAAATTGCTACAAGTTGAAGAAAAATTGTATCTTACACAGTCATATCCAAAATTATATCTAAAAATTATTGGTGAAACTTACAAAACCATACCTGGTGTGAAGATGAAAACTCTCACTATGAAGATTTTTCTGAGTTTTAATTATCATAAATGTATATTCTTCAAGAGTATCAGTGCTACAATTATAGTCTATATTTAAGGAGGAGCTCCAATCAGGTTTGTTCTTGTCTTCACTCTAATTTTTCAGTAATGCAAGATCTGTAAAACATGAACATTTAATATTTCACAGCCAATGCCAAGTGGACATGATGAAAGTAAAACTGAAAAAAAATATTCTTTCTTCTTTACTGCTACTCAATATTTTTCTGTGCTTAGCTGAGAATTTCTGCTGGTTTTGTGCTTACAGGTGGGCAGAGGAACATAAGTTAAGGGAGCAGAATAGTGTTACAGACATGTTTCTTGCTAATTTAGTGAAAATGTATCCCTATTCATGCAAACCTTCAGGATCTTTTGTAATGTGAGTTTATGCATGCTCAGATCTTGTCAGCTAAATCCTACAGCTGGGACAGCAGAAGGGGAGCCAGGTACCCCACTGCACAAATCAATTCTCTGAAATTCTGGGAAGGTTTGTGATACAAATGGGATTTGCTTCAGCATCACCCCTGGTACTGACTGAGGTTAGATCTCTTCATATAAAAGGCTGACCCTTTCAGTGCTCCATTGCCTGCAAATGAGCAAGAAACCTGCTAACACTGCTAAAAATTGTTTTAAGAACTTTTTTATCATCAACAATATAGGATTTTTTCTTTACTTTGTTCTGATTCAACAATTCAGTCGAAACATTCCTAAGGAAAATACATCTAAAGATTAGAAGATAGACAGAGTTATAAGCACCTGAAAGCACTGTCCTAAGGAGAAAAGCAAACATACAACCAGGCACTGTTACCTGTACTGCCAAAGCAAGGATTAGCCCTAAAAGAAGCATCAGCAAATTAGTGTCTTCATGAATAATTTTAAGGCCGTTATTTAAATTAGAAGTAGAGCAGGTGTTAGATACTAATCTGTTTTGCAAAGTAATTACATTAGTTCTATGCAATGTAATTGCAAATGAGTGTAACAGGCATTGAAGTAGGGGTGGGAGATAAGAGTAACAAGGGTAAAAGCCTGCAACCACACAGATGAATTCCATGCATTTATAGATAAGGTAGGAATGGGAATTTTCATTAGTTGTAGTGGGCATATAGCCATGCCATGGCCAAGCAGAGTTACCAGAGTGCAGCAGAAAGAATGGTGCCAACCATGCAGCATTTGTCTGCTCTCTACATTTAAAAGAGCAGCTTGAAAAATGCAAACGGCATTTTTCAGCAACTCTATGGTATTGCCACGAGGAAATAAAGTTCAGTGATATTTTGAGATATTAATAGACAAAAGAAGGGAACTGCAAGGAGTTTGATTTGCTTCAGGTGCTGCCTGCCTGTTTCCCTTTCCACTGCTTTCCATGGACACAAGTGCTGGAGATCTCCCCCTTCACCCCAGCTCAGCTTGTTGATGGCAAGCTTGGATGTGTCCCAAGAGAGGAGCTGGCTCACCAGGAGGCCACTCTGCAACCTGTCTGCAGGACAAGGCAGGTCCACCAGCAACCCTGGGCAGGTTAGGAGAGCAGAGAGGAGGACCTACTGAGAGGATTGTAGGCAACATGTGAAAGCCTGCAAGAATCTGCCTGGCAGAAATTGGTTGGCAGGAGGAAAGAGCCTGAGGGAGCCAAGACTAACTGCACAGGAACACAAAAAATGCATTTTTGGTTAGGGAAACAGACTGAGGTGGCTTGAGGCTGAGATAAGCCAGAGAGCAGGGAAGGAAGGAGAGGATTTTTCCAAAAATCCTGTCTACTGCGTATGGTATCAGGGCACCCTGTAGAATGCTGAGTGAAGACTACTGAAGACCATTAAAATTTAGCAATAGGGTTTAAGTTCATGTGATCAAAAGCAAACCTCCTGGAGAGGATTTCCCAGGTGCATCACACTTAAGAAACCCAAGAGGAATATTGCCACCAGCAGAGGAGAAGTGCCCAGAACCCCAACCCTTCATGAGGTTCTCTGCACATTTTGGGTGTTTCTCCACAGCCAGACATTTCTCCTGACCTTTCCTTCACAGACATCTCCCAGTCACTTCCCACTCACAGAGTGCTTCAGCAGCAGTCAGGTGTCAAAGGACCAAAGCCCAGGTCCCAAGGGCTCCTTGGTGAACCCCTGGCTCACATCACAAACTAGCCCTCATGTTCTGAAATTCTGCACTCATTCAAGGCCAGGGTCCCAGGTCTGTTCTAGCTTCACATGGAATAACATGGTTTCTGTGAAGCTTAGTTTTTCTAACTAGAGCAAAATGTTTTAAATGCTGGAGCAGGGAGAGCACAGCTTTCTTACATGGAAAAAGCTGGTTGGTTTTTTTTCAAGTAGACAAATGTCTTAAAATCAGAGAAGGTAAAAGATTTTTCTCCACGTTTTATAGACATCAGTGTCCAAAACCCGAAACATTTGACTTCTTAGTGGGTTTTGGTTGCTTTTTTAATTCTCTAAGTATCCTAATGTGATGATTAGATCAATTCCTGTCCATTAGAATTTGAAATTAATCTGTTTTGCAACTAATGAGTGCCCTTCTAATATTTCACTGAGCATTTTTGATAGATGGATTAATTTAAATAGAACAAAAATGTGTCTGATAATGAAGTCACTATGTTTTTCTGATTTAATCAGAATATTTGTACCATATAAGTCCATTAGAATATCAATGAGATGATTCATATCAGGCTTCTTCAGGGAAATAACAAGCATTTTAAAAAATGTTATACTTCTAGCAGTGAGGCTTTGTTCTCACAACCATCCACTTTGCACGAAGCTCTGGTGTGTTCATTGTGCATCTCTGCAGCCTCGTGAGCCTATTTCAATGCTTCCTTAACCAAGGTGCCATCATTTTGAAGGTGCCATATGAAGAAAAGCATTTTACCTTTAACAGGTATTCACAATTCAGGTGAAGGTTTTGGGGCAAGTGAGTAAAGGCAAGTGAGTAAAGGCAAGTCTAACAGAGCTTCTGGGGAAAATCTCCTCTGTTTCTCAGTCACATAAGGAGGACCAAGAGCAGGCAAGGACCAGGAGAAAAAGAAATTTTGGTTGAAAACTGCCTGACAAACAGAAGTTAGTTACGAGCATTTTGCTAATGCCTCATTTTCCCATAAAGTCCCTTCATTTCATAGCAACCTGTATGGGTCTGAGTTTCCAGTTGGTGATTAAAACAGCGTTGGAAATTCACCATTGTTTTAACTACCGCTAAACAGGGCTTACAGCAAGGTCTTCTGTTGTCCTACAGAACCATTGGTGCTGCAGGATAACAAAGCCCTGCCCACCCAACCCAGGAGGCCCCAGGTATTAATGGCAGTGTCTGGGAACAGGTTGTTTTTGCCCATTTGCCAAATGTGAGTGTTATAGATGGGTCAAAATTCATAAGAAATTAAAATGTTATAAATGGAATAAGTTATTAATGTGGAATTCAAAATGTGAAATATATCTTGTAAATTGTATATATGTTTAAATTAGTTGTGTTCAGAGTACACCTTGGCAAGTCTCATGACATCTTGCCCAAGGAAGGTACAAATTAACATAAGAAGTGCAGGCAAGCTCAGAGGAGATGACCTCAGACCCATCAACCTCCTATGATTTCATCTTACCCAACAAGAATCTTTTCCATCTGAAAGAAGTAAGAGATAGGATCTGCTGCTCCTTGGACATTGCTGATGAGTGGACCTATTGCTCGAGACACTTCATTTTAATCATCTGAACAGGACCCTTACCAGAAACGCTGAGATGGGTTACTGGAAACCATCAACCAGGGCACAAAGAGAATCCTTGGACAAATCAACATCTAAATGGACCACTGAGCACTGGGCCAGAGGATCATCAGAAGTGAAAAGGACAAAGGATTTCCTAGCCAGGAGCAAGAAAAACAGTATAAAAACTGGACTCAAACACCTCAAAGGTGTGCGCTTACCTCTCTGAACTGCTGGTGGTCAGAGCTGTGTATGTGTCACCCAGAGTCAAGGACCTAGGCTTGGCCCTGTTTTCCTTTATAGTGGCTTATTAAGATTGTCATTTTGATTAAAATAAATTTTATTTGTTTTTATATTAATAATTTGGCTCGCTCAAATTATTAATTCGATGAAATTGACATTTCATTTATAACATGAGCTACACCTACTTTTGGAGCTTTTGGTATCCCAGCCCAAGGAACTGTGGGGCCATCCCTCCTCCCAGCTCCAATAGGTGAGTCTAATATAATCCCATGATAGAACTCTTCTGGCTGGGCTTTCTCACCTTCATATCCCTGAACTCGGGCCCCTATTGATGAGGTGTAGAAATTAGAGATGCAACTGAGCACATTCATGAAAATTCATCTTTACCTCAAGCTCCTTTGCTGCCAGGCACCAAAAACCGTGGTGGGAAACAGAAGACCTTGATGTAAGTCCTGTTTAACAGCAGTTAAAACATTGGTGTGTTTCCAACACTGTTTTAATCACCAGCTCAAAGCTCAGCTCCATACAGGCTCTTATGAAATGAAGTGACTTTATGGGAAAATGAGGCATTAGCAAAATGCTCGTAACTAACTGCTGCTTGTCAGGCAGTTTTCAACCAAAATTCTTGGTCTATTTTATTTCACATCCCTACCTATATAGACCATTGCAACAAGCCATTGACATTGCTAAACTTTAGCACATATTTCTAATTACAACCTAAATATCTAAATTTCTCAAATAACAATGTTCTGAGTTTCAGTCACGCTCTACATGCATATGATTTAAAGGTATAAGGAGTCACTAGGTAAGACAATTTAAGGAAGGATTTGGGAAATTCAGCTCCAGCAAATTACAAATTTCAACTCAATCCAGGCTGTAAACCATGACAAACCTGAGGACAAGAGTGCAATGAAACTTGCAAATGGTCCTTTACAACAAAGGTGGAAAAAAACAGTGTTTCAGTGGTTTTAAGCTTCACGGGTACTTATTTTTAAATGAGAATTGTTTTTTGCTTCTTTGTCAAATATGAGTTCAATTTCCACATTTGACTAGAGTTAATAAGGAAATTAGAACATTTTCCTTGCTCCTCCATGTTATTCAGTCCTGTTGAGTCTCACAAACAGAGATCTTACTGAAAGTTTCAGAGGCAGTAGAGCTCATTTAACTATTTATGATCCCAGTACAGGAGTGAAAAGCACACAACCAGAACCTAAAAGCCCTATTCCTGGTGATGGGGACTCATCTCTTAAATCTGCATCCCTGGGCTCAGGCAGTTTTGCTTCTCCCACTCAAGGCACAGAGTATTTCAGCTCAGCACTGAGCTACTCAACATCGATTTTGGACCTATGAAAGCCAGACCAGGTAAAGATTAATTTTTCATCCGTTTCCATGTCTCAGTATATAAAACACTCCTCTGTTTTTCACATCTTTCCAATGACATCTGAAGCAGCACCAGCCCATCTAGAGGGTCTGAGTGCATTCAAACACAAATGTTTTGATGAAAGACCTGTTCGGCCTCTGATGGATATTTCCCCTCCAGTCATTCCCTTTTTCCAATTGCAGTTCAGCCAAGGCTGCATTTGCTCTAGGTTGTTATTTATCGCTCAGCAACAACTCATTTAACAACAGGTGAGTTATTGGCTCTTGGCTGATACCAAATACAGCCTCATCCTCCTCTGTCAGTCGTGCAGCCTGCACAAACCACTTCAGGAGTAATACAGGAGAGCAGAGAAGATGCTACTGCATGGCACAGGAGCTTGACCCTCACTTACTCCATACTTGAAAATAAAACAACGATTGTTCCAAGTCTGAATGCACAGCTCTTCATAAGAAACCAGTTCACAGCCAGGTGAATTGGTCTTAGGGATTGTTCTCTGGTGGCCTGAAAAGCCCACTCAGGGTTGAGGTACCTTTCAGAAAAAAATTCTGCTCTAAGCATATTAAGACTTAAAACCTACTTTCAGGAAAAATATGTCACATGAAAAGTTTCATGAATTCAGACTTCTTTTTTTTTCCCATGGATGGATCAACCTTAATTGCAAGACAAGGCTTTCATAAACCTACAAGCAGTGAAGATAACAAAGGATGTTGACAAGGTTTAGTTAAAATTCTCTAAGTGGCTTTTACTAAGTATAAACTTACCTTTCCTCTACCCTTTCTGAATATCACTTAAGGCCAGTTGCTGTTGGAAGCTAGGTTTCAGGCTCTCAGCTACCCTTTTCATTCACAGGCCAAGTGATAAGAATCATTGATGTCTAATTCAAGAGATACAATCTGCAAGAGCTATCTCTACATGCTGCACAACTCTAAATTCACAAAGCATCATCCAGAGTAGCTCAATAAAACCCTCTGCTCCAGGCACAGCAATGGTAAAAAAAATCTAATCAAACAATTGGATGCCTAGAAAACATCACAGAAAATAGTGAAATTATAATAATGTCCTCAGATCAATATTACTCTTTCAGAATGTAAATAAAGACTGAGTAGATGAATGGCAAAGCAAGGTGAAATTATAAGCTTCAATTCTAACTGCTTCTTCAGAAGGGCATAGGGCTTGCAGGAAAACTGCAAATTGGCAGTGCCCTGATTTTAAAATCACTTGGTCCCCTCATTACAGCAATCAGTGTGAGTGTACGTGAGGAACACGAACCCGAGGCTCTGGAAGCATCTGCAGGCTCTACTCCCTCTCTCAATCTTACAGCCAGAACGCTTTATGGCTCAAGCTGTCTGAAATAGATACTGTGGACAGCAGCACAAATACTGAATTTGTCAAGAGAGCTGACACTGCCTTCAGCACATCTGTAATTGCAATCTGGCCCCTACCAGAAGTAATTCCAAGCAACCACTTAGGAACAATATATTTTTCCCCCTCCCTTTCTATTTTTAAAGAAACTCAGAGAAAATCTCTTCAAATGACGCAGTGCTCCTCGTTCCTGCATCCTGACAGGGTGGGGACTGACCTCTGTGTGCACGTGCACCTAAACAGCTCTGGAAAATACAGCAGCTGCTGCCCATGTCCCTGCTGGATGGAGACCTCTCAATCTCTGCTGCAACACTTGCTGAATAACTTCAGAAGGGAAAGTGGTTTTCTGCAGCAATATGGTAAACTCCTTTTCCCATTGCAATCCTATCAGCATCCCACCTTCCCAGGGCTGCTGCACCCCCAGGAAAACCCTAACTGCTTCAGCAGCCAGCAGGAGCCACAGAGACTCACAGTGAGTACAGATACCTAGGCCATTACTTTCATTAAAATCACAAAATGAAAGCATTTACAGCTACATTTATCCACAGTCTCTGAAAGCACAAAGAGGAAATGACAGGTTTTTCTCTCCAGAACTTCTTTTAGATGAATACACAATTTTCACTGAAGGAAGAACAGTCTTACAGGGTAAACTACTTTTGCTATTGTACCCAGTTAGCACAAAATACACATTTATCTGTTAAGATATGGTCAAGAGAGATTTTTGGTATGGGTAACATAGTCACCTCATTACTGATGGAAAGGCAATTCGAGGTTGTTAAGGCTCACAGCAGGTACCTGCTAGCTCCCGGTATGTGCTTAAATCCTGCAGTACCCAGTGGCAGGGAGAGGTGTTTGCAGAATTGACATCCTCAGAAAAATGGCATTCAAATGGTAGCAGACCTGAAACACTTCTATTCATTTTAGAATAGCATATACAAAAAATTTGGATACCTTAAAACTAAATTAAATTAAATCAAATCTCTACTTCCCTTAAGCCAGTGAAATAGTAATTTATAGCTTTCACATCCAGATCCACAGACTCTGAAACTTGATTTTGTTATTACATGTCTTCACATTGGTTTATGTTTAAAACTTTCTTTAGCACCCTGCTGCACAGGACCACAACTGAAGCTAAAGCAAAAGCTTGATCAAATCTAGAGCTTTTTTGTAGATAGTGACAAGAACACTTAGAGAAAGAAAACATTTAAGAAAGAGTAAAGTTACCCAGCTAAAGAAAACAAAAAAGTATAAGCCAATAAGTTATTACTAACTATAGTATTTTCTCTTTGAATGACATCTTGTTTTCTCCAGCTGTATGAAACAAATTGCTGCCCTGGTCTATGCTGAACTGCAGACACTCAGAACCACCACTCCTTTTACCACAATTGCCACAATACCATAGGAAAAAAACACTAACATTTTTAAGGGAAATTGTTTTGACAACTTTTTTGTCTTTAAACAAATATTGCAAGTTTTTTAGAATACAGAAATCAATGACTGTTATAACGATTTTTAGGATAGCAGTTCTAATGCCAAGAAATAATTATGGCTTTAATAAACCATCTGCTATTTTACTGGAAATGTCCACATTGATGATAAATTGTTACACTACTCTGTCTGGATGCTAGACCACATTCAACACTAGAAGAAGTTATGAGTTTAATTAAACTAGTTATGATAGCAAGCAATCTCCTTCCATATAATGGTACTATCTTCCCCATGAAAAACAGGAAATATCTGAAAGGCTTGATTCCATAAAACTAATTAAATAAATTAAGGTTCAGATTTTCCCACAGATTATTTCCTAATACAATTTTGAAGTTTAAAAGATATAATTTCAACATTTCAGCCATATTTTCCCCACAGGCAATTTAACTGTGTACCTTTCATAATTATGGACAAGCATATTTGACTGACTAAGGTAGTCTCAAATCATTTTCATGGCCTTTTTTTTTTTTTGGAGGCAATATGGACTATCATAAGTAAGAAACACTCCAGTGTGTACAAGTTGGGAAGAAACTGAGCAAGTTTGAAGTAGTTACCTTTTCCATGACTTGCAAGCTTTGTTAGAATGTAGGGATATACCTGAAGGAAGGGGTAGAACTGAAAAAGGTCCCTTTTGGCGCTTGGCATGAGCAAGGACCCACCCTGAGGGGCGGCCAGGACACCCTCAGGTGTGGGATGGAAGCTGGGGAAGGAGACCCCTGAGCTCCCCTCAGCTGCCAGCGTGGCTGTCAAAGGAGTGTTTCTCCCCTAAACTCAGTTCCCAAAGAAAAGGGAGGCTGTGAGTCATCAAACAACTAAAAACAATGGACAGAAAAGTAAAAAACAGAATAAAAATTGACTTAGAGCACAGGAGGGGGAGGTGGGGGCCTGTGGGGCCTTGCTCCTGGCAGCCGCCGGCTGTGCACTCGCTCACCGCTCACCCTTGAATTTCAGTCATATTTAGGACTAAAAGTTCAAATATTTAATCAAACCTTAGACTGGGTGTTTGTGTCCAGGTGCTGGCTGTGAGGGCTCCTCTGTGAGGAGATTCCCGCCGGAATTCTCTGCCACGGCCGGGCCCCTCGGCACTGCCATCCTCAGCACCTCCACCCTCAGCACTGCCACCGGCACCCCGGGAAATTGTATTTCAGAAAGCTCAGAGTGAGCTTTTGTGGAGAAACTCTGAGGAGCACATCCCTTGTGTTGCTTCCGAGGCTTGGGGGTCTTTCCTCACATAACAACCATGGCAGATTCTTAGGGGATTCAATGCTGTTAAATAATGCATTTCTGAGATCGGGGCGAGAAACAGCTTGTGCCACAAACTGGTCAAGTTTAATCAGAAACATTCATCAGAAGACAGCTATGCCCATGGAGGCTGAACTATTTCTCTCTAAACATCTTGAGCTCAGATCAGGACTTTTGCAGAATCTTCATCTGGCTCGCAGAGCAGAGCTGATTTCCAGGCAAACCTTGCCAGAATCCTTAGATCTGAGGCAGATCTGCCACAAGGCAGATTTCCTCTGAAAAGGGATGCTCTCTCCAAGTCCTGTCAGCTTTTCCAAGACTTTTTAATTTCTGCCATACACTCTGGAAAAGGGCCTTCAAGCACTGCAAGTTAGAAAGTCCCACAAGTTCTGAATGGATTTGGGCTCCATCAGCTTCCAAATTCTTGCTGTAGAGGTGGAATTAAGGATAGAAAAGGACATCCTTAATTTGGGTGTTTGGGTCTTTTCCTCAAATTTCCTGTTGAAAGTTTACACTTGGAATTGAAACTACCATATCAAACCCACACAGGCAGAAAAAGCCCTGGCAAATGTCTGCCTAATCTGTTCTTTAAACCTCAGCAATGGAAATCCTACAGCCTTTTTCACTGTGGTTCAAATGAGAGAGACATGGAGGAAGAAGAAAATCCTTGCCCATTTCTCTTTCACCAAGGGAGAGTGACAGATTAGCCAGTTCCCATTCTGAGAAGTGCTGATTTGGGCTGTATTTTAGTACATCATGATGTATTTTGGGAATACTCAGAGAATCATTGTCCTTGTGCTTTAGCTAGCCCAGAAGCACAAACATCTAATGTCTAGGTCCTGCTTGCTGCGATTTAGGTCCAGTACTTCTTCCTTTACCTGACATATCCATGGAAACAGTTTCTTTCTCTACACATCTTTTCAGCTGTATTTTAGGCCTGAGGTGTGTCACAGGTCCTCTCCTCTACAGGACACAGCTACAACATCTCACTCTTTGCTCATACATCTCCCTTTTGGTAGCCTCATACTCTCTGGGACAGGTCCACTTCATGGTATTGAGAACACCAGTGAGCCCTCCCCAGAGTGCTGTGCACACACCACTTCAAACATTTCAAATGCCACACTCCTTGCATATTGCATTATTTGGGGGGAGAAGGAGGTGTGCAATAGTGTGATTTTCCTGATTACTGGAAGATAACTGTGTGTGACTCAAAGATCCCTTTTATTTGTTCATCATCAGTTTCTATACTGATATAGACCTTTTATAAACAACACTTGTCACCAGCTTTCCACTTTCTATAACAATTCATTTTAAAATTTCAGATCACTAAAAAAGCTGACAGTTCAATTTCCTATCCAGTTTCCACAGCAGAATACTTTCAAGTGTTTTCCAATTCCTCAATGAACAGCAAAGATTTTGGAATACGTTTTCTTTGTAAGTTTGTTTTCCGTGTGGAAATCTTACCAATTTTTGGAGAGAACTAAAATGTGCTGTCTTTATTACCTTCTCCCTCTTTGCCTTCCCAAGAACACTATCATGATCAAGATTACAAAAAAGGGCCTTTCACCATCCTTTTCTCAGTAAGTCCCCTGTGCTGGTCAGGTCAAAGGCACACAAGCCTTTCTTGCTCCTTTTTGCACTTCTCTGTCCAAAGTTGTATCCAGGTGTTTGCTGGAACCTCTGCCTGTCTCCCTGGGCAGACTATTCCCTCCCATAAAGTGCCTCATCAGGCCCAGTCTTCCCTTCAGATGATGTCATTTGTTGTTGAGGTCCCAGCCATGTGATGATTACCTTGGCCCCTATCACTGGCATCCTCATCCTTCATTCCTGTCACGTTCAGCCAGGGACTTTAAATGGTTTTATTGGTCATCAATTTCTGGACCTCAAAGTAGTTATACAGCTTCTTCCTTCATTCCTCCTCATTCCTCATCTACCAGTGCAGAAGGCACGTGTCTAACATGCTCGTAAAAAAAAAAAAAAATCTGTTTATTTTTAAATTGTCCTTCCCAGTGCTGTATCTTGACAAATTCACATCACCAGCCCTCTTCCTGTCATGTCTTTTTTCAAGGACCAGCTTTTCACTCACAAATCTCATTTACTCTTTATCGGTTTTACAACCAAAAATACTCTTCCCATCATTTATATTTTTGATTTTCACATCACCTTTTTACCACAAGTTGAACCACTCTACCCTAGATAATTGATGGAAGGGGGCAGGTTCTCATAAATGTGTTGTTTAGCAAAATGCAAATAATCACAGTGGCTTGGAACCAGAAGAACATACTTTAATACTTCCTGGCTTTTGGAGGTTGATGGAACAAAAATAGAAAACATCTATAGGTATATAAAGAGGTTCGTGTGTATGTACAGACAGAGATAAACAGAGCTATAAATTTATAAATAAAATATTTGTTCATCATCAATTTCTATACTGTTTTTTTCCTTTGGCTTTATTATAGATGAACTTTCTCTAGATCAAAGTCTAGCTTCCTGGAAGCATGTTTTCATAATTTATTACTGTCAGAAAACAAAATCCAAAAATACTGTAAAATTTCTTGTGCTTATAACATGGCATTTACTTTGAATACAAAAGACCAAATGCTGCTGACCATGTGGCAGTAGTACACCCATTTGATGAAGTTACATTTTTGCTTAGGGAAGGATAGCAGGTTTCAGTCCACAGTGGTATTTGTTTTGATTTTTAGAGATTGTTTTCTGCAGGGCTTTACAGTGAAGATAATTTCCACAATACAAAGCTATTCAAATACCTTAATCAACTTGCAGGTGGGCACATTTCAATCACAGAAATTTTTTTATCCCTTGAAGGTAAATAAAAGAAAAATTGTTTAACTAAGACTAAGAAAGGACCCTTCAGTCCCAAGAGCATTAAATGTTTTAAAGGAAATGGGATAGAAGAGAAAGGTGACAAACAGAAATTCACTTTTAAAGTTCTGTAACTTGTGTTTTAATAAAAACATCATTTTGACTACATAGAAAATAGTTTCACAAACCATGTTTTTTAATTGAAGAATTTATTCTCATCCTATGGCTCACTCCTGATGCTCTAAATAGAAAGACTCCCCAAATCTCGTGTGCTGCTGAAACCACATGGGTGGCTACTTAGATCAGATTAGCCAAAAGCCGATGCTCAGTGGTGCTAATGGGGCTCTGAATGACTGAGACCCTGCAGGAGCCCAGGAGCCTCATGGAGCCTCTCCCCAGCTCTGCAGAGCACTCGCTCATGGGCCCCCCTGGCCACGCTGCTGGAACTGCTGCCACACCTCACCTGGTTCAGAAAAAATGAGCTCACAAGGATTTCCTTGAAAGTCACATGAATTACCAAGGTCTGGATGGTTTGCAGGACCAGGATGAGATCTGTAATTACTACAGGAGTCAGCCAGCTTGAACAGCTGAGAATATCAGGATATTTGAATATGGGGATACTTCTCTCATCGTTCCACAGGAAATCTCGGTAACCGCCGGCGTTACGTTGGGCCTTGGCAAACTCTCTGTCTCTTGGCCTGGGCCAGAGAACAAAAAGAAAATCCTGGCAAGGACTGCAAAGCAGCATCAGCTCGAGCCACATTTGAGGAGTTAATGAACTCAAGGAGTGAAGCTCTTAAAGGAATGAATATATCCAAATTAATGAAATTTTTCATTTCATTAGGAAGCGAATACTCTTTCTTTTTATTTTACATCATTGAATCCATAAAGTCAGCCCCTATGGAAATGGAAGACTCATCTGAAAAACTGATTTCATCTTTATCCATTATCTCTCTAAAGGCAGCATCTTAGTGCCTGTGCTTCGAGTGTTCTCCAGAGAGCCAATGGGATTTCTTAATGGGACCTGTGCCAGGCTCTGTGTAGCTTCACCTAACAATATAAATGTAGCGCTTCTGCTGAGGAATGATGGAATGAGGAATGATTGTCAGTTATAGCCTTGCATGTGGGAATCTCTCTTTTTCAGCCCATTTGGGTGGGTTTCCTGCCAGAAAGAAATCCAGTCCAAATTTCTGTGCAATATTTAAAATGTAATTGTGTTTAACAAACCCAGCAAAAAGTGGCAAGCAATGCAACAGTGAGGTAAAACCCAGACTTGTTTCCAAACAATTCCTGGGCTAGCTGAGCCAGGCAGCTCTCAAGAACTGTGCTCCAGGATACGTCCAGAAGGATGAGGTGTCACAGAGAACCACAGAGCTTCTGTAGGAGGTGTGTGGGGCCTTACAGGGTTGGAAGGGATCTGTGGAGATCACTCAGTCCAACCCCTCTGCCCAGGAAGGGTCAGCTGGGGCAAGGGACACAGAAACATATCCAAGTGAGTTTGTGATGTTCCCCAAGAGAGAAACTCCACAGCCTCCCTGGGCAGCCTGTTCCAGTGCTCTGTCATCCTCAGCATAAAGAAGTTCTTCCTCATGGTGAGGTGAAACTCCTTGGCCATTGCTCCTCATCCTGTCCCTGCCACCACTGAAAGGATTCTGTTACCATTTTGTTCAGCTGAAGATGTCCACTCTGGGCTGAAGACAACTGGTCACAATTTGAAAACATTGATGGACTGTGAATCAGCTTCTTCATGTGGTAATTTTTTCCAGCGATTAATCATCCTTACTGCTAAAAACCATGCTGTATTACTCATTTGTGTGTATTTGGCTTCAGCTTTCTGCTATTTCTTCCTTTTATACCTTTCTTTAACCTGAGCCATTTAATTCTATAGTAACCATTACTCTTTCCCTGTGGATTTCCACCGCAATCAAGTTACCTCTCCATTTCTTTGTTGATAATCTGAAAGATTTAAACTCCTTAATGCTGCCACTTTCAGATGGAGCCTAACCAACTCTGCAGCCTGAAAATCTGTGTACAGCTTTTTTTTTTCTATATCCCCAATAGTGTTCTTGAACATCCTTTTTAAAATATCAGTCTCATTAAAATCAGATTAAAATGCATTTTGCCCAAATAAATCCTCTCTCTCCAGTGATCCACATGACTTTAATAAGATTTCCCCTTCCTCGTGTTAGTTCTTACCATGTACCAGCCACGGGTTTACAATCCATGTTGTTGTATTTGGTTTGGTGGAGTGCAGCGGTGTCGGGGGGGGCCTCCTCTCTGACTCCAGACCCACCTGGGGCAAGTGGCAGCTCCTGTAATGTGGCATTCTAATGAGATCCCACATGAGATCAGCATTTTTCCCAGGCTGGTTCTGCCAAGCAGGGACCTGTCCCTCCTGTGGCAGCGAGCTGTGGGTCTGCCTGGGTGCAGCTGGCTGGGCCAGGGGAGCTGCGGCCCCTGCACCCCTCTGGGTCAACTCCAGACATCTCTCCTCTCTCACGAGAGCTGGGGGGGGGTGTAGTGCAATGTATTTACACTCCTCTACTCCTGTTGAGGTATTTTCTGTGCAGGCAGGATAATAAATAAAACAAGGAAGACAGGCAACCCAGGGTTTTTGCTGATGTCTGGTGCAGTCGGAGCTCCCGCTGCTGTGTTCTAGCACCCATTTGCCCACGGGGAGGTGTGAAATGAGCAATTGTAAAGCTGAGACCAGCTTCAGCTGTTCAACATTTTAGAACTCTCCTTTTTTTGAACCACCACGTGTACCATATTTTTTTTGTCACAGAACTCCTACATGTGCCCTATCTCTCTTTTTCTTTCCAGCAGTTTGTATGACCAGTCTGTTCAGGGCAAAAAGCTTGCAAAATATCTCTTTAATTAATTCTAGTAGCTTAAATAAAATTGCTATTTACAACCAGGTGCTCTTTGCTGGAGGGATGGCAGCAAAAGCACTGCTCTCTGCCACCTGTCCTTCACCTCTACCACCCCGTGCAATCCCACCCACTGCACCAGAGCTGTGGGCTTTGCAGACCCAGTGATGGCCATAGCCACAAACCTGACCTTCTGGATTTCAGCTATGGAAATGTGGTGTGGATCCCATGCCCTAATGTCTGTGGGTCCGCAGACACAATCCCACCATTTTTAATTCAATGGAGTTTTGATTATCTCTGGGCGAATCAAGGAAAAAGGGGTTACAATGAAAGATCTGTTTGTATTTTCAAAATGTGCCTTGTGATATCCCACACAAGATTCACCTTAATGTATTCCTCAAGTCAGGAGTGAGTAATGTGATTTAGCTTCTGCATTTTATGGGATCTGCAGCTATAGAATTAGAAAACAGAACCAAAATAAATAATAAAAATAAAACAAGTGTCAGAGAGACAAAATTGCCATTCTAAGCAGAAGGCAGCTCCTGTAAATGGGAGTGTCAGGTACAGCCTGCTGGGCTTCCTTAGGGAAATAACAGGACAGCATCTTTCCATCACTGAAATCATCTGGGAAACAGCCTCTGTAGGAAGTTCTCTGCATCTCCTCGTTTCTTAGGCTGTCTTCTCTTAGGTCAGCCATTATTCAGGGACCTGCCACAGATTATAATTTGGCAAATAAAGGTTCATATGTACCCATAGATGGGAGCAGGTACTGCAAGAGTGAAAATGGGTGGTTGTGGCTCTTTTCTGGTTTTGGCTTGTTAGAGCAAGCCCTGCCAGCTGCTGAGTTTGTCCCTGGCCTGGGCTGGCTGCTGTGGTTGCTGTGGACAGCACAGAGGGCGTGGGGTCTGGAGCACCAGCTCAGCACCAGAGGATGCACAAACAACCAGCCCAGCCCTCTGTGAGCCAAGCAGTCCTAAAGCAGATGGTTTGTATGTAGCACCCTGCAGAATTTACACATTTTAACTCTCTTCCTTCCCTTCCCTCCCCCTCCAACCACCCATCTGCAATGATTTTGCCTTTTTATTTTCTAATGAAGTCGAAGTAACGGAGAGCAGCAGCTTTAGTGCTGGATGACACACATCTCCCTGGAGTGCTGAGTGTGGGACACAGCAGGGGGAGTGCTGCATGTCGAGTTGGTCTTTCTGGGAGGTACCTGTGCAGGGAGCTTGACATCCTCGTCTAGAAAGATGTTTCCTTTTCCCTGTGGCTTCACAGTAGAACTTTGAACAATCTAAGTCTTTCAAATACAAATGAAACCATTTTTTTAACAGTTTGTAAACTTCTTTCTGATTTTATTCCTTTTCTCTTCTGTCTGGTACTCACTGGAATCGATTTTTAATTGAAATCACTCCACCTCTAGGTCATCCTGAAAGGTGCAACCATTACATTTCTGTCTTCTGAAGTTTGGAACATATTTTTCATTTTGCAGCTATAGAAATTATGTCTCTTTGCTTCCAAAAGAGCAGAAGTTACAAGAAATGCACATCTTGAGTAGCCAAAAAACAAAAAGTGGCCTTAAGCAAAGCCCTGGCAGAAAGCCTGGGTAGTGCACAGATGCCCCACTGCTGTGTTCTGGGGCACCTCATTTGTTTGTAGCTAATTGGACCAAAACTCAGGGAGCTCCCTGGGATAGGGGAATATGGCTATACTGAGGAGAAAACAGGTCAGTAATGATGCAGCCACAGTGCAGAGACACCAATTTGCTGAAATTTCCCTTTGGATGTAATGATCAGACCCATACTTTGATGTATTTGGGCAGGTAGTTCCACTTCAGGGTTTTTTTTAGGTTTGGTTTGGGTTTTTTTAATCCAGTTCAGTTTCCATGAAAATCTGATTTCCATGTGGGATGAAAATTTACATTTCCCAACAGCTCTGCTGAGCTGAACTTAGAGCTTCTCCTTTATTTTATTTTTCAATGTGGCCAGAGCTCTGCCTCTCCAAATGCTGTGTGCTTTGTCCTGTCTAGTTTCTATTTATTTTTCTGCCTTTGTGCATGCTGTTCACCTCCCACATTTTGGAAATTGCTTTAGATGCAAATACATCCATATGTGACTCCACATTCAAGATTTTAGAAATTACTAGAAAATTCAAAGTAACATACAACAGATCTGAGCCTTTGCTGCTGATTCACATAATTGGTTTTAGGGATTTTGGTTTTCTCATTTTCTTCTTTTATTAACAGATGTTCTCTTCCATTTTAAAGGGCTTCAAAATGTTAATTGTTTAAAGTACCAACTCTGATCATTCTTTATCCTCCCTATGTTTTTCAGCTTTTTCTTTCTGCAATATCACTGAGCAGTACTCAGCACATTTAATTCACTCTGCAGACCTCAGTTACAGATTACCAAACTCATTCCCTTCGCACAGCACGTTGAGGTTTAGAGAAATAGAAACAGAAAACACTGGGCTTTAAATAGGGGCTCAGACACAGAAACAAGTTACATGGCTTGGAAGGTTTGAAAGGAGCAGCTGGGCTGCAGGAACTGGCTATGCCCATGCTTTTAGCACGACTCAAACAGGAAGATATTGATTTTGTTTTGTCTGGAACATGGAAGGATGAGCAAAGTCCACCTATCTGGTATTTCCAGAGGTTCATCCCATGCACAATAGACTTGGCCATGGTAAATTTCTTCATTTGTGGTCCCATTTTGCTGCCCTTGAGCCCCACACTGTCACTGGCTCCAAGTGTTTTGGATGAGATGTAGGGCACATTGAGTTTTATTTCATCATTAAATACGCATTTGTGCTTGAGCTTCCTGTAGGTTTCTAGGCAGGTGGGCACTTCCAAGCTGAAATCAAATGAGGGACTCTGAGTGACCACCTGGAGGGTCCTGGCTCCAAAACCACAACCACAAACTCCAATGCCTCAGGGCACTTTTCCTATCTTGGAGTGATGAGCAGGTACCTGGTCTTGAAAGGGGAAAACATCTTCCCCTTCTCTCTTCAGTTACCCTTCCCAGACCCATTCCCAAGGGCGAGAGCACAACAAAGGAGAGGACCCAGGGTAGCAGCTACAAAGACATCAGTTTCTTCTCTAAATATTCAGAAATCATACAAAGAAGTGCTTTTGGCCATCAAAAACTGCTGAAGGTGGCGCAGTGAACAGGCAGCAGCAATGATGCTTTATCCTTGTTTCCCCCTGCTGCATTCCCTGCTCCTTGGACATGTCTGTCACACACTGTTGGACATTGAAGGGAGTTTCTTACCCCTGTGGGCCTGGTTTTGAATTCCAGATAAAGGATTTACAAGACTTTCATGGAAAGCCCTAGAGAAATACAACATCCTGTCAGAGCTGGGGCTCAGGCTGACTGAGGAGATGACGCACAGCCCCAGGGCTGCCTCGGGGAAGGGTTTTTTGTGCCCTCGTTCCTGTTTCTATCCATCTTGCAGCTCCAGCAAAGAGCTCTGGATAAACACAACTTGGGCCTTTAATAATGTACAGCTTACTGTGAACAAGACAGCAACCCTGTGTGTCTTCTCCTTTTCAAAGGGTGCTTCTCTTGTGTTTCCTCCATCAAGGCGAGGGCCAGAGGCAGGTTTAACGCTTCTCTGGTAGCAGGAGGGCTCGGTGATGGAGACGGGAGCACAAAGGTTCTGGGGACAGCCAGAGGGATGTCAGAGAGGGAGAGTCCTGAGGAGATGGCACAGAGAGGCTTGAACCTGCCCCCTTCTGTTCTGCAGTAATTCACCACTGCTGTTTCAGTGCAAATTCACCGTATGATGCACGGACAACTCATCATCTTGTGAGGCTTCTCCTCCCAGCAAGATGCCAAGGGCTCCCTCCAGTTGCCTGAAGGACTAGTGCCACCTGAGGGGTGATTTAAGGACATCTGAGACCTCCTTGGGGCAGATGTGAATCATAGCAAGGTGCCTCATGGGGATCTCAAATGGCACCACATCCCCATGTTTAAGCAGTTGCCTTGCAGGCGCTGGACTGCAGCAGGGGAACACAGCTGCCAAAAATGCACATTTTGTACCTTACCATCATTCCAAAGTCATGTTGGGTTACAAATTACAGATCCAAGTGCTGACTTTGCCTGTCACAATCCCAGCAAGATGTTTCAGTGGGCCAATTAAGACTCAGTCTGGTAACTTTCTGTAAGTTATTTCTTTTAGGATTTCAGCAATAGGCCTGGCTGCCAAGTGACATTTCTGAGCACTTTGTTCTAAGCTGAGGCAGTCTCTGTTGATCCAAGCCATCCTGTGAAGACATGAGCAGTAATCCCTTCAAAGACACAGCCCTCCTTTTCCTGTGAAAGGCTGTTGGCAGTTTGATTCTTTCTGAAGGAAAAAAGTAACGTTACAGCATGATACATAGTTCATTGTTATTAATATTTGGATATGTTATTCCTGAGCATATTCTATCTCTTGAAGTTTTTTATTAGCTGGAATCATTTTATTAGATGAAACTATTTTTAAGGGAATCTGCCTATTGAAATGTGGGGTTTCCCTCTATATGTAAATGCCAAATGAGTTTAAATACGGCAGATAATAAGGAGAAGGGAACTTAACCAAGACAAGTGGTCCCAGTTCAGATCTTCCTTGAGCAAAGATTTCTCTTCATGCAGAGTTTTCCATATCACCTCTTCAGATAATTGGGAAAGACCAATAAAACTGCTCAGAGGAAAGCCGTGGGGGCAGACCAGGAATTATTAAGATGCCATTCCCTGCCCATAGTTTGTACCTGCAGCTAGGTCAGCCCACACCACAGGCACTGGAGTCAAATGCTACAGTCCCTGCTAGGGATTTTGTGCATGGTATTTCCTGTGCCTGTAGAGAAGGGAATTCAGAGCATTTCCAAATTCTAGAGGTGATCAGCTGTGAAGTTTAAATCTGTTTCATAGCTGGCATAATAATATACTGCCTCACAGATAATTCTGCATAACACGTTTTTTCTATCTCATTCTGTTGGCTGCAGCATCTCTCTCCATTCTTACTGCAGCCCAAGAAACTCTCACGTTAAATCCTCCCCCACCAGTCTTGTCTGTCATGTTTACACCAGCCTACATGTTATTGTCTCTTTATTTTTGCTAGGCAGGATTTCATTGTGCCTTACACCATCCTACACATGGTTCTCATGCTATCCTCTAATTTTTTTTTGCATCCTTTATTTTGTAGTTCCAGGTGGTTACCATTTCTCTTAGTCCTGCTGTTTTACATTATTCTCCTGACCAGACTATATGACTATCCTATTTTTCATATGATCACATTTCACCTTCTGCTTTCCCCAGTTCTGGTGGATTTTCATTTATTTTACTGGCAAGTTTTTTGGTGTCAATTCACCAATTAATTTTTGTTGTCACCACCTCCTACAAACATGGATTAGGTGACTATGGACTTTTGAGAACTTGAGCCCTAATTTCCAGCAGTTTTAAGGGGAGACAAGCAGCTCATGGCTGACCTGCCAGTTCAGGAGCCCAGATGTCTTCAAAGGATGCCTGCACTGGACCAGACAGTAGAAATCTGCAGTATCTCACATGAGGAAAAAAAAAAGAGGAAACTTCTCATGTTTATTACAGCAGTGATGATTTCACAGTGGGAGTGTGTTGCCTTATTTCAGATTTATAGCTGTGAATGTCCCAGGGTTCAGCATGCAATCCCAAAGATACTCTATTTGCATGTACTCCACATCCAATAAATAAAAAATGGAAGTGTCAGAGAAGCATTTTAAAACACTCTGTTATTAAGCAGTTTCCAACAGATCTTGTGCTTTTTGGCCATTACTCTCCCACGAGCTCTCCCCGTATGTTGTGATGAGGTAGAGATGTTCAAGCTTTACTGCCAGACTGAGAACCAAAGCAAAGGGGGGGAAAAGGGGGAGGGGGGAAGTTATCTTTAAATCTGTGTGTCTTAAGATAAAACCCTGCCTGCAGACAGCCCCAGCCTGGCAGAAGGAGTGATGACTAAGCCCCATCTCCTTCTGTGAACAACCACTTCACTGACAACCTCAGCCATGCAGCCCTGCACACCAAGGGACACTGATGGGCCATGAAATTTGAGTCTGTATCAAAAATACATTTAACTTCCCATCCTTCACTCCAGTTCCAGATGGACATAATTCATAAAAGACAGGCTTTGCAGTTAGCAAACAGAAACAAAGGCCCCCTTTTTCTGCAAACACAAATGTCAGGTTTTTACCAAGCCACCCTTTCTCTGCATATTCAGGATCTGAGAGGTGATTAAAGCAACACAACATTATTACTTGGAATGAAAGCATGAAGATATTTTTTTCCTCTGAGGTGCAAAGCATGTAGGGGGAAGAGTGAGACCTGCAAGATCTCTGAGCAGGGCCTTCTTTCACACCTCCACCTCCTTTTCATGCTGTCTGTTCCCTCCCCAGCCCACTTAACTCACACTTCCAGCGAGGGAGACACAGGATTGTCATTCCTGCAGCACAACACTCCTTCCCCAAAACTCCGTACGAGTGGGTAGACCACCAGATCTCACTCTTGCATGACCCCAGTAAAGATGAAGCTTGGAAGAAAAAACAGGTGGTCCTGAGAGAGGTCCCTGCATCCTCACTGATGTCCTCCCCATGGTTACCTGAAGCTGCCCACTCCCAGGTCCTGTCCTCTATGTTGCTGTCCATTTTCTGCTCATTTCTCCCCTACCAGAACCCTCTGATTTCACTTCTGGGCATCACACAGGTTTGTGTCAGCTATATAACCAGGGAATGTATGGTGTATTTAACCACTACAGTGAGCTTCCTTACTTTTTTGCCTTCCAGAACATAACCTTTTCTTTCCAGTCAAAGGCAATGCATTGCCATTCAATGACCTCTTAAAGATGAGTAAATTTATAGCTGTTCCACCCCTGCAAAGACAAAAGAAAAAATTTAATTTGATTTCCTAAAGCAAGACTTTTCCTACTCCATTATGTTGGCACTTCCCCACTGCCAGGGCCTTACACACTACATGGTATGTAAGAATGTGACAGGAAATAAAGTAATTTGTGCTGTAAGGCACCTCAGCCACTAGGTAATTAATCTGGGATACTTTTGTGTTTGGGCTGGAATGGAAGGATGAACTCCCCTCAGTGAGAGCTGAATGTTTCTGTGCCCTGGATTTTTTGTTCATGCCTGCAGATTTCCCCACTAAGTGCCACACCTGGCACCTACACAGGTGACAATGAACACAAGTTCATGTCTCTCACTTCCCCCACTGGTTCTGCCAGGTTTTGTGACTTGGTTGAGATTTTACTCTTTACCCAGTGCCTTAGAGCCTTGGCCCCCAAAGTGAAGGTGCCTGGTGGATCCTATGACATGTGAAATCACCTGTGCTCCCGTGATCATTTCCCTGAATTACTGTTGGGTCATCCCAGAAGAAGCAGCATCACAGGTGAAGCAGCAAGTTTGAAATTCACTGGCTTGGACTTTTTGATTATTATTGTGCTTCCCCTGTAAGAGATGAACTGCACTTCCGACCTTGTGTTCTTTATTTGCAGGTGATTTTGGCTTAACTGCACTATTGATCCCAAGATGGATAGGAAGCCAGGCAGCTTAAGCCCTGTCCCCGAAGGTGTGAAAGCTTCATTAGATTTATGAAACTCTCCAGGACAGACAGAGGTTCTGCAGTCTATACAGCAAAAAAGCTTTACATTTTACTCACATTCTCATTATTTGTATTCCTTGTTTAATTTCTTTATTATTATTATTATTATTATTTGGACTCAAAGTTTCTCCTCTAGCCCAACTGCACAAGAAATGCAGTCAAGTAGTAGACAGGGAGATGTGCAGTCCATCCCCCATGGATATCAGATATCCCATCTCTCAGCCTCATCCTAACACTATCATCTCCTTTTCGCGTTCTTTCTCTCGGGTAGGACAGATTTGGCATTATCTCCAGGGGAATTAATGAGGCTTCATGATTTTCTGGTGTTTTCACATGGGATAAACAAAAGCATCTTTAGAAGGGGTCAGATAAAATCAAGGAACAATGGCCTTAAAGGTGTGTCCCAGTTTTGGCTGGGATAGAGTCAATTTTTTTCACAGAAAGGGTTGTGTTTTGTATTTTTTTATGGAACCAGTGCTGATAACTCTGGGATGGTTTCCTTATACCTGGACAGTGCACACACAGGGCCACGGCCTTTTCTGCTCCTCATCCTGCCCCACCAGCGAGGAGGCTGGGGGTACACAAGGAGTTGGGAGGGGACACAGCTGGGACAGCTGAGCCCAGCTGAGCCAAGGGATATCCCAGACCCCAGGGCATCATGCTCAGCACACAGAGCTGGGGGAGAGATGAGCCAGGGGAGGACATTTGAAGTGACACTTTGTCTTCTCAAGTCACCTCTGTGCATGATGGAGCGGCTTTCCTGGAGATGGCTGAACACCCTCCTGCCCATGGGAAGTGGGGGGATGAATCCCTCAGTTTGATTTTCTTGAGAGAACAGCTTTTGTTTTGCCTTTTGAGCTGTCTTTATCTCAGCCCACAACTTTTCTCACTTCCACTCTTCTGATTCCCTCCCTCATCCCATCCTGGGGGAGCCAGGGAGCAGCTGAGAGGGGCTGAGCTGTCACCTGGGGTTAAACTAAAACAAGATGCAAATAAAACCTGGCATCACCTTCTGACTAAGCAGGAACCTCACCCAGCCATGGGGACAGAGCCCCAGGCAGCACACTGCACACCAGCTCCGTGGCTAAAGTGGCACTGGGGCACCAAGGGGACCACTTAGGACCAGAAGTTTTTAATAACTTCCCTCACAGTGTGTCATGGGGAGTTACTGGCCGATCCCTGACATTTGTAGACAAGACTAATTCAGAGCCTGAGAAGTCCAGAGAGGATAATGAAGTTAGACAGGTATTAGCTAAATGAGACAAGAAAAAGGCCACCTTGAATATATAGGAAAGACAATCAAAAATGTGGCATTCTTATTCAGAAAGAAAAACAAGCTTTGAAAGCCCAAGAACAAGAAGTAGCCCAAGAACAGAAAAAAAATAAGTGTAGGGTAAGCAGAAACTGGTGTCATCAAAATGTGATCATGGCTCTGGGCTGTTCTCTGGCATAGCCACAGGCTCTGCTGCTCCAAAGGGAATAAAAGCAGGGAGTACCAGCACTGGATGGATACATTGCCAGGACTGGTGAGGGGGATGGCAAGGACTCTTGAGGATCAGGGAGAAGGAGACATGACAGCCACTCACTTGAAGATTTTGCAAAATGGGAACATCCAAAGAAATGCAAGCAGGTTTCAATATAGCTGTGTTGGGGGGAATGTAAATCAGCCTGCTGGAAGAGCAGGAAAACCTCCCTGACATCCAAATCAAAGTCTGTGAACTCACACAGCTTCCAAGAGGTAGGATGGAACCATCCTGCACCCAGTCTGGACCAGCATGAGACAACCTCCCCTGGACACTGGTAACCAGGCATGGCCACAGCCCTGGCCCAGCCACCTCCTCCAGGCTGCCCCAGAAAAAACCTCCCATGCCATCAAGGTCCCACTTAAGATAGAAGAGAAACATTCCTGCTTGCACTTTTCTGTGGTTTTGGTGCAGCTTCAGCATGAAAAACCCTTACAGAAATGACATCTTTTTAGGCATTTCTAATTTTTGTGCATAGTAAGAAAACACCCTTTTTTTCCCCTTGAAACAGTGACTGTTCTTACCATTAAATGGCTGTTTGGATTTTCATTACATTTTCTACTCCCAGAAACCCTTTGGACATGGGCATTATTTTAAGCTAGCTCTAGCAATGATACTTGCAGCCATAACAAAAATGGAGCTTTAAAAGATCCTTTACAGCTCTGATTTCCTCACTTCTGCCCGTAGAGCATCAAGGTTTTTGCTTGCTTGTTCAAGGTGGTATCACTGAGGATATAATATACTTATGGTATGTTTTTAACACATTTCACAAGCAGCATCCCCAGATTACAAGCAGTATATCCCTTTTCTACAGGTATATTTTTGGCTGTACCTGGTGGTACCCCAGCCTGGAGCCACAGGGATCACTGCCTAGCCAGAGCAGTTGGATCTGACACACAGAACTCTTGTGCCATCACCAGCCCTCATGAACCAAATCCTTTGTCCTCCCTTAAAGTCTCTGCTAAATGGTGGCAATGCACCAGTCTGGAGCAGGCAGACAGCAGGTTTGTTTTGTTTTGTTGGGTGGGGAATTCCTCCACTTCCTCTGACAGAAGAACCATGTGATGCATAAAGTTTTACTGTAATTGAAACCCCTCTGCTGAAAAACAATTGCACAAACCAGGCAGCCCTGTGCTAAACAAGTGCTTTGAGCTCCCAGGCTGGCTCACAGTCCTGGCTGACCTTTACAGAGCATTTCTGCTGTGCCATTAATTTTCACAAGTCCCTTAGGTGGGCACTTCACAGAGTCTTCCCTCACTTTGCACGCTGCAATTCCAGGGTTATGGCATTTTCAGACACACCAGCCAAAGGCCCAGCCAGACTTATTTTATTTAATGGGTAGTTTTATATATCCTTTTAATCAAATGTTTGGCTGCTGCAATCATCTTGACTAATGAATGTGAGCAGGACCCCTCTGTGCTCAACGCCTGGGTCCTTCTGTTCATTTCACACCCACATCACACCATTCCTCCTCTAATACAGGGACACAGGTACAGGGCATTTTCTCAGAATCTAATTGATTATTTCTGAGCATTACTGGAATCTATTTCTTCCTCTTGAACTAGAATCTGAAATAGTGAATTATTTTCCTGTAAGGTAGACTACCTAAATAATTAAACCTGTGACCATGTTGCTATTTTAAACACACTATTTTTAAAAGCTATTAAAAAAGGTCCACTTCTCAAAATCCTTTTTTAAATCTTACTTTATTTTAAAGCAGAGCCCTCATAAACAAACACCTCTGAAGGCAACCACTAAACATATTCCAAAGCTGTCCAAAAGTTACTTGGGCTGATATACCAATGTCTGTGCACTACAGATAATGAAGGCAAACAATGCAGTGACAAAGGGAAGCAAGACAGTGTAAGGCCCTGCTTTGGAAAATCACATCCCAAGTAGCAGCCACTGCCCCAGAAGATCTCCCAGTAATTACAGCCCCACAAGAAGCATAATGGGATGTAATACAGAGCAGTTTGTAAAGTTCAAAGTACACCTGTGGTGCATCCCAATTCTACAAACAACTATGGCAAACATTATATGGCTTTCCTTTGGGGACTAGTGAAAATTATACACACAGCGACTAGAAATCTATTAAGCCATTCAGCAGGTAATAATTCCTGCCAAATCAGGCAGTAATGTTAGCTGCTTATTAGCTGTATTAGATACCCACAGACAGAAGGCATCCAGCACCGTTCTGTGGCACAGCATTATCCCTTGATTTGTTTCAGGCCACTGGAATTTGTCACCCACCCCCTCAGGAAGCCAAAGCCACCACCTGGCATCAGTTAGCTGGAGGCTTCCCTCTGTAAATTGATCTTTGTGAATTAAGGCAGCAGAAGCTGTGGGCTGAATTACACCCAGCTGTGTGCAGGGCTGTTTTAAGAGGAGGTTGTATTTTTAACTCAGGTGAGCCCAGGAAGGGATGAGCAAGTTTTGCTGCTGCAGTAAATCATACCCCAAAGGCTTTGTAATCTCCTCCAAAACACAGCTGCACGCAGACCAAGGGCTCTTGTGTCCAACATCAGACTTAACAATAAAATGATCAATGCTCCTGCAAGAAAAGAGGAGAGAGAAGATGCATCAACAGATATTTTATAGGCATAAAGTGTAAGAATTAGATTTCAGTAAGTTATGTGACTCCTTCACCAATTATTGGGTAGTAATCTTGGAGAGCAATCTAATTTAAATTTCTATTTGCTGCTATTATATTACAGCCACTAAGAACAAGAGCCTGTCAGCCCTTCCCCTCCTTTTTCCTTGATTGCCTTCCCCTTTTTACTGTGGAGCTGTTTATCCAAAACTCCATCTGGAGCATGCAGTAACCCCCAGGGCAGAGGGCCCCATACTGCAAGGCTACCATCCCCACTCGTGTATGAAGAGCTCAGGCACCTCAGTGCCATAAGTGATCCACCCCTCCATTGTTTAACTTACTCAAAAACCACACCAGATTTTAATTATCACATTATTTCCGTGTAATACCTAAAAGTCATGGCAGAGGTACACTATAGAAAAACGTTATGCAGCAAGTCACTAAAGACATAAGGACCTGAGTGTTAAATGATCTTTCCCATCACATCTTTTTAATTTAAAAAGGCAGATTTGTAGTTATCTGAGCCACTTCTATCTAAAATCTAATATATGTGACAGCTTCACAGTGTGTGGTCCAACTGTGAATGAGTGAAATGCCTTTTCGATACTACCTGTGCACATCAATATAAAGACAATATTGAAAAGTCACTTGTGTTTACCAAGTTAGTGTGCACCTTTTACATGCTCACTTAAGCCAGTGTGCTGGGTCAGTGGCAAGCCAAGGCTGTTAAAGCAAATACAAATACTATAAAAACTGAATTAAGTTTTTCTATATCTTTGCAGTTACCTCTCATTTTATATTCTTCTCTTCCTTTTTTATGCCCTGTGTGAATTTGAGCACCATCTCCCTGCTGAAAGGCCGACACTTCCAGTTATAACTTCACTGCAGCAGGAAGGCCCCAGGAAGATGACTCTGGATGCTGCTGCCAAAGCCTGGGTGAGGGGGGAAGGTGATGGAAGTCACCAGGCTGGGCCAGTGGTGCCATGGTGCTGTCCAAAAACTCCAGGCATGTGGTTTGAAGCAAGGAGTCTCCTGGCCCTGCAGTTCTTTCCTTCTGCTTTCTCAGCAGGTATTGATTGTTTATCAAGTATTGGAAAAGTGCCTTTCCTGATCTACCACCCCAGTGGAGCCCCTTCATTACATTCCTCTTTAGGTCTGGACATTTGTCCTGCCTCAGGGAATTCCCAGTCCCCCTCCCTTCTCCTCTGCTGCTCAAACACACCAGAAACAACATATATGAAGTTATCCCTATGCTGAACAATGAGAAAAAAAAAACAAACCCAAATGGTATTTGATGCGAATCAGGGCTTAAAGGCAGAGAGGCAAAATAAATCCTACATTGTCGTTAATTCTCATGAAGAGTGAAATATTTTTTCCTTTGGGAAAGATAGAAAACAAAGCAGCAAGGTGATTTTCTTCACTTTCTGGCATTGGCCAGAGCAGCAGGTGGGCAGGGGCCACGCATCTGAGGAGACTTAAGGGACTCACTGCAGCCCTACATCACACAGCCCTGCAGCAGCAGCACCTCCTCCCCCAGGATCAGGGCTGAGGCAGCTGCCAGCACTGCCCACCAGAGAGAGAAAAACCCTGCAGATAGGATCAGGCAGGTGGAAATGTTTTCTGCCAACAAAATTCCACATTTCTAGTGTGTTTTGAATGAAACTTTTAACAGCAATTTTTTAATGCCAATGAATTTCCCCTCAGATTTTTTTGTTTAAGCTACTCCAACTTGCTTGAGTTTCTGAAGAGCAAGAACTATGAAAATTAATAAATTGCTACCCAGCTATGTATTTAACAAAAAATCTGTTTCTAAGGACCACCATCCTGTGTACCCAGCAGAAGGCATGTACGTGGTCACAAAAGCTGGCAGGGGGAGATGCTTGGGTGGGCTAAGGAGCAGGCAAGGAAAACTGCTCCTTCTTCCCAGTCCAGCTCCAGATGCTCATCTGCAGCGACCTGCAGGATTCAGCCCTGGGCAATCCCTCTGTCCAACTTCTTAGCATTGCTCTGAGTGCTGGAGCCAAACAGATTTCTCATTTAAAGGGTAATTAACCTTCCAGGTGAAAGTCAGGGTTCCAGGCTGCACGGAGGTGCTGCAAAAAGGAAACCGTGGAGACCCCAGCTGCAGGTCTGTCAGTTCACATCCCACCTCACTGCATGCCAACCCCTCTGTCTGCACAAGCTCCACATTTTATCTGTCCCTCTCACACACCCATTTACAACATGTTTAACCTGTTACAGTGCTGGAAAATAGTCTGCCATTTGGTTTCCCTGTCTTTTGGAGGCTGGAAAAGCAGCTGCTGCAATTCTCATTAGGGTTGGAGTGGGTCACAGCACCTGGGCCCAGGCAGCCAACACCTGGAGAAAGCATTTAACTACTGCTGTCCAGCTGGTTCTTCAGCGGGGAGAGGAGGTGGGAGCAGGTATGAAGGGGAAGGCTGAATTCAGGCAGCACAGCTGAACCACGGTCTGGACACCACCACAAATGGCACAGGGTCCCCTAGTCCCCATGCCACCTGGTTTCTCAGCTCTGGTGGCATTACCACAGCAAACACACTCCATTCATTAGGGAAATGATGGACATACTAGAATTAAAAAAAAAAAAAAAAAAAAAAGAAAACAAACCACACAGAGGAGAGCAGTTGCAGAGTGCTACAAAATGAGACATTGACCCTACAGGTCATGGAGCATTGTCTCCTGTCACCCCTTTGATCATTAGTTTTGATCTATTCATCTCTGTAGGGCACAGACAATAAACGAGAAACCCTTTCCCTGAGTACAACAGGAGGAGGAGCAAGGGGCAGTAGGTATTCGGTGGGCAGTATTTGTACTATCAGAGCTGCCATCACCACACAGTTTCCCAGCACAGAGACTCAGAGGCTTTTACCACATCCAAGCTGAAGTACCAAGTGACCGAGTCCACCACCAGAACAACCCCAGGAGCCCCAGCATCACCTGGGAAAACACACAGGCCGTGCTGTGGGATGCACTTCCCCTTCACCTGCTCCATATTCTGTGCTCAGCCCCTCTGGCTCAGCTCCTAATGCGTCAGGCACTCTCTCACCTTTACCTTGCAGACCATGTTCGTCTGACTTGGACAGATTTTAGCAGCTTCCAGGGTGCTGCAGGGCATGCAGGTGTAAGAGAGTGGAAGGACCACGAGTTAGATGTGTTTGCACAAACATAACAAGATCATCCTCCCCCTCAAGGTGTTTCACAGCTGAGGAAAGGTGTATCTGTCCTTTTGGACCTTGCTGTCAGTTTGCACATTTGCCAAATAAACCACGTTCGACATTTTGTAGGTAAGATGGGTTAATGGAGGTGAGAGAGGAGCAGAAGGTTTCCAGGTCACAACTTCAATGAAATCAAAGTGCATTAGCAATAATCAGAGGAGTTTTTCTATAAATACTCAGGGGTCTGTAAAATACAAGAGGCACACATGGCTGCTGCCCAGTCCCAGCCCAGGACAACTTCCAGGGCATCTGCTGAGGCTAAACACTGGGATTACACCAGAGCAGCCTGGTTACAGCTCAGCTCCCCAAAACAATGCAAAAATATTCCTCTTCCCCAAACCAGCCCTAAGGCAACAGCACATCTTCCTCAGAAATGCCTGCCAAGCCATAGTAAGAGACATCCATGCAGTATGATTGTTGCAGGGTAGGATTATCATTCCCTACACTTCATGGGGGACAAGCAGAACCTTGCTACAACCAATCTCTCTCAGGACTATGATAAGCAGAGCTCTCCCTGGCTTTATCTCTGCTTGTGTGACAGGTGCATGCCTGTGCCAGCTCCTGTGCACTCCCTACATCCAGCTGCAAGGAAAGGCTGAGGTAATTCAGAACTGAATTGCAGTGAGAGTACAAAAACCTCCTCACAGTTATCCCCTGAAGTGGTGTCAGATATTGCATGTGACATCTACCCACTCACTGATTCCCTTTCAGTGCACCTTTGGTACTCCCTGGGCTGAGAAACTCAGTCCTGCTCAGCACCCACAGGCCATCCCACACCACTTCTGGCTGGAGCATCTGCAGGGAGACACTGATTCCTTGGCTCCAGATAGAAAGATGAAGCTCTAATCTTCCTCATCCTGACGTGACTACAAGGCACCAGCCCTTCCACGAAGGTTTGCCTTCAGATGCTTTCAGTGAGCTGCTTTCTTCCAGGCAGGTTGTGCTAAAGGGTTTTCCAGGCTGCAGCCACGCAGGATTTCTTGTGGGAAAGTGCCATCCTGTGGCGAAGTGTGAAACCCTGGCTGCACGGAGCCTGCACACTCCTGCGAGGCACGGCCTCGGACAACCAAAACGTGCAACGTGCTGTAGTAATGCCAACTGCCCCCTCCATCCCCACGGTGCTTCGGCTGCAAATCTGCATTACAGCAGATTCGTGCATGTTCCTGAGTTTCTGGCTTCTTCAGGAGTTTTACCAGTTGCTTCACAGTTGTTATTAATTATTGTTTGAGGCACAACTTTTGGTATTTTTCACCACTAATATGGTCTGGTTAAATCAGAGTTCAGAAGACGTAGAAAATGAAACCAACCCACAACTAAACACCGCCGTGCCAAATGGAGGCTTTGGGGGTTTCATCTCAGAGCAGAGTCTTGCCACACTTTGGGCATCATGCCCAGCCTTGGGCTCTGCAACAAGGGAGGGATAGTGAGACCCAAGCAGCACCAGGGAGAAAATTTTCCTTACAGCTGAGTAGCCAGCATATGTAGCTGGGAAGGAGAGATGTATCTAAACCCCTGCTCCAGTTAATGTTCATCTATTAAAAAAAATTGGAACTACTCCAAGATAGTAAAAAAGATTTGTCCTGGGTGTTCATGTAGCAGGTCAACTTCCGGGCTTCCATGAAATGGAAATGGTTTCTCCCATGCTGGTCTTTCAAAAAACCATCTTTCTCGACCTTTTATTTCATGAGAAGAAAAAAAGAACCCAAGCACTCCTCTCAGCCATGGCAGTGTTACATGCTCTGTCTCAAGCACTACATCTTCAGCTCCTATAAACTAATTGCTGCTGTATTCTCTGGGCCTCCCTCCAGCAGTAAATGCATTTACATTAAAAACAACTTTGGGGAAAAAAACACCCTACAGCCACTATGTGTGCTACAGCCCAAACACAATGGGGGTATCACTTCTCATGGAGGTGAGGGACACCTGCAGCCAACACAGGCCAGGCTGGGCCTTCCTTGGGCAACCCAGATTTTGATAAAATTGTTGGAAGAGACATCTGCAACATCCACATGGGAGCTGGGATCTCTGGGCCGGTTCAAACAGGAAAGTAAAAGGCTTGTTACCAGAACAGGCGACAGGCACTTGGAGCTGGTTATTCCACCACTTTGCTCCTGTGGGGGAAATAAAAAATAAACAAAACAAACCCACAAGTGATGCTAACAACGTATTTCTCCTAATTTTACTGCCACAGGAGGTTTTGTCCTACACAGGAACACCAGAGTTAGCAGGCAGGGAGGGTGCACAGCACTGCCCCACAGCCGGCAGTAGCAGCCCAGCTGTCGCCTCCAGGAAGCTTTTCAAGTAGTAACTTGTTCATCCCAACAATATCTAATCTTTGCACAAAATGAAGACCTGAGCCTAAACTGACTTGGCAGAGACCTTTGAGAATACCAGCTTTTAAGCCAATTAAACTTGGAGTCCTACCTCATCTACTGAAATAAAATCAAACTTCCAGAGAAGAGGAAAGTGAGCGAAGTTCAGGCAGACTGGAACTGTTTAGTGGTCTTTGCAATTTTCTGTGCAAAACCAGCAGTGCTCCAGCAGAAGTTTAAGTCTCCTTTATAGAATCATAAAATCAGTAAGTTGGAAAAGACTGCCTCATCTTTCAGCAAATGGGGAGAGCCTGCTCCTGTGTCTTTGACATTTCATTCTTGAAGAATGTCCAGCCTTCCTGGGCTCCTCTGCTCTTCAGCATTGTCTCCTAAGGGATTCTGTCAGCCAGCCACGGGACACAAAGCTACTCCTAGATATCAGTCCCATTAAATCTTCCTACACGGGGGTAAAATTGTTTCTTCTTCTAACCGCTCCCGTAACAAGCCTTTGCAGAAGAAAAATATAATCTCCTTCTATGTCTTGGTTTTTTTTTTATTTTTAAACACTTGCCTTTGCAATTAACCTTTTGGAGGCTTTAAGCCCATCCCAACACAGAACAAGGGGGGATCCAAGGGTCAAGACTGCAGATGGATTTGCTGGAAGTGCCTGTTTCACACTGTAATAGTGTGTGCTCTACACAATCCCTAGGATGACCTACCCAGAGGCTGCTCAGCCCCTTCACCACTCACCAGCAGCAGATCAGATTTGAATCTGGAGTTACAGGTGTAGAACACTGATGTGAGCCATTTCCAGCCAGCCATTCCCACTGGACAAGGCTGATTTTAGTATTATGTCTGGTGTGTTTCAATATTGATGACTCTCCGTGCACTCCAAGTCATTAATAGGACCTACTCATACTCTTTTTAGCTCTTTTAATATATCCAAAATCAGCTGTGGCTGTGTAACTTTTCCAAAATTACATCTAGAGTATGAAAAAAAATAGAAAACATCTGCAAAAAACTCCCACTTCATTCTATAAAAAATTAACATCATTTTAGATCACAGCTGCAAAAAAATCAATGGTTGTGCAAGGTTACTTTCCCTCCCCTTCTACACAAATGACAAATAGAAGTTTAAAGCAGCTTCCCTGGAGTCTCAGGAAGATGAACACAGAATTCGTGCAACACTTGAGATCTCCCTACAGCTGTGTGTGACAGGAAGAGAAATTCACTCCTTTTCTCTGCACTTGCTCACTGCTAGGTATCCATGTGTCAGAAATTTGAGTTTTTCAAGTAAATTTAAAGACTCTTCTTTTCTAGAAAGGAAAAAACTCTTGCCTTAGCTTCAGGCCATTGCAATGGATCAAAAAATCCTGTCACTAGAGTAATGATGCTGTTGCAGAATCAGGACTGCTGGAAAAGCACAATTCAAATTAACTTTTTTATTTAATGTATATTTGCCTATTGGTCTTTCTTACTACATGAATCAGTCTACAGTTATGACTCAAACAATAACTTACAAAAAACCTAAAAAACTGTATCAGTGATAGGGAGATGTTACTAATATAGTTTTGTAACAAAATTGTTTAACAATTTCCTGTTTGCATCATGCTCTGTTTGATTCCAGCACATAAATGTTTTACAATGCTTGCTTTAAAAACACTTTCCCACATTTATCCTTGTTTTGGAGTCACATTTACCAAGTTTTGAAGCTCTGGCAACTGATAAGCTTCTCTGATAAAAACCTGAGGCATCTTTGCAACTCAGAAGAAACCAGATCTCCCTCTTGTGGTGTTCTATGCAAACAGCCCCAACTCCACCCGTGGGCTCAGAAGGGCCTAAGAAGAGCTTTCTCTCATCAAATATCAACAGAAATTGTAAGCAATTCCAGTCACTACATAAAGCATTCTTCCTAGAAAGAATGAGAAAGAGATTGTTTTCACTTTATTTTTATCTATATGGTATTTTCTTGCAGAAAAACCACAGAGATTGAAAACGCAGTGCTGACTCCTGAATAGCACCACCTGCAACAAAGTGGGGGGAAAAAAGTTACAGAACAAAGTAGATGAACAAACCCAACAGTGGAGGAGCTGTCAGGCTTCTCTAGGTAAGTGCTATCTAGCTGAACACACAAACTGCAGCTCTAAAATGCTCACACTTGAGTTACACAAAGCACATTACATCTCTACCTCACAGACCAACCTCACTCCTCAAAGCCACAGCAGATATGTAGGGACCCATGCTCAGAACTTCCCATGTCATGAGATTAACAAGTCTGACACCAACATAAAAAGAAATTTTGTGCCTTTATTGGAATGGTGTTAGGCTTTAAATACACCAAATTTTGATAACCTGATTATTTGGTTTAATTAGAAATGACACTACAGAACTGCAATACTGGTCCAACAGTCTTGTCTTTACTTTTTTTTTTTTTTTTTTTTAAAGCAAGAGATAGTATGAAAATGCACCAAGTAATCAGAAAGCACTAGCAGGCATTGGTTAATCCAAGATAGTAGCTTCTTAGTTCCAAAAGCACTCGCATTGTATGGAACCCAGGATTTAGACTGGTCATGATTTGCAAGAGCTAGTTGCATGAGTCATGACTTTTTCTCTTTTAATTTACTTTCAAGTTGGTCACTGGTAAATTTTTTTTCCTCAAATATTACAGTTTCTTTTATTCATATTTTTCCTCAAAGTATAAAAAAGTATGAAATATAAACAAGCTCCTGTATTGCACCCATGAAGGGGTACAATGGAAGCATTAGAGAGCTGACTATCTACACACCATCAAATCCCATCAAATCTTGGATAATTCATTAATATACAAAATATCAGGGCACAGAAAGAACTAAAATCCACTTTTTTTTTTTGTTTTGTTACGCACAGGTTCAAATAATCAATCTAAAGAAAAAACGTGATCATTTTGGCTTTCCACTACATCCGCATGTTGAGACACTTATTAAAATGATCCTGCTTAATTGTGTTTGGTCTTTTTCTTATTGTCAAGTCATGTTTGTTATCTTAATACCAGCCATCAGACAAACAAGTAATCAGAAAGACTCTTCCTCCTCCCCACTTCCCCATCCCTGACCCCTGCAGGGTCAGCTTTAAGACATGACTCCAAACACAGGGTTGTGACGACAGATGCTAGGGCCAATCTCTTCATAATCTTTTTTGGTATGGCACACTTGGTAGAATTCAGGCTGTAAAGGGAAGGAAAAGAACATTAGTGTATGGTATAGACACCTTATTTTAACAATAGTAACTTTATTTAGCCAGTGGAAAAAAAGATAGCACAGAAATCCTAAAATTAACTTACATCATTGGTTAAACACCAATGCAAAGAATATATTCTGCCACAAAACTAAAATACACTATTTAACAACTCACACAAAGCTTTAATTCAGCTTTCATTTGCTCTTCCAAGTCTTCACAGTCCAATGCAAAAACTTCAGGGCAGGCAGGGAGGGTATATTTACTACCTGATGTCTATAGAAATTCCCCAACCATATTTAATAGCAAATGAAGGAGTGATGAGAGCTCCAAAAGCACAGTCAGAATGGCTCAAACATGCTCAGCTTTACAGCTAAACTTACTGTGGAAGCCAGCATTGATCCTCCAAACCAGACTGCATATCTCTGCATATGGTGTGTAATGACTTGGACATCAATGGGCTTCGGCTGCAGAGAGGAGGAGAGAAAAGGAACACATGAAAAGTCACTTCTGCTGGTAAAAACTAGATCTAATTTTAAAGGAGTGTATATATCAAGCTTACTTTTCATAAATTTGTATTTTCTTAGATGCTGTGTATGTAAATTTACAATAACAGCATCAGACTTTCCCTTGTACAATGAAGAGTAAGAAACAGCTCCTGCTTATAGATCAAGTTACCTGCTTTATCAGGCATAGAGGTACTTCCATTCACACCCATTTTTTCACACTATGTTCTGATTAATTTATTGATGGACTATTTATGCATTTATAAGCATTTATCTATACTACTCAGACCTTTCAGAAAAAAAAAAACACTTTAGGAAGTTAATTTTTAAGTTTCACATAGTTACTCTAAAAAAGCATCAGTTGCAGATTAAAATTTTATCCAGGATCAATACAGTCAGTCATGCTTTTGTAAACTACAGCACTCATCCAGTCAGCCACAAGCTTCATTCCTTGTGTTAATCAAAACTAGCACTGTATGTAACAGTTTCAGAATTTATTTGTTCCAGCCCAACTTGCTGAAATTTGAAACAGTATCTAAAAATGTTCTGTAACACATTTGCAAGATTCCAGATGAGAAGAATCACATCCAATTTCCTTACTCAGATTCCACTTCTTTACTAAGTGGTACAAGTCTAGTAGAGAAAATAGAGACTAAATGATGTTTCTTGAGCCAGAGAACTGTGTATGACTGAAATTTCAGAGTTGCCTACCATGGCATATTATAAAGCACTGCTGGGGCTTTAAAGGATTGTTTGAGCTCACCTAGCTAGATAGCTATTAAAAAAATAATTGAGGAAAATCACTTCAATTTTGCTTTAAAAGGAAAAAAACACTTTTTTTTTTCTCTGCTGGTCTTTTATTTATGCAGAGACAACAGAAAGATGCAACAGTTGGGTCAGAGGTCTGAAGTGGAAAGAACACAAATTAAGGATCATGCAGTTTAGTAGAAACATGAAATCACTTGTAGGATAAGGTAAGATATAAGGTAATTGAGGTGGGAAGGGAGCACATCATGTCTCTGGTTTGGCCTCCTGCTCACAGCAGGGTCAGCTATGAAGTCAGAGGAAGGTATTCAGGGTTTTATCCAGCTGAACCTTAAAATCAATAATCTCCCCACAGGTAATGAGGTGCCATCAGGAGTCCCAAAGCCTTCCCTTCTCTAATCAAGGCTCACCCATTCCTCACAGGACATGTGCTCCTGACTCTCCTGGTGGCTCAACAACAAGCTTGATTAATCTCTTATCTTTAAGCTCAAAAGACCGAGCACAATGAATTGTAACTGATCAATAAACACTAAGCACAAAGACAGCTGGAGTGGCCAACTGCTGGGATGTGATTAGTGATGGATGAATCTCTGAAAAGCCTCTGCAGGAACTTCAAATAAGATAAAGACATTTCAACAAAGACCATGATCATTGCAAGATGTTATTTGCACATTTTCCAGGTAACAGAGGCTTGTTAAGTGCATGAGCTGCACAAACCAACCTTCAGTCTGCCACCACTAAGTTCTTCACTAAGTTTCAGTCTGGCATCAACAGTTCTTTTCAAGTCTCGCTGTAAACGGCGACCGAAGTCCCTGAACATGGTTGAGCCTCCAGAGAGGACAATATTCTGTTTTGAACAAAAAATTTGTTAACCACATCTGAAAATGAAGGTCTCCAGCTTCATCCAGTTCCTAAATTTTAAATATCTAAACATAGTTTTTAAAGCTGCAGTTCGCAGGTATGCTTTTACTGGAAGATTTAAATTACCTAACACAAATATGACACAACATGAATTCACAAAGAGTTTGTCATTAAGATTGGCTATGCTTTAAAATCCATTTATGTCTTATTATATCTCACCACTTTCACTCAGTTTTTTGTTTCCGTAATGAAAAAACACATTCTGAAAATGTCTGAGCGAACAACAAAGCCTTCTGCATACCGGATTCCTTTTGAGAAAAATGGTTAATTTTGCTCATTTGGCTTTGGTTCTTAAGAGTTTCAAATATGTACTTTAATAAAAATCACAATTTTTCTGAAACCAGTATATTAAAAAGAGACATTATAGCTACTGACCTTATATAGAGGACGTCTAACATCAATGGGACAATTCTGAATAACTTCATCTACTACTTCTGAGATTGGTTGTGTAAAGTCAGGATTAGCAAACTGCAATCAAGGATAAAACCAAGACAGTTCAATGTGGAGGACCACGTATTGCAAAGGAAAAGAGGTAGAGGAAAAAAGGGAAGAACCATTCTATTATTCAGAGATGGTGTGAAAACTAATAATGGAAACAGATGTCAAATAGTTTTGCTGCATTTTTAAGTACTTAATGTATCAACCTGAATTTTTATAAAAATAGTAGCAATCAAGAATCAAATCATGCTGGCTTGCAACAATAGCTGGTAACTATTGATAAATGAGGAGAAATGTAAGTCAGGATAACCACTTCTTTACAATTTTGCAAATAGGATTTCTCTGCTATCATCTAAAATGCATCCAAAACAGAAAGTACAGACAATTCAAATCAACTTACCTCAGGATGGAAGAAAATCTCTGGCCCCAGGAATCTCTCATAACCAACATCAATGGTAAACTCTTTCTTTGAGATAGCATTAATTCCAGTATATTGTTTAATCCACTTAGTACCATCTGTGTCATACTTGTTAAATTCTTTTACTAAGTCAGGGCAAACATAACTAAAGCGCTCCTGAAAATGGAATAGATACAGTTAGAACCATCCAAAGTATAGAAAGCTGGTAAGAAATTTCAAAAAGTTTAGACTTTTAAGAGTAAGTATTAAAGTGGCAGATAAAGAATAGGCCTCAAAACAGCTGAACTGACATTTACTGTACACAGGTAGATAATGGCTCTGCTACCACAGATCATTTCTGTGCAGCACTGAAAGCTCTCGCTGAGCTAAATTATTTTTGTTCTGCTCTTCCTCTGAACTTTGATGATTGTGAGAAATTAATTCTGAAGTACACTGAAGAACTGCCAGAGAAACAAAATTTAAGTGCACTTCAAGCTGAATGTCTTTCAGAATAGCTTTGTTCTCTAATGTGTATTTTAAAAAAGAACACATTAATATTCAGAAAGAATATAGAGCAATTACAGCTCTTTATATGACACATTCAACCAATAGTTTTTCCTAAAGAACATCAAAATAATAATAAGAGGACAATAACAACAACAATAATGATTATGGAGGGAAAGTGAAAGGGGAGACAACAGGTAAAGAGTGAAGTTCCAGGCCAGACTGAGTAAAATCCAACTGTAAACCTTGAGTTTAAGCTATTTCATATTATTATGTTATTTAGACATTTTTACATTACTTAGAATCAGAGCACCATTATTTTCAGATATTCTTGCACTTTAAAGCCATATATCAAGTTGTGATACAAAATAATGTTCACATCTGCAACATTCACATTACCTTCACTGCTTTAGCTGTTTCCAAGGATTGTTCAGGAGGAATTCCTACTTCTCTCTCCCTCAGCAACTGCTGAATGAAGTATGTGATATCTCTCCCAGCAATTGGAATGTGTTTGATACAGCTGCCAATCACGTATCCTTCAGCCTGTAAACAAAATTAATGGGCACAAAGACATTGATAAGAACCACTTTCAACAAAGCTCAGGAAGGAGAGAGAAAGACATGGAGTCTAAACTCTTATCCACTACCTATGATTCTGAGGCTGAAACCCTTTAACACTGGCTCATTTAAACACCACAAATACAATTCTTCACAGTATAGCCTTACTTTACTTTGCAGTGGTTCATAATTCTTACAAGGTTAGAAGGAACAGAAAGGTCACTAGTACATAAGGCAGACAAATCACTATACTCACTATTCCTTGGCCTTTATTTTCTCTTCAAAATGAGGTTACTCTTACCAAAAAGGTCAAGGAACCTTGTTTCATGAAATATTATTTTAGAATAACTGATGTGGCCCTGCAGTCACAGCCACTGACGTAAGACGTTACAATTCCACATGAACCAAAATTAATTTTCTGAAAGCAGGGAGAAAATGCATCATTTCAGCACATTAATTGAGACTGCTTAGAACATCAGACTTGCCCAACCTCATCCATTAACCTACCCTTGCAAGTCACACTCATCCTGGGGATTAGTATCAATGCATTAAAAATATCTGGTGTAAACAAAGAAACAAAGTGTGCAAGGTTGGCCTTCAACCCTACCAGACCTGCTAACTCCAAACAGATGAATCCAGATATCACACTCAATAAATGCTTAAATTTTCCTATATACACACATCTTACATTCATACAAAGATGTCTTACTAACATGAAAATAATGTCATAAAAAATCTACCACTATTGTTACCTTCATTACAGAAATAAGCATTTGTTAATTTCTTTTATCTGTTTTATTATAAAAGTGGTAGAACGTTTTTGACAATTTGTTCAACACGTTTAAAAATTTCATAAATCAAATAAATGGCATTCTGCAAAGGAGGTTAATGCTTCAAAAGGTATAGAATACCTACTCTTATTTCAATTAAAAAACCCAAACCCATAAATCAGGAAAAGTTCAACTCTTTCAAACAGTAATTTGCACTACTAACTACAATTTTAAAAGTTTACCTATAGAAGGTCTGAGGTTTCAGTTGTTCCTTAAGTCTTATTAAAAGTACATTATCTTGGGTGAACAGCCTGAACAAAGATTTAGCCACTGTATTTCACCACAATTAGTAAGAAATTGCTACATGGTAGTGTACATTTAACCACCACCAATGTTACCGTTTAAAAAAAAAAAAGGATGTTACTGTGGCATGATAAAGCTTTGTATAGACTTTTGTCTTAAAAACTGTAATCTAACTTCATTTTGAAAATACAAATGTATCTGGTATATAGACATGAATTTAACTCCCCCAGGAAAGATAGGCAGAGAAAACTATCAGCCACTCAAAATGAAGAACAGTATTAAATATTCCAATTACAAAATTTCAAATATGTAGCTTTTCAAAAGGAAATCCATACCTGCAGTAAAACCAATAATTTGACAGTAAAGAAACTGCAGCCCTAAGTGTTCATTATTTAATAAAACATCACACAATCATCCAAGTTTTTGCTTTAGCAACTTGATGTATTGTAACACATTTTCAACAATAACCAACCCTAGGAGTTGTTTTTTCCAGTCAAGCAGGAACTTTGTCTTTGCATGGCTGAAGCACAACTAAACACTGGAACAGATGGAGAAAAAACCTAACAACACTATAACTGCCCTCAAATACTTCATATTATTTCTACTTTATATATAAATGGACTGAGCAAAATGAAAATAAAAAGTCTAACTTTTTCTGCTGACTGCTGTAAAGAGCCTACTCACTCTTGCCACCAAACCAAATTGGAAATGTGCTAAAGAAGTTTTGCCCATCACTTAGCATGGCCTTGGCAATTCACCTTTTAAGGTAACTCACTGAAAGACAATTAGCCCTGCCAAGCTCAGGACTACAGATGTTCTTCAAGAGTTTCTGCACTACAAAATGAACTAAAACTCACATCCTCAGCCCTGGGAATTATCTGAAGTTTTTGAAGACTCCTATCTATACTTCAGTCAGTGTGGTGTACACTTGAGAGAGCTTGCAGGACCAATTGCTCCCCATTGGAGCTGTCTGTGCAGCTTTGAGGCACACTTACCACAGGAATAACGTGAGTGACACCATCTCCACTGTCTATAACTGTACCAGTCAGTGTTCGCTCTCCTACTTGTCTCGACGTCCAAGATGCAGCTAAGGCAAGGACAGCCTTGGAAAAAAACACACCAAAATCAAGTATCAGTAAACCAGCTGCATTGCAGACCCCACTTTCCACTAGCCCTCCCAAAAAACACTCAGACTGACACCCCCATAGTAATTTACAGCATGGAAACTGATTTAATAATATTATGTATGTCTACACAACAACTACGAAAAAAGAGGCTGCACAAAAGTAATTTTTGACTCTTGCCTGATGTTTTTTTCAGCCATGCTCAAGCATCATTTTTTGTTACTTCATACTGAAAGGGATGTGGTTCTTGGATTAATACCATTACTACAATGAGGTGTGGGTTTTTTATTTACTTATGATGCAACAGATATACTTTACTGCTCAGAAGCCTTCTATGGAGGTAACAGAGGAACAGCATCCAGTAACTACCCACAGAATCAAAGCATGGCAAACACACAGTGCTGGAACTGCCAACTGGAAGGACCTAAAAGTATTCCAAACATCACTTACACAATTTTTCACAGTGAAACTAGTTTTAGCCCTAGGACAAATATTGCAGCTGTGACTTTCAATAGCTCTGCCCTTACCTGAACAGCAATATATAGCCCTGGAACGTTGAAAGACTCAAACATGATTTCAGCAGTATATTCCCTATTTTCTGGAGTATTTAATGGAGGCTCAGTCTGTGAGACAAAAAAAAAAAAAAAACAAACCATGAGTTTTACTTACATTGAAACCAAACATTTGACTTTAAAAAAAAATGAACAACTACCAAATCCTAAGTTTTGTAAGATGAGTCATTCAAGAACAATAGCATGTAAAAATAGTAATGTACAAAGGGTGCTTTTAAGAAATTATTCAAATTGCATTAAAAGAAAAACAGAAGTGCAATAAAAACTACAGTAGTTACTGCTTAAGCATTTATATGGAAAGCCCCCTTTGTGGGTTGGTTAGCTCAGCACAACTTTTGATTTCCCTTGAAAGAATCAATGACTATCAAAATATGTCAAAGGATGCAGTTTAGCACATTTAAAGACTGACATTTTTCAGATTTCTCAGTGAAAAGAGCTGTTTTCCTTCAGAAGGCAGCCACTCTAACACAAGATACGCTCAGCTGTAGGGATGTACTCAAGTGAGAGAAGCTGAAGATAAAACATACCATAATAGTGTGCTATAGCTTTCCTTGAACTATCAAACACACTCAAGGCTCTACTCTGAAGGAGCATTTTGGATAGTGCTGCAGAATATCTGAGGAAAAAAAATATCACTCCTCCATTGCAGCAACTGTGTAACAGGAGGGGAAAAAGAGGAGGCAGTCAGACTCTTCAAAAAGGTGTTGGGACAAGGGGCCAGGGACACAAACTGCAATGTGGGAAATCCTAATCAGGTCTTAGGGGGGAAAAGGTAACGTAAAGGGGGTCAAATATTGGAAAATGGAACTGGGGTTGTTATGACATCTTGATCCTTGGGGATATTCACAGATTGGATGGACATAGCCTTCAGCAACTGGACCTAATTACTGCTTCAAGAAGATGAAGGCATTTAAAGAGGTATGGCCAACACCTCTCATTCCAAACTCAGTCTATAAATATCACACTAAACCAAATTGCCTATTTCAATGGCATTAAATAAAATACTAAGGAACAGCAAATGCTTCAGAAAAACATTGAGCCTAATTTAAATCTAATCAGCCCAAGTATGACAATTAACCCTTCCAGTTTCACAGAAAATAAAAGACAGACATTTACTCTCTAGATACTTCATCCAGATGGCAGTACTGTAAAAACAAAATAATTGCAATTATGTAAAGTCAAAACACAAGTACTTTTTTTGTCTTAAACATATAAACTTGAGATAATTGAATTCAGTGGAGAAGTAAAAGAAAAAAGTCATGGATCAGACAATTTGGAGGGAAATAAGAATAGAAAAATATTTTCTGTTCAGACATAATGACATTTTTAGAAAATTAAAGAACCTGGATGGCTTAAGGCAAGTCAAGAAAGCTCCAGGTAATTTGTTTACTTTAGCTTTTCAAAAGATGCATATTTATATTTAAGAATTTACATGAATCAGCACATTGTTATCCATCATATGGAATTTCTTAAGCAGGGCATAAATTTACCTACCAAAAGAAAATAATGGTCCTCAGGTTCTGCCCTTAGATACTTAAAGATTACTTGCTCCATAAACCTCTCCATCAAGTCCCAGTCTTCAACTATACCATGGCGGATAGGCCACTGTTGGAGAAAAATATCAAATTATAATTGGAAACAAAAGGAAAAAAAAGAAACAAAAAAACCCCAAAACCAAACAAAAATTTGCTTTCAGCTGCAGTAAAAGTATATTATCTACACAGGAAAAAAAACCTGTTTTAAGCCTCCCCTATTCCCACTGTGACACCTATTCAAAATTCTGATTCCAACCCTGAGTAGCAGAGACAACACATTGCATTTTTCTCAGTACAGAGGATTGGTGGCACTGGGATAAATCAGAAGCTCCCCCTGCCCAGGGCTCCACTCTCATGATGCTGACACAAGTTGCCAAGGAACAAGAGAATGTGGCATTTCTGCCTAACACCTCCCTGGCCTCGTTGATGAAGAAATATATATGTATATATATAAATAAAATATATATTCACAGTATTTTGCAAATTCCCACAGGCTCCCCAAGGTCAACAAAACTAATACCAAAGCTTAATTTCCATTTAGAGTGAATAAGTAAGACTTAAGTTACCCAAAAAGCATTCTTAACATTATATTTACTGTAGAGGTGATGCTTTCTAAAAAGTATTGAAAATTGATTTTTAAAACTTCTCTTAATACCTTGGTTGCATAAGTTGGTTTTTCTATTGCTTCATCCCCAATAAAGAAGTCTAAATCATCCACACCTTTCAAAACCCTCCTTTGTGCTTGATCGACCACTTTTGCCGACTCTTTGATAGCAATACCTTCAACAGAGAACACAAACATTATTGTAGGTCACATATCCTGTACTGAAAAAAGAAAACCTACACTGATAAAAGAGATACACTGTAATCACAGTCATCCTTTATTACAAGCATAACTCAGAAAAGCTACATAGAACAACAGATAATTTGACTTCCAGTCATGGGTAAGCATGTTAAGGGCTTAAAGAGTAACACAGTAACAGACTTAAATAAAAATTTAATTGTTAGACACTCTATGCAATCAGGAAGATAAAATATAAAAAGAATCACTAAAATAAGATATCCCTACAGATCTCAGATTGTATTCAACAAATGTGCTGATTTTCTGCACACTCCAATAATAATAATAACTATTTTAAGTATTATTATTAGCGTTGTTATTCTTTTAAAAAGAATCACTCCCCAGCTACCAGCACTGCAGCACCAGCAATATCTGCTGTATTTTTTCAAATCTTACTAATGGCCTTTAAACACAATCCTTCACACAGATGAGGAAATTCATACATACAAGCAGCATTAACATCAGCCTCAACTGTTCTAAGGTTGTCCTCCAAAAGTTCTTTCAATGGCAGAAATATTTTTCTAGTTCTCACCTTCAGCAAGAAGTTATCTTTGCTCACAACTAAGATTAAAAAGAACCTTATGACAACAGCTGCAGTCTCCAGCCCAGCAGCCAGGGCAGCACAGCTACAGGATCTGGAAATGAGCAGCTTGCTAAGGGGTAAAGCACCCTGAGTTCATTGATCCTCCCCACCCTCCTCCCTTCCCTCACAGAGCAACACAAGCAGAGCCAGAGAAACCAAGAAGTTGAATGTTGTGAAAGACTGGACAGGATGAAAGAGAAGTCATTATTTTGAGCTCTTCAGGAAGAAAACTGAATCATACTGCAACTTCTGTAGCTGCTTACAGGAGAGCAGAGAGGAAGCAGAAGGCTGGAGGAAGCCAAAGAGAAGGGGGGCAGATGGGAAGCAGAAGATAAAACCACAGGGAAGGAAATGTCGCAAGGCAGGTGCTTGCTGCAAGTCAAGAGAAGAGTCTTGACAAATATTTTCAGGTCATTGTTACAGAGCTCCCACATCTGGGGAAATTTTTTGTGTGTTCTCTTCAAGAACTTTCAGGTAAAATCCATCCCTTGCCTCAGGATTACACCAACTTTCATGCCCAACTGGTTTCACCCTGTTACAAGCCTAAAACAAGATGGGAGCTCTCAACTATTTTTCTGCCCTCAAGGCCAGCTTGTTCAGCCCAGCATTTGAAAGGCAGAAGATAGGAGCAGACAACCTGAATCAAGAATCACATCCTGCAAATACAAACAAGAAAATAAATCTTGCTGAAACCTCAGCTTCAGTGCCTGAGGATGGGCAGCATTCCAGCAGTACTCAGAGCAGTGGCCTTTGGTTTGCTTGGCACAAGAATTAAGAGCTTTTAAGAAAAAAAAAAAAAAAAAAGAACATCCTTGCATTGAATCAATTTTTGTGCTGAAACACTACTCAAGCCAGTTTTTTCTTTTAGAAGTAAACCAAAGGCCAACAGCTATCACAGATTAACTGAAATAATGAAAAATCGAGGGAACTACTGGGTAATGCAAAGAAGGTGACTCCCATTTTAACTTACAGCAGGAAAAACCTGATTAAGTGAATAAAAATGAAGCAAAATTAATAACCCAAGATCTAAAAAAGCAGCAAGGGAAGAAAGCAGTGAACCCAAGCCTCACCAAAAAATTGGCCCAATATATTCTCATTTACTTCATTTTTTATGCAAGCATTTATCATCTCTACAGAAGCATATTCAGAATTAAATCAAGAACACATCATTAGAAGATAAAAATTTGTTAAGAGAAGAAGTGGATAAGATAAGCTGCAAGTGAACAAGGCACAAGGAATGCTGCTCAGACCTGTTTAACAGCAAACATTAATTTTAGAGAATCAAACTGATAAAATGCAACTGCCACTGCTGGAAGTCAAGGGAGAAACCAAACCATTTTTCCACTGGGAATAATATTAAAGGAACTTATAGACACCAAAGTGCTTTTTGTAACATTTTATTTTGCAACTAGGTACTGCTATACTCTATTTTTGTTTCTCTAATGTGGATTAACCCAGTGCTATTTTATTTCATTCAAAGCAGAGGATTAACACAAACTCATGCAGTTACTGTAATTATCTAGCTTGGATTGCAGTATGAATGAGAAAAATGCCTTTTTTATTGAGAGAATTGAAGTCAAGGGCCATTTCAGCTGTAGGAGCATCTACACTGAGCATCCTTTTTTTCAATACCCCATACTATATCAAAAGGCTGTCAAAAAATCTCATTTCCCCTCCTTCTCTTCTACTTTAATAGCATCCCTGTTGGATAAATTTCTCTGCTTAATGATCTGACAGGTCATTTCATTCCCAGTGTTTAAAGTGTCATGATATTTATCCTTTTCTGGAACAAGACAGTGATCTTCAAATTAAATAAACCAAATCTAAAGATGCAGAAAAAGAATGTAAAGTCTATTTATCTGAAATTAAATAACCACTTGCCCACTTATAATTTAACAACTGCTATGAAGTTTAAATAGCAATGTAAGGGTTTTTCCAATATTTAGAAACTTTTTATATCTAATGTTAAACTTGCTTTTGTGCAAAAAGCAAAACTGCAGTGTTTTATATGACACTGAAGTAAACATAATGAAGTTAATTTGGAAAACGAAAAAACCTATACCTATCTGAAGGCAAAACAGAAGATATAGAAAGGATTCTCTTAATGCATTCCTTGTTCTCATACAAGTAAGTGAATTAGCCTTAACTTTCCATGAAAATTACCTTCTGAAATATGTTTCCTAGAAATATTAACACAGAGCCTGGACTACCAAGTCCTATTTTACAGTGGCTGTGCTGAAGCAGATTTAGCTCCAGCTCTCTCTTCCTGTTGTATTTGCAAGGAAAACTGGGTGTGCTAATTATTCCTTTTCACCAGGATGTAATCCGTGATTACTTTGGCACAGATGAACAATGACGAACTGCCAAGTGGTGTACGAGGTCAAAAGGTGAAGCATTTCAAAAGGAAGCTGAGTGAGTTCCACTCTCTGGAGTAGAATTGTATCTCTTCAAGTGGGAGAAAGAGTTCAGAAGACAGGGAGCAAATAAATAATTTATGCTACATGGGGGGAAAAGTTTACATTTTTTCTTGTTGTACTTGCAAAGCACAGTAAATTAATGTAGCTGTTAATACTGACAACTACCGGGCAAATAGAACATTTTAAACCCTAGAGATATTAAATCATGCAGTTTCATTTCTTTTTTCCTCTTATAATCAACTCAAAGTTTTACCAGATAAATCACTAAACATCAAAGAACCTCCGAAAAAGTAAATGTAGCCATGCTACTGGATTTTTACATTATTTCAATGTCCCACAAATTAGCCCAACCATTACTATCCTTTTGTAATGAATTTATCTTTCTAAACTGAGTATCCATAGCAAAACAGAAAAGCCACATTATTACTCTGTGTCATCTCTCAGAGTTCAAATCACTCTTTTTAAGGTTGGTTGGTTTTTTTTTTACATGCCATGTTACAGAAACTCCAAGAGTAACTTCAGCATTGCTACACACTAACAAATACTTACATGAAGGGATAATGAACTGGGGTTCAGTATTACCCGCATATCCGAGCTTGGTATACCTGGGGAGGCAAAAAACAAACAAACCAGTTGTAATATTTAATACCATAAATAACAAAGATATCTTAGGTATCTCCCTTTTTTAATGAACAGACCACCCATCATACATAACAAGGACACCACACTGACATTTCTTTAAAAGTGAACAAACTAAAAAGACAAAGGCAAACTAAGAATTTCTCTCTTTTAAAGTGTAAGACAGTGCTTCCTGCCACAGATCAAGAATCACTGCTAACTCCTACTCTAATAGCATTTTACCAAGGAACACAAAGTATGCAATTCAATCTATAAATGTTTAGGAGTATAATTTTGTCAGAGCAGTTCTTCCCTGCTCAGCAGCTAGCATTTCTATAGAAATATTTTCATATAAAAAATGTTAGTGGTAGAAGTGTTTTTTCAATTCCTAACTGTAGGAGGGAAAAGCTGCCCTGCCCATGGACTGCCAGCTGGGCTGGCCATCCTCAGGTCACAAAGCAGCTGATAATGACAAGCTGTAGCAAAAGACATCTCATTTCACAAATGGAAAACAGTGTCAAAACGTGTCTAATAAGAGCAAAGAAAACAAGAGGAAATTAACTATGTGCCTTCACTCTGACTCCAGAATGTGCTATGGATAAATACGTTATTTTTGTTATCATGATGTACAAAAATGGAAGAAATTAACAAATCATTCATGAAAAGTAACTACAAAACTCAAGGTACCAAAACCAGCTGCTAGAAATGTCACCAAAGCAGTGTAGGCAAATTCTAAACCACGCAGACCAAAACTCTCTGCTCTAACTCAAGCGTTAGAGCCCACCCACACGTTTTTAACAAACACAGACACGACAAAGTTCTCATTTTCTTTGTACAGTCAGGCAGCTGCACTAAATCAGCCCCATCAGCAGAAGCATGAATGCTGTAGTAGCACCTCTACAGCTTTCAGCACTCTGACGTAAACCTGGAAGATCTTGGGAGGTGTAAGGCAGCAGTAACTTTAGCAAACCATAAATCCCTGGCAGTCACACAGCAAGAGGCTGGGTTCCCCAGGCTGGCAGAGGAGAGCTGCTGCTGCAGGCCTGGCTGCAATGTCCCTCACGCTGCAGGGAGCAGTTGTGCATGTGCCCACAAACACCTACACAGCTTCTCCCACTGACACCAACTGCACCCATCAGTGCTGGGCCAGGACACAGATCCTCAGAGGGAAGGGGGGTTTCTCTCTCAATAACAAAGTGGCTAGCACAGGATCTCTTCTAACATGAAAAATATTTCGCAAGAAATGCGTTTTCAAAGCTGTAAACTCGATCTTGTGTGTAACACACTAACAGTTGGGAAGGCACCTCCACAAGTAACCACACACAGAAACTTGACTTCATACTGATCAAGAGGAATGTTTATTGGAAAACTTCACAGCCAAAAGATGATAAAATAATGAAAAAAAGAAGGTAAAGAAAGAACTTCACACCTCATGAAGACATCTGCATTGGGCTCTGTACATGCCTCAACTCGGGACACACAACTTGGATTTCACTCATTTGAGTTTGTTTTTAATTTTCTTCTTAAAGATCTACTTCCCAAGAGAAATAGCAAGAATTCCAGAAACTGATGCTTTGGTAACCTATTATGCAGGGTAAAAATGTTCACTGAATTTATAGTGTTTTAAGAGGCTTTTAGTGCCACAATTAATAAGTAAACCAGCAAACACTGACTCACTCCCTCTACCTTCCCTTGCAAACTAAAACTGTAGCATGTAGATTTTAAAGCTAAATCTACACAAGAACTTTGGAGCCTGAATGCTACTTAAACCTACAACTAGATTAGAAGTGTTATTTAACAGTTAAAAAAGTTAAAACTGTTTGATTATTAAACTCAGTATTTCAAAGGAAGCAAAAGCTGAACTGCTACAGGTAACCGACAGCTTAGTCGTTTGTGTGTGGGAATTTGCCCAGCACACACACAGCCAGCAGACTGAAAGAAAAATAGTCTCATGAAAGATGCATTTTACATAAAAAGAGTGTATTCAGACATAAAATCAGCATATATAAAAATACTATGGCCTACTCAGCAAGAAGTGTACTGACTCAGGGAAAGAAAAAGTAATGCATTTTTAGGTTTCCAAGAAAAGAAACAGGAAAACCCGCATGACTTTTGGTCTCTGAATATTAGAGCATTATATCAGCAAGTCTCCAGCCCAGTGTCCTACACAACACTTCACATCTCTCATGTACAAGACTTCACTGCATACCTGGAACTCCAGCATCGCTGGCACATGGGTCAGGGATGGACACTCTGCTCCCCTGGGAGCCTCAGGCCCAAAGCACAGCCAGGGACCACAGTACAACACATTATAAACACTAAACCTGATTTTCATAACTAAATGCATATAGAGATACTCTTGAGTTAAAATGGAATCTAAAAAAATGTGACAAGTGAGGTAAAAAGCTAAGGTAAAACAGAAAGAAAGTTGATTATCTTCAATTCTATAAATACACAATCTAGAAACAGTGGGATGCTTCACAAATTAGCTTTTTAACAGATAGGAGGCTTTATTTAGACTGATCAGATCTATTCTATCACTATCACTTGAAGCAAATATTTAAATCGCATGAAAAGAAGGATACTATAGGCAATCCAGATTCCACAAGTATACAGTTTCCACAAGGAGTTCATACATGGCAACGTGTGTCTGACTAATGAATGATTCACAGGGGAACAAGGCACACCCCATCGTCTTCAGGGCAGCAGTTATTAGTGCTGCAGGAAAAGAATCCTGATAGTAGAGATACCATAAGGCAGTACCAATACTGGATCACAGTTTTCCATAGAACACCCTTTGTCTCACTACACAGCACTGAAGAGTGGCAGGAGGGACTTGTATAGTGACAGGCAGGCACATGCCATTAAAGAGACATGGACTCAGCTTTCCCATATGGAATTTGGGGCATTCAACAGTAAGAGCACAAGGCACTGCACACAGAAGTGTAATGGTATAAGCTGATCTCTATTAATATCTGTAACACAAAATTGATTTACAAAATCCCAAAGGTGAAGGCCTTGATTGTTCAGGTGTTTTCCTTTATTTCTCCATGTTCAGTTCCCCAAAATGTTTCTGTAGATGTAAAAGCATTTAAAAAAAAAAAAAAAAAAAAGAAAAAATTCCTAAGAAAGAGTCAGGTAAAAAATTTGTTGGGTAATCATGACCTTCAGCTTTAGTTCAGAAAATCAGCTACAGAGTATCCAAGAGCAGCACACAAAGTCTCTATACATATGTGCATGTCTGTACATGGAAAATACCCACATACACACCCCCTCCCACACTATCTCTCAGTATATACATACATGTATGTATACGTATCCATCTGATATTCCCCAGTGACTTCCCTGTAACACCTTCTCCAAAAGGCAACACCACTCTCTAGTCCACACTGACGTGACAAACAAAACACGATATTTTCGTAATGGACATTCATAGCACCAACAGGTTTGGGAGAGCAACTTATGAAGGTTCCTTCTGAGTTAACTCTACTAACCCACATCACCTACCAATGGAGAAGTATCTCCAGCATGTGGTCACCACCCTCAAAAACTCACATCCTGAAGCTGCGCAGCAGCTCTGCACCCTCTGCCCAAGAGCTCTCTGGAAGGACAGCCAAAGGGCTTCCCACAACATTCTCAACGGCACTAATGGGATTTCTTACATGTTCCCTCTCACCTAGAATAGATGTTTCCGAGGCTATGACACAAAAGCAATGCCACTGGAAGGTTACTTATGCATTAGTCACACAGACAATTTTAAAAACAAAAGGAAATAGCACTGAGGGTAAGAACTTGTAACAAGGATGTCATTACCAGAACCTCCATCTGCAAACCACAAACTCTGACCACGTGCCTTTGCTCCACTGCTTCCCTGCCCAGAACAAATGCCATTCTCACGAGTTATACACCCCAACTCAAGCACAACTGCAATTTTAACAAAAGTGAGGAACAGGGGGACAACTGCTCCGTGGGCAATGACGTTGTCCAGCTGCTCCTGGGGGAGGGAGTCCAACAGGAGTTGTGAGTGTCATTTCTCTGAGAGCTCCACACAAAGACAGGAGTTAACCAAGCACAAGCAAACAAGAGCACTCAAGGACGAGCATCACCTGATCTCCAACTCTAGAGTAAATCTGGGTTGCAGCCTATTCCTCAGCTACTCCAAACGACCTGGGCCAACAGAAATGTCATGCATTTCAAGTGCACACATAAAGAGAAGTAAGATGTACCTGCAATGCTGGTCCCACTGGAAAGATGCAAAGTAACTCAGAAAACAAACAAAGCAAAATAGAAACACTTTTCTGTGGGAAGAGTAAAGCAAGGGGGAGTAAAAAACCCAAAACAGAATGCAATCAAAATGTTTTTTTTTTCTGGTTTACCTTCAAGATACATCATTAGAAAAACTAGGGCATTTTGTTCAGAGGGCTGTTTTCTCTTGTCCATGAAATTGCTCTCTTCATGATGCCTCTGAATTACTGCTCACCATCTGAGTTTGCAAATGCAATGGGCTTCCCAGGCACCATAGGCTGTACAGCATACGTGTGTAAGTTCTAAAATTCTGCTTTGGTGTGTACCACAGCCTGTGCATCAAGCCCAGTAAGGTTTCTCTAAGTAAACACACCCCAAATCCTATGCCGAACCTGTCCAAGTAGCCATGCTCCAAGCAAGTCTAGCATCCAGCGATGGGATTAGGCTTCACACAGAATTAAATGCATTTATTCTCAAATGTAAGCTGATACTGACTTTTTGCAAGGTGTCACACTTGCTCAGGCAGCAGGAGATCCCTACTCCATATCCTCTTCCATGCAAATGGGTCTGGAGCCAATCTCCCATTTCCCTTGAGAGGCTCTTCCAATGTTTTTATGAACTCTCCTGAGGCAGAGGTGCTTTGCATTTCTTTACTGAAACCACGTGGAAAAAAGACTCCAGGAAATAAGGGCCAAAGACAGAAAGCAATATGATTGCAACACATATCATTCAACACACATTCATTGCTGGCTAAATTACCTTAACCCAAAAAATTGTAATTAAGCAGGGTATAGAAGGCACTACAGAAAAGCTCAGTGTGGAGATTCTAAGGAGAACATGTACATGGTAACATATTTAAAAGGGCATGAAATAAATAACATGGCAAAACCTCCAAATTTTTAAACAGAATGAAGAGATTCTGCTCTTCAATACCAGCTCCTGACATATGTTCTGTCCATCAAAGATTTTATCAAAAACAGCTTAAAAGCCTTTCCTGTTTTAACTGGATAAATTCTATATAGACAGAAATTATAAGATAGATACCATGCTTTTACTGTCTGATGTCTTTTGATAACAGCTGCTTTAAAAAGAAGTGGAACACTTCTCAAACACAGATGAATTCCTAGTCTTCATACATAGACCCTCATGTGACTGAAAAGCCTGAACAAGCCCTTATGTTTTTATTCCTTGCTTTTCTTCTATCATCCTTCTTGTACACCAGATGGGACTGAAAAGCCTAGGAAGTATTTACTTTTCAAATTCCTATAAAGAGAAATTATCAGAAAATTACAGTGAAAGAGGAAAGCCAACTTACTCCTTTAAAAATATCCCAGCTCTAGCATCAGGTGCAAATTGTTTAAGCAGCAGCAGAAGTCCCTGAAGAACTGATTATATTTGGAAAATGGGACTTGTATTAATAAATTAGTTTACTATCTCTTTTCAAATGTCCTTGATAAAACATAAGACATCAAGATTTTGAAATTAGTCATGCTTTTCATATTTACATCTTTAGCTAATATATTTTACATTTTACACATTTCCAGTTTGCATTTTTAAATAGCAGCTGCTTCTGTCAAAATTTAAAACATTTTTGATCAACAAGTGTTTTAAGTAATCAGTAACGGAAGCCAAAGAATTAGCTCTATAAATGGAAAAAACCCCACAAGATTAGAAGCACTCAGATGAAAAACCTTCTTAAACCACAGGTAAGACAAATGAAGGGATGGTAAAAGGGAGTACAGTATTTCAATGACAATGACTACCTCTAGGTAGCAGAGGTGTTAAAAATCTCAGTCTACAAGCTTGACCTTGGGATTAACTGTATTACTGTGTGTTTGAAACTTATTATTTTATAGTACTTCCACCCAAAAATAACAGCCCACTCAAGCAAGAATCTTCACCTTGACAACAATTACTTCTGTGCCACATATTGAAACTGTCACAGTAAAACAAACCATAAGTAGATTGGTGTGCAATTTAACAAATGAGCTCAAAAGCAGCCTGAAATAGAAGTGCTTCCAGCAAGCACTTATTTCCTAAAGAGATAAAAACCACCTTTAAAAAAGGCTGATTTATCTTTAAAGGCATCTATATTTTTGTGTAGAAATTTATCCAGTGCTGGTTTTTATCAGCAGCTACCTCTACAACTCAGAGCCCAGACACAACTATCATGGGCTTGCTAGTAAAATCCAGCTAAAATGGGTAGTGAAAACCACAAAGGCATGGCTGCACAGAGCCAGACTGGAATGACCAAAAGGAACATGGGGACAAAAGCTGCCTGTGCTACACAACACACAGAATAAATTCACATGTACTGCAATAGGAGTCTCCAGGAGACATTTTTAACATCAGTCTGGAAAACAGAGGAAGCCACTGCATTGTGCTGCTTCTAACTTCACTAACGTTTGGAAGGAGTGGAAGGGCAACAGCTTTCAATTTTGCTCTATGTCTACTAACACCAAATCTTTAAAAACCAATCAACCAACCAAAAAACAACATTGGTAACCTGACTCTAGAAAAGTTCTCTTCTCCTAAAAGTAAAAAGGAAGATAAGATGCATTTATGTCCAAAAGACTGGCTTATGACTGAGCCACAAAAAGTGGTCTTGAAATCAGACCATTCTTAAGAGCTTTCAACTAACAAAATCCAAATTCTGGCATCCTGATGATACTACCATCTAAATTTGTGGTCTTTGTCCACTTTATTTGTATTTCTATACCCATTTCTACTATCTAATGCTGGCACATACTTTAATACAAAAGTTAATACAAAGCTTTTCTTTGACTGTATTTTCCTCAAAGTAAGAAGAGCAAACTGCTTTGGATATTATCTTTGTATAATGAGAGTAGAGAAGTTTGTGTTGGCAAAAGCAAAATGCTCCCCTTCTACTTACTGCTTCCTTTGAGACTTCTACACTAATTTATTTTAACAAGTGTCATAATGGTGCCTCTGTATTACACCACACCCACACAGCACTCACCTATACTGATAGGCATTCTAATAAGCTCTTTTTCCCCAGGTTTTCTGAGCATTTTTCCAAGCCTGCCTACTCCATGCAGTATTTTCAAATTATGAGGGAAGAATGCCCAAAAGTTTGGCAATCTTATACGAATAATTACTTAATAGTATAAGTTATTTAATATGAGGGGGAGATTTATTAGTCAATTTCCTACCTCATTTAACCAAAAGAAGCTGAACATCAGGAGTTGGACTCAATTATCCTGGTGGGTCTCTTCCAACTAAGGATATTCTATGACTGCACAGACATTTCTCAGAAGCAAAAAACCCAAGAGAATAAATTAATTATACATATTTTTCAACATATAAAGCACGGAAGGATCAATTGAATGAACAAATATGTAACCTGCAAGCAAACAAAATCCTGCACTTAAAGAAATTAAACAGGTAAAATCGAAGTCGTATGATGCAGAAAAAGCCTAACTTGACTTGGAAGCTTTTTAAAGCAGATGCAATACAGGGGCTAAAACTGTAAAGTTATTCCCCATTTAAAAACTGGTCTTTTGTGCTTGCTATTTGCACAGCTTCAGCACTTGAGAGTTCAAGCTTTGACCCAAAAGCTTCTATGCCATGGCCCCAGTCACACCAACCTGAGGAGAGGGCAGGATGAAATCAAATGGGCTGGGAGAGCAGGGATGGAGAGCAGGAGCAGCCAGCAAGCACCACGGGGTCAGCCCAGCTTCCAATCTGCTCCTGTTCAGCCTTTCAGTAGGTGACCAAATGTTTTCCATCAAGAGCAGGCTTGCACTAAAGCCCCAGATTACATATTTATCATGTTACACCACACGTCTAATAAAAGACGGTTCCGATTAGAAACAGTTGGCTCGTAGAAAAAAAATGCCCCACTCAGCTGTGGACAAAAACACACCAGTAAATCTTGTTTAATATAAAAAGCAGGTCTCATTTAACAGGATCACAGAGATTCTGGAGTCTGACTGCAAATATGCAAGGAGTCATATAGTGAAAGCTCATGCAGATGATAAACAGGGTTCTGTATGTAAGGCAAATTATGACCAAAAAATACTAATACTGAAAAGCTAGATAAGAGATATGGTGTTAAGTAAAGTATTACAATTTGGAGTCATCCACTGATAGCATTTATTTATCAAAATAAAGTAACAACAGATAACCTCCTGTCTGCATCTTGCTCTCTACAGCCTGAGCATGCCAAAACACATCCTGTGCACAGCTGCAAACATTTGCACTGACCACAAGAGAATAATAAAGAGAGAAAGGAAAACCCAGAAAAAATTAAAACCATACATTTATCTAGAGTTTTTCCGTCTAGTCTTAAAAATGCAAGCCCCATGACCAGAACAAAAAGGAAAAAAAAAATCATATTATACCCTACATTAAGTCAGTGGATAAAATGATTACTTTTTCAATTTTGGATATAACTGAATAAACAAAACCCCAGCAATACATCACTACTAGCACTTGAAAAGGACTGATGCTTCATTTTGACAGTTAAAGTAATCCTGCTATGGGTACTAACAAGCTTGCAATCCAATTGGTATTTTTAAGCATCTACCCAAGGATGATTTCTGTTAGATTGGTACACCTAAATATATTTTAGTTCAGTGACCAAAACCAAAAATTACAGATTAAAGCAATCGATTCCTTTTCTCCCATAGAGCAGAAATGGACTTTGAGTTTCCTTACATACACCGAAGTATGTTTTTAGCTATTTTACCTTTGAAATTAACATTGTCTCCCTAAAGTCTTCCAATTTTGGACAAACATTCATTTAAGTTTTTTTTAAAAAAAGTTTGTTTGAAATTGTAAAAACCTTTCAGCATGTCCCAAAGAAAGTCTACAATGATGAAATGCAATGTTGAAACATTATGTTGAAACTTTTCAAACTGATAAAGTAACAGACCAACTGCAGTGTTTCTTATACGTGCCTATAAAACAATACAGGGGATGGATTACTACTCAGAACTGGTATAGTATTTCTGTACTCCTAAAAACTGTATTTTCAACTAATTTAGAAAAGTAAATATCCATAGGAGTCATGCAATCAACACTTGCTGAGCAGAAAGTCCAAGCCAGGTACTAAAAACACCAAGGAACAAGAATGGAACCTGCCCTGGCCCAGGCACACCTCAAACCCTGCCCTCCCTCAAACCTTGCCCCAAGCAGGAGCTCTGCAGTTCATAGGAGGAGGTTCATTTATCATTAACTTTACAGATCCAGCCCAGGGATGCACGTGGGTTTGTCCTCTACTCTGAAATGCCACTGCCCCTTTCCTCTGTAGCAAGCACAAGTGAGACCTGGGAAAAGAGGAGCAGAAACAGAAGGACTGGAAGGTGCCACACATCTTGAATGGTTTCTGAAATGCACTCAAATAAGATATAAACTGATTCCTGTGATGAAATTACAAAAAACCAAAAGTGTGTGCATATAGAAATATATGTTCTCCTAACTGACTCCTATTACTCCCAATTATACTGCATACACTGAGCATTTAGTGTTGCAACATGGACTGTGATGTATCAGAATCATTTAAGAGACACCGCAGGTCCTCATCAGCCTTCAAAGTCTCCTCACAAATGTTCTTTAAATGTATTAAATAAATTCTTAATCTACTACAATTCCTTTTCCCACGGTAAAGATCACACATTTTCCCCTCCCTCCCTAGCCACACTTCAGCAAGCAAAAGATGCTCTTAAAACCCTGGAAGAGTATTTTTTCCACATGCCATTAAGAAAATATGTTGTCCATGCTTTCCATATTGAAAATTTACTTCTGGGATGACACAACATAGAGAAAGCTTTCATGAAGACTGAAGCCTACAGAAGGTCATGACTAGATATCCAGTTGAAGTATAAGCTGCAAAAATACCATGGTGCTGAAATCTTTATACTAAACATAAGTTACACTTGGAAAAACCTGCAGAAACAACCCATGTCTGGAACATTAGGAAAGAAAAATAATTTCAAGGTGCAGTAGAAAGCACTAAAAAGTTGCAGAGCTCACAAAACAGACTGTTACTTCCCCCACCTTGCTTTTATAGCACTAGATTTCTCACCTCACAGATTTTGCTGTTTATTGAAGATTATTGCTTTTCATGGATCTTGTACTCATTTACACTCTCAGGTCAAAACCCAGATGAGAAATGGAATGACACAATCCTGTCATAACTTATCACATCAGAAGACACTCAAGCCATAAATACTTTGCTCTCCTTAAGAGCGTGAATCTATAGAGGTGCTGCACAAAGATTAACTAGAGCATTAGGGTTTGTAGAGAAGTCCTCCAAAGCAAACTCACTCCAGTCAGCCTCTGCTTCTGAGGTTCTGTGTGCCCACATTTACTCTTCCTTCATTCACAGCACTGGTTACAGAGACTGAACAGCCAAAAAACTCTCAGAGATGCAGGTGACTCATTCCAAAGAACAGCTTGTAACGCCACATCAAGAAACCCTAGAAATCCTGAGCAGCCTCAATCCTCCTGGCTCTCAGCTCAGCGGGAACCTGGACTGCCAGGAGGCGTCAAAGAAGTCCTGAGTCCCCATCAAGACCAGGACATCTTTCTCCAGTCAACCCCAAAACCTTTAGTTCACCCCTAGTATTCAAGAAATAAGTTAAAAAACACCTCAATTTTTGCAACCAGTGTATGGGAAATGAAAAAGGAGCCTAGATTGGCATAGGAGAGGAGGCAGAAGAAAACAAGATCCATGACAACAGGTTGGGTTTATTTCCACACAATCACATAACCAATTTACTCAAGGAGAGGGTTACGAACACACATTACCTTCCCAACAAGACTCTAGGGTGCATTAGAGAAGCTGGCCACCAGTGACACTCAAGTATCAAATGGATCCACCTGGCAGCCACTGAAAAATGGCACACAAACCTACCAAAAATAAAGTTCAGGTATAGAAAATACAAATAATATTCTTTAAATCCCTTTCATTGCTATAATTAAGTTCTCATTTTGGAAGTGCAGTAGTTGCATAGCCACTTACTTCAGCTCAGCTGAAGAGCCATTAATTTGAACACTTGCAATTATCTGCCATCCCAAATGAGCTATTTCAGTGTTATACAAGTTATACTGAAGGAAAGAAGTGCATTCACACAGAAAGACACAGTTAAAATCTACTTGTCAACCTAATCAAGCTAAATTCTAAAGTGGCGTAGGAAGAGCTTTTAATCATGACTTGCAGGCAGTGCCTGTAGAAGAGGTGGCAAGAACAATTCAAATACCCAAAAGGTACAGAGCAAAAGACTGCAGCCTACTGAGATTAAAAAATGACTAAGAGCCCTTTCCTTTCTTTGGTATGTTGCTCATATACTTTACGAACTCCATCTTATATTTCTATTCTGAACTTTTGTTTTAAAATGCATATAATCCTTAGCTACACACAAGCATGAAGCAAGTCTCATTTGCAACATATCTACTCACTTTGGGAAAATCAAAAATCTGCCAGTGTTTGAAGGATATAAACAGAACAGCACATAGGTGCTACTTTATAGCTCACTGCTCATGGACCTGGTGCCCATCTTTTGTGAAAACAAGGGAAAGAGAGGGGCTCTCAGCAGCCAAGTGAAGTCAAAATCACTACTAACATGGAAAAAGACTTCCTGACAATAAGATCCACAGTGTTGTTCTACAGATTACCCAACAAAACTACATATACTTAAAACTTAAGTAGACAAGACTATCAGTTACAGAAAGACATAATATTGGGTTTAACAGTTACGTTAAACTAACTGGGCTCTTCCAATTTTTCATATCATGCCTGTAACTCTACTGTACAATTAAAAGGACAGGGCTTCAGACAAGTAGCTTTTTAAAACCACAATTAAGTATTTACCTGCTCTTATGCAGGTATCAATTACCTTATTTTCTAGGTATCAAGTTTGCTTAAGCAAAGAATGCAAATTTCAAGGTAACAAACATAACACTGGAAGCATTTTGGCTGCACCCATAATCTGACTGTCATGTCACTGATTAAAACCATTTCCCAGCTCCAATTGTATGACACATACTTAGATGACCCCTAAAAAGTTTGACTGAGCTGTTAAAACCTCAAATGACAGCAGTCACATGATCTCCCCAACCTCTCCTGAGTTTTGGTCTCTTTATGCTTTGAAAGAGGTTCTTACCATTTGTACAGTCTGTGCAGGCTGATGCTGAAAAGCACAACTGCTGCCTTTCTCATCCCTCTGTTTTAGCTGGCAAAAATGCACACACACACATTAAAAACCTCAAAATTTAACACTCAGATAAACAAACTGAACTGTGGCTACAAGCACAAGACACGTAGGAAGACACTCTTTAATACCTCTTCTACACCTGCCCTTTTGCTGATTGAGGGAATTTCTCCTGAGATTGCCAAGTAACGATCACAATCAACTGTTCCCTCTAAAAACAGCCTATCTATTGGAAAACAAGTGCACATATAAAGCCTGTTCTAAACAATGCAATTCCTTCGACCCTTTCTGCTTTACTTGTATTTTTAAAACATTTTTTCCTCTTTTGGGGGGCTATATTTAATTTGTCTGCTTTCTGTCATTTTGGCAGACAGGACAGAACACTGAGACCTCAGGTGATCTGCACTGAGCACAGGGCTGACATCATTTGTGTTATCACACACAAAGTGAGATGGGCTGGGAGGGATGCACCAATTAAAAAGTAAAAGCTAAAACCATGATTATGCTATCATATTCCCCTGCACTATTACCCACCTGCTTCTTACTCATCTCAACTATCATATTTTTCCTTCGTAAATTCACACTTTATATTTTTGTCTCCTGAAATTATTGAATTCAAACCACCTCAACACTCTGTAATCTTTCCAGTGTTGCAAATCTTTGCCCCCATTTTCTTAAAGCAGAATTTTATAGAAGAACAAGTTTGGACTAAGAAATGCATCTGAAATGAAAAGCCTGGAGAGCAAAATAGGCTGGGCTGCATTAAAAAAAAATACAGGTGTACAATAAAACAGCATCTTAGAGCTGTAGGGAAATAAATAAATGAAACAGGAGCAACATCTGGCTAACATCATATTCAAGAACATTACAGAGTACACCCTCTTAACTGAAGTTGATTAATGGTGTACCTGCACACACATCTTCCCCAGGAACATTTGTTTTAACACTCATGTCCCTTGGTACACCTCTCACATCAACAAGACAAAGTTGTTTCTTACACAGCTCTGTGCTTGCATGCTGCTCCTGCAGGGCATCGCTGAAAGCTTTAAGTGCATTTCTAATCCAGTGGTCACAACCTGTACTTTGCAAACCTATAAAGACATAATTATTGCCTTTAATGGGACTACCTGTGATACACAAACATGTGGGATAGGACAAAGCCTCTGGTGGCATGTGGCAAGGCATCTTTTGCCTTGAAAGATAAACAGCACACATACACATTAATCTCACATATACTTCTATATACTCAGATACGCACCTTCAACCCTACCACACTGATTTTCCTCCATCCCACAGAATTCAAGGGTTTAGTTCTGCTTTCACTACAGGAATGACTTCATCATATAACTGTTACTCATTAGACACACACATACATACATATATACCTGTTCTTCCAAAAGATCGATTTATTAATGTCCTACAGCAAACATTCTTTTGAGGGGATGATAAGCACGTGCTTTCAGAAACAAGTGTCTGAATTGCAGAACATGCCCCTTCAAAAAAGCATGATAAATATCTGCACCTACAGAGCATTCACTAAAAATTTTCTTTATTTTTAGCAAGAGGGATGAAAGGTGAAACAGAAGTAAAAAACGAGTTAAAGAAGCAGCATGCCATCAGTGGCAGCTAAAGAGCTTTGAAAACACACCCGTGCTTTCCCTTCCAATGAAAAACTGATGCTCGATGGAGACATTTCCTCTTTCCGACCGCCCTGCAGCCGGCGGGTCGCGGCGCGGTTTGCACTCGCCGAGCGCGCTCCTGCGAGCGGCACCGCGCAGCGCGCCCGGCCCGGCTTCCCAAGGCACCTCCGGGGCTGCTGCCCGGCCCCAGCCTCGGCAGCCGCGCAAAAGGGAGCCCGGATCCCCAGGGCCCCCTCCCGCATCGCTGTTTGTGCTATAGATCATTGGCACCGCGTTCTCTCCACGGCCCGGCAGCTGCTGAAGGAAAAGAAGCGTTTCCAAAGCGGATTTGGTTCAGGTTTGACACTGAAAACTGCCTTATAAGGTATAAAAGCCCGAAAGCAGGAAGAGGCTTTGACAAAACTAAGGAAGTTCCTCTGCGCCTGCTCACTGGAGGGGGAGGGGTTTTTTTCTTCCACAGAGAGAAGTAACATAGAATAAATGACATTATCCGCACATTAAAAAAAAAATAAATACACACGATCCCCCCAGACGGCGCCGGGCAGAGCGGCGGCTCCCCCGAGCCAGAGCATCCCAGGGGCTCTGGGCACCGCCGGGAGCCGCGTCCCCGCTCGCCAGCCCCGCCAGCCGCACAAGGTCCTGCACCCCGGCCCGGGACCGAAGGGGGCGGCCCCGACCGGCCCGAAAGCAGCGAGCGCGGCCGCACCAGGACACCTCTCCCGCCGAGCGGAGAGCGAAGGGCGGGGAAAGGAAGGCGGCTGGATGCAGCCCCGGCCCAGCCCAGTTCAGCCCATCCCTCCCGGCACCAGCCCCGCGGCAGCTCGGGCACGGCTTCCCGGCCCGGCAGCGCGACCCCCGCCGCCATCTGCAGCAGCATCGGCGGCGGAACCCGCCCGGCCCCGCCCCGGGCGGCCCCGAGCTGTCAGCGGCCGTGTCTCACCCCGTGCCGCAGTCCACCACGCAGGCCGGGAGCCGCCCTGCCATGCTGGTCGGTAGCGGCGGTGCTGGGGACGGCGGGCAGCCCTAGGCTCCGGCGGGGCTCGGCGGGCTGCGCTCGGCGGCACCGAAGGACTTCCGCAGGGCGGGCACTGCCTCCGCCCCCGCCCGCTCGCTCGCTGCCCGGCGAGCCCAAGATGGCTGCCCCGCCCCGCCCCGTGACGTGCGGTGGCGCGGCCTCGCCCCGCCGGGCGGAGCGGCGGCAGCGCCCTCAGGGCGGCGGCAGCGGCTGCGCTGCTGAATCACGGAGTGTCACGGGCTGTCACAGGGTAGCACAGGGTCAAGCGGGCTGCAAAAGACCCTCGAGGTCACCGAGTTCGACCGGTGACCGAACAGCACCATGTCAAACAGACCATGGCGCTGCGTGCCGCGTCCAGGCTTTCCTCGAACACCTCCAGGGACCGTGACTCGACCAGGTCCACGAACAGTCCATTCCCATCACAGAATTGTTAGAGTTGGAAGGGACCTGTGGAGATCACCCAGTCCATCCCCGCTGCCCAGGCAGGGTCCCCTGGAGCAGTGACACATGAACGCATCCAGGTGGGTTCGGAATGTCTCCAGAGAGGGAGACTCCACACCTTCCCCGAGCGGCTGTTCCAGTGCTCTGCCACCCTCCATGTAAAGAAGTTCTTCCTCGTGTTGAGGTGAGACTTCTTGTTCTTTAGTCTGTGTCCAGTGATCCTCGTTCTGTTGCTGGGCACCAATGAAACAAGTCTGGCACCAAACTCTTGGCACCTGTCTTTGAGATATTTATATGCATTAATGAGATCCCCTCTCAGTCTTCTCCAGACTAAACAGGCCCAGCTGCTGCAGTCCGTCCTTATAACAGAGATGCTCCAGACCCCTCATCATCTTTGTCCCAAAGAAGGCAAGGGACAATATACTGTTGGCATCTGGTTTTCAGGTGGACAAAATACAGTCTGTACTCTTCTCTTTCTCTCTCTCTCCACCTTCCGCAGCCCTTCAGGCTTTGAAGGACAGAGGGCTGTGCACCCCAGGTCTGGCACAGTCCTTGCCCTGTAGTGTACTGCAACCACACACTACTCATTGTTTGTTTTCAAAGTATCTTAGTTTTTTAACGCTTCTGGCATTGGGGGCTTTCAGGTATTTTCAAACCTTTGCCTGCTGCTCCTGCCTTGGCAATGAGGTGAGAGCTTCATGGCGGAATCAGATGTCAAACTGTGAACAAATTTGGTAGTCCATCAAAAGGAGTGATTGTCATTGTCAGAGCTCAGCAGGCACTAATGGATCTTAATGGCTCTGGTAGGCATCACCAGGGGCCTCCACCTCACCAGTCCCTGTCCCAAAGAACTGGAGACCCAGTTAATCTCAGCTCTGGCCCCTCACTCAGTTCTTGTCCAAGCTAGGCTGTAAGTTTGTGCTGTCCTAGCCTTGCTTGCTGGCTTGATATTGGACTTGCCTTCTCCCTGTGGTAGCCTCCAGCACTGGTCCTAATCCTGGTCTGACATCCGACTTCACCTCGGAGCCATGTAGCTGCAGGTGGCCATGTGTCTTTTAAAGAACCCTCCAATTATTCTCACAGTGGTCTTGCTTCCTTCTTCAAGCATGTTCTCCTCACCTGATTTAACCTATCTCTAGTTAATAGGCTCTTTGCCTTTTTTACTGGAGGGATAGACTAGAGTGAGTGCTGATGCAAAGGAAGGACTGGGTACATACCCTTCAAGATGAGATGGGAGGGAGCATCAGCCAGGCAGTTCATTTGGGAAGTTCAAGTCACCATCTGGCTTCCGTGGGCTGCCAGATCTTCCTGAGGAACATAAGCAAGGAAAGGAGATATTGAGAATATTAACATTTTTATTTTAATGTCAAAGCAAATTACGAATAGAACATTACGAGACATTTTACAGATAATGAAAGGGATTTCTGCAGGATATTGTGTAGCTTGGGAGCTGTGCTGGGCTAGAATATTAAAGATGAATATCTCTGAAAGCTTTTCAGAGAAAGTGCAAATAGCCCTTCCTTATGTATGTGTCACTGTGTGTGTATAGGTAAATATTTATCTAAAATAAAGACAGTTAGAATTTAAACTACCATGTGGACTTTTCACTCTGTTTTATTACCTGGTAGTCAGGGTTATACATGCAGCAGGTTCAACTGCTGCATCTGGCAGATGGAATCATGGAATGAGAGAGCAGCTTCGGGCTCCAGCTGCTGGAGTTCAAGTATCCTCCCAGAGGAGCACAAAACAAGGTCCAAAAACCTGAGGCATGTGGAGCTGGCAGGTCCTGTCCTGGCCATACAGCTCTCGGAGCCAGCACAGAAGGGATCAGCACCACTAATTTGCCCAGCTGCAGTCAGATTTAAACAGAGCAATCATTAGTGTTCCATAGCTGACCGGTCTTTATTACCTAGAATTTCCAAATAATGCTCCTGATTAGTCTTGCTAAACCTTAATAGCAAAGCCAAAGGGCAGAGAGTAGAATGACTATAAAAGTCTGCTGGAGACTTTCTGCCAGCAGAAGCATCATTTCACTATAAAACTTTAAATCACACCCAAAAGCGCCTATTGTAATGCAGTCTACAGAAAATATTCCGTAGCTGGATTTATCTTTTCCTCTCTGTGAATACAAGTGTTTTCTGGGAAATGGTGGGGCACTGAGTAGAACAAAAAGGTTGAGCAGAATGAAAAAGTACTGCAGGTCATATGAAAAGTGAAACAAATCTGTTTAGCAACTCCACTGCAATCTCTTGCTATCAGTGTGTGTTCTTCCTGAGTCTGCACGAAGAATGACATTGAAAAAGAGCAGTGCTGGTGCATTTTGGTTTACTGAATTACAATGGAATTTACATTTGAGGACCAAAAAACATAGGATTTCTCTCAGTATGGAGGTGCCAAGTCAATCAGTTTTCCAAGGGAAGAAGTTGAAGGACTGAACTCCCTGGCCATGAGATCTCATGTTTCATTTTATTAGTCCTGCCAGATACAGTTCTTCAGGTGGCTGTGAACTCAGGCTCCAGTCCAATAAAATAAAGGGGCAAGATTTCTCTTTAAGCAGTATTATCCCATACTGTTGGACCATAAGCACAAGTTTGATGTATTAACTCATCCAAGTTCAAATAGATCAACCTAAATTTCAATACTCACTTCTGTATAGACCTTTTGTGACTTTATGCATTGGCATCTGTATTATCTTGGAGGATATTTTTAGCATAAAAGTCTTGTGCTTAAATTACAAAATTGGGCTTATAAAGCTGAAATTCAGCTAGATCCAGCAGGATTGCTGTGCTGATTGGTATATTTTTTCATGGAATTGTTTTCCAACCTTTACTTGTATCTTCAGTACAGGAACAGTAGAAAAAGGCTACAGTCTTTTCATGGTGTAATTTTCCGAATCTTTTCATTCTTATTTGGCCAGAAGTCTATTCCTGACTTATGAAAACCTTTTCATTGTTTCAGGGTGTACCAGAAACCAAATTTTTAATGTGTAGAGGCAGTGTCTTAATATATTCTCAGTCTTACCAATGGAATGGGAGTGAATAAAATCCTGAACTGCTTTTATCTGGTACCATCTCTGGAAATATTCACAAAGCATGTGGATGTGGCACTTGGGGACGTGGTTTAGCTGTGAGCATGGTGGTGCTGGGCTGGTCTTAGAGGTCTTTTCCAACCTTTATGATTTTGTGACATCCTATACAGCACACATAATCCAGCAACAGCATCCTTCTACAGTGCACCAAGTCCAGCTTTTGTAAACATGGTAGGATTGAGATGATCTTTTCCTAAATATCCATGATACTAGGAGTAATTACCATTGCAGAGCATCCTCCTTCTGTTGCCATCTGCCTCCAGGCAGTTTACAATGTAAACACAGAGCAAGGGAATGCAGGTGAATACAAATGAATAAGGAATGAGAGGATTAAAGTCAGAAGGAAAGTATTTGTATTAATCAACAGGTAAACAGAGATGCAGTCTATCAGTTTGATTCAGGTGGAGGGAATTTGCAGACCGCTTTCTGCAAGTGTTATACAGATAAGTTGTGGGACTCCAGAGTTTTCCAAGATGCAGGTATGATTTACCAGCTCCATCAGTGCTAAGTATTAAAATTTCACACAAGTGCCTCAGCCCGAAGAAATGTGTACCTAGACAAAAGGATTACAGATCCCTTGCTAAGCTGTGTGGGAAGCTTTTCAGCATCCTGCTCATTGTGGATCATTTTCATGCCGTTAATTGCCTGCCCTTGAACACGCAGAAAAAGCAATGCTGTGAATCCATATATAGATCCAGGCTTGGGAAGCACAGTAAAGTGCAAGAGAAAAAAAAAAAACCAACCCAAAAAAAAAAAAAAAACACAAACAAAAAAAAAAAAAAAAAAAAAAAAAAAAAAAAAAGGAAGTTCCAGGAGTGGAAGGATTTTGGAAATGCCCAGGAGGGCTGAGAATCTGATGCCTGGATCAGCATGTTGCCATTCAGATTGGCATAAACTGAATTTAAAAGGCACATTAATATCCAGTACATAACACTGAACAGCACTTAAGCCCAGCTAAACATAACAATGAAAGCCAGAGAAACAGCCAAGGAAAATCAGGTCTAGGTTATCCATTAAACAATATTCCTTTATTGTAAGTATTTATGATAAAGTACACTGCATAATCTCTTAACCATCACATTCTGAGTACTTTGATATAAATAAGTTTTCCAGTAGTTGAGAGAATACTACAGAGAGCTAAAAAAACCCAAATAATTTTATCTACCCAGATATAAGATGTGTGTAGATTTCCTTCAAGAAGGGCCACAAGCAAGATTACAGTGTAATTGGTTGATTTTGGCATAGCTATAGCAACAGCCATATGGGAGGCATGTAATTTCATGGAGCTGCACATGGTGAAGTCATGGCAAATTACCAGGAACTCATTTGATGTGGCTGCTCTCCAAGAGTTCAACATAGATCAGCTAAAACCATTAACTTTCAAAATATAATTAGTCCAACTAGTTTTTTTTTTTTTCTAAATGAGGGATGGGAATAAACCCAGCTAATAATTCTTGGTGTACTGAAACAAGGTGTGTAGGGAGAGAGAAACTTATAAACTGGAGCTTGTTTATATCCTTGGACTGTTATGATGATAAAACCACTGTTTCCCATTTTATTTGATAGGAATAACAGCAAATCATGTATCAAAACACAAATCTAGAAAAAGAATTTGACTGAAAATGTGATGCCTCAAAGAAGAACTTGATGTTCTGGGCTGAGGCAAAATCTGCAAAAGTCGAGGGAAATTGCATTCCTATCTACAGCTTGCTTTTCCATTCAAAATTGGTTCTCTTTATGCTGCTATTCTGTTTGTTCTCATAATGAATGCATCTTAATCCTTTATAATGCCTCTGCAAGTGAATTAGAAGAAGGATGGTGGCAGGATTGCTACAACAGCAAAGCAGAATACAAACCTCTGCCCCTGTGGTGTATCCATACTGCACAGGCTCCACACAGTTGCACCTGGGACCCAAGGAATAGCAGTGCATATTTTGTCCATGATCAGAAAATCTGTGCTTTGTTGTGTAATAGAAACATTATTATGTGTTCTCAGTTGCACCTATTTACTTCCTTGGCTGGAACAAATGTGTATTGCTGCCTTTTTCATGTGACTTATGCACCTCAACTGAACTGAAAACCTAAATCAATCACAACTGTGAGTACCTGACCTTCATCAACTTCCACACTCACTGTGTCATGAACATTAATTTGAGTAAAAGCCATGGTAACTCACAAATTTATGTAAAATCACCATTCTTAATTCAATGGTCTTTTATTTTTTATTCAGAGATGTCATCCCTGTGCTAAACAAAACCAATCCATCACCAGTTTGCAGTTTAGTAGCTGTTTAACAGGCTTCTGAGCTTTCCAGCAGAGCACAGAAACCCATCAGGGTAAAACCAAGCCTTAACACAGGGGCAAGTGTCAGAGGAAGGAAAACTGGATTGGAAAAGAGGATCAAGGTGAACCAAGTGGGTCATTTCACAAAAGAATAGCATGAAGAGTCAGAGGGAGTGCAATGACACCATGGGGTTTTTTGCTACCCAGCCATTTGAAACTGCAAGTAATTGAATGTGTGACAGGTAAACAAATGGGTTTCTGTTCTGAGACACTTTTCTGGCTTTCACCAGTTGCTTATCAACTTTTGAGAGTGTTTGGCTGCTAATGTTTGACCTCTCATTCTAAATGGCTTTTAATAAGAGGATTGTTTAAAAACACTCATATTGTACGTGTTTGTATTTCTCCTTGGTGTGTGACTTTGAACAAAATACATTCTCTTCAGTTGACCCAAACTGTTGACTCCTCAGATTAGCTTTCAGAAGACAATAGATACTATAAAGTTATTACATCATGTCTGTGGTCACTGGGCCACACTACTCTTATTGTATTTACTTCAAGATAATTCAGAGGAGGACTAGGGGAGAATTTGGAACTCACCTGGACAGGTGTCCTCTGGATGCAGCAGGCTGCTGCTTGAATGTACAGTATCAGTCAGCTGGACATTATAGCATGCACAGTTCTGTTGGAGAAGCATGGATAAGCACTCTCCAGTTGTCTCTAGACAAAATGAGACATAACTAAAGATACTCCCTCTGATGGGTTAAATTATTTGGCTTCCTTCTTTCTAGCAGGATAGGGAATGTTCTCTTGCAGAATAGGGAACGTTCCCTCCACCAGAGCTGGGGGAAGGCAATGAACAGCTCGTGCAGCATCCTTTTCAATTATCACAGCTATCTGCAGTCCAAGTTTCTTATTAAGACATATGATTTATTTAGAAGCAATATACAATGCTAGTTAAGTTAGTCAGCAGTGGAACACTTTAAAAATACTGTGTTCTTTGATAAATGTATAACTCAATCTATTTCTAGTGACAATGCTACTTGCATACAAAATGGAAACAATTTCAAAGCTCTATTTCTGCATGCTGGGTGCCTCTGCACTGGGTTTATTCTATCTGTTTGGTAATATATAAAGAAACTGTTAACTCATTTCTGTAAAGTTGTGGTTTCCTGCTTGTCCTGCTCAAAGATCATAGGAAATTTTCCTGAAATAATACCTTAACAAATCACCGAAAAGTACAAAAGCTGATTTGCAGCTCTGCAGTGCTGTGTCTGACACTGTAAGGATTATTTGGATGTCTTTGAAGAAGGCCATGGCCAATTTTTAGTGATGTAGTCTTCACATGTCCAGTATCAAAAAATATCAAAACTAACACATTGTATCCAAGTGTTTCTCTTACTCTGCTGCTTTAAAGAACAGTACTAAAAGCAAACACTCTGGTAAATTAAGCAAATGAATATGTAAATTGGGAAAAATCTTATAGACAAACAGATTACATTAATTATGTTAGTCTTTCCTGTGACAATAGGGGCATTAAGATCTCTATTTGGAGCACTACATGCCTGTTCAATTTGCTGTGCCCTCATAACAAGCCAACAAACTTGGCCTTTATGATCAATACTCTTTGAAACATTTTGATCTAAAAATAGTGTGCCAGCAAAACCCCAATCCAGTAGCTCTGTCCGTGCAATTCCACCTGATAAAATTTCATTTTTGGTGCAGTTTAAGACCATCTGCATTGAGAAGACCAGAGGCACATGTTAAAATTAGAAGGTGTGAAAAATGAAATGTTCCCTCCTGTATTTCCCTTCAGAACAGCTTCCTGTATAATCCATTTGTGGGCTCTCTCTATGGAACCCATACACACAGGAGGTCTCCCTTGCTAATGGGGCAGGAATCAATATGGGCCATTCATTCCTTTGCTTCAGGCCCTTCCTAGGAGGATCCCTGCCTTTTCTGGAGCACTATGCATTCCCAGCAAGGGATCAGTTCACTGTTACCATATTGGGCAATGCTTCCATTCCCTTTGAATACCACCTTATGTTGCAATGTGCCTCTGTGAATCATTGTGATTATTCACCCAGGAATGTGCAAAAGCACAAATGTAAAAGTCTGTTCTGTGTTCTGAAAAAGGAAGGGTCAGATTGTCAGCATCTGATTAGCCTTGTGCTGGGAGAGCTGCTTGACTTGACCTTTAGAGAACTTGCTTTAATGGGGATGTTCAATGTAAATAAAATTCACTTTTGACTCTCCGTTAAAGCCTGTTTGGTGTTTTTGGATCACATCCCCAGCAGCACAGTGTTCATGCTCACACATGCCTTTCTGCCAGCTCTGGTTGTTTAAATGGCTCTCTGGTTGTCAACATGCATGAAGGCTACATGTGCAGTCCCCTCCTGCATTTCTCTCAATGGCATGGTAATTCTGTAATTCAGAACACTTCCAAAAGGTTTACTTTCCATTTACTTTTTGATTTGCTTGAATAAGCTTCCAAATGGTTTTTAAAATTGTCTTTTTTAAAATAAAATATGATCACAACTCATCTACTGAAAATAATTGAGTGATAGCAATTAATTAATTTTCAGTCTGGGAAATCCCATTGCCAATTAAACTTCCTGGGTTTTTTCCTATTATAAATCAACAGAGTAAAGAGGCTGAAGTAAGTGATGACAAGTTCCCCAAACAAGTTGTTTTACTAGTCAATAATTTTATTACTAGCTAACGCTTGCAAGTAGTGTTCAATAGGAAGTCAAAAAAGCTCTTGGTTCCAATTAATTTTCTCCAGCTATTAAAAGTAATGGTTGATAAAAAATTACATTAAAAAAATTTGTGTTTTTTTCTTCTATTACATCCACAGTGTAATATTTTTCCTGTAAGTAGCAGTAGTTCTCATAGTGATCACCATAGATTTTATTCAAAATAATACATTTTTAAGCACTGAGATTTCCTAGAGCCCTGTCATCAGGTAAAACATTTTAAAAAACACCCATGTAACAGCTCAGCATGGGTCAAAAATACCAAATGTTTGTAAATACACAAAAAAGGGACTAAAACAGAATGGAAATTATAATTTTAACAGTCTAACTATATTTTCTGTATTCATATGAATGTTTCACTTCAGCCTCTCAAGAATTGGAGCAGGAGGAGGGGAAGGCAGTGAGTATAATTGAGCAATAGAATCACTCCCTTGATCACAAGTGGCTTCTTGAAAAGCTTAGGATGTGAGAACACCTCAAGGACATTTAGGGACAAATATAAGGCAGTTAAAACTCAAATAATGCAAAGAAGGTGAAGTGGAACAAGAGTTACAAGTTGTATGATAAGATTATTAACCAGTGGCCTAAACCCAAGCAAAACAAACTATTTTCTGTTATGTCACAAGACTCTGCCTCCACAAATCCTTAACAGCTTTTGTGTTACTGAGTTCACAGAAGGGATTGGCCAAATTCATAGGTCAGTCAAGAGCTATTAAATGCATCTGAATTACTGAATTACATCCTTCCAGTTGAGGATGCTGTTACCCGTTTATTTCTAAAAACTAGAAGGATGTGCCATGGAAACCACTCCCTGGTTTTGAACACCATTTTTCCCAGGCACCCATTATGGTTCTTGTGGAGACTTGAGAATTCTGAGCTCGATGGACTTTTGATCTAACCCAACAGGACAGGGGAACACCCCAGTGCCATGTGTCCTATGCTGTGTCTGGTCCTGAACACTCAGACTGTATCCTTCCCCTAAAGAGAACCGAAGCTGATCAAAGCTGACTTTGTCTGTTTGAATTTCTAATACAGTTTCTTCTGCTGCTTTGCCTTGTTAATCAACATGAACATCTTGTTCATCAAAGATTTGTTCCAAATCCTTTTGAAGGAAACATTTCTCTAAACTAAGTAGATTCAACTCCTTTGTAGACATCTATTACGAGTCCTACAGAGTATTTAATTTCATTCTTGGGATCTGATCTATTTCTTGCAAATCAGCTTTTATGTTCTTGTAACTAGAACATACATGAGCAGAAGCTAAATTCAAATTTTCTTGATAAGAGCAATTTATAAGATTTCTATGTTTTGTAGATGTTTTATCTTACGAAAATATTATAGTGCTGCTGGGAAGTAGGTGTAGTTTTGCTTTGCTTACAGAAATGCTATTAATTTAGCTAAAATATTCACAGCAAGATAAATAAATGTGCAGTGTGTGTACACTTGCAAGATACATGTTGGTTTATTACATGTGTTTACTAAAATCTAATTCCTGAAAAAGGCACAGTAAAAGCAAATTGGAAATAATTCTCATAATAGTTCCTTTCAGAGAAGACACAAGATCATCATGTGAACTTTTACAGTAGGAAGCAAATTACTTAATCAAGAGCTAAAAATACAGAAATCCTGTGATATTTTAAAGTGTAATAAGTGCAAACTTCTGGGCTTCTGCCAGTGTTGACCTGGTTTTCTCAAAACACCCCAGGAACCACGGCATAAGTGCCTCATCCTGTGATGAGGAAATCTTGGCACTCCTGAAGGACAGCAGTTGTCTCCTGTTTGCTGCCCCAGTCAAAAGGCTGGAAATCAGAACATTAACAAGGTGGATTTAGCTGTGCTGCCATATTGAGGTGCAAACTTCTGATAGAACATACAGAAAGCTGTCTTATTTCAGGTGGGATTTCATATGGGTTTTTTTCTGTCAAAGGAGACTAAAGGATAAAAAGAGAGAAAATCTGCATATCACAGATATTTTGTCACTGCTAGCACCAGCTACTGCCAATCACCATGGGAAAACATTTTCTAGGGGCAGCAAACCAACTCTCAAAGGTGAATTCCCCTTTTCCAGAGCTTTTCTATCAATGCATGATCAGGTAAGACAGAAGAGCCTGGGAATCTCAACTTTCCCTGCTGCCTTGTTTATTCTCCCTGTTCACATGCAGCTTTTTTTTTTTTTAATATAAAACAGTCACCCCATTTTAATATAAATTATGCATGATATTTTTCAATATATTATTTAGTAAAAGCACTATTCACTAGAGGAAAGTATTATATGCAATTTCTCTGTCAGAGTACTGGAGTCATAACTCTTTGGTTTTCTCTTCAGGTTTTGCTGCTGTTGAACTGAGTGACCTTGGATAAACCATGTAAGTTTACTGAGTCTCTGTATAAATACTAAATAAAGATCTGCAAGACCCAAGAAAATTGGATGCTGTGAGATGCACACATGTTTTTGCAGTTACATTTTATATAATTTTCATTTCTTCTGAATTTCACAAAGTGCACCATTTCAAGAGGACTACTATTTTCCTGAAGCTTTGTCTAAGAAATTAATTTTACCTAAAATCTTTTTTACAAAGCTGTAAAGTCAAAATTTCATGTGAAACCACCATATTGAACATTTTGGCAATTTTGGCTGAAAGACCAATAGTGATAGTGAGGCCAGGAGAACAACAAATCAATACAGCATTTATGAGGTGTGCTCAGAGTACATCAAAAAAGGACAGTTTGAACCAAGAGCATAATTCACTGCATGTCCTTGTGCCATTTATGCTATAAATGCTTCAGGGTAGGGATTGTATCTTACAACTTTTAACAACCAGTTTTATGAGGCATCAGACTTGTTGGATGTCTCTAGTGCTACTCTATGAAAATTAAAATACAACTGTATTAAGAAATTCAGGCTCACAAAAAAAGCTCAAACCCATTTCAGACTAAAAGTTCTTAGAATTTGGAGGTTTTTTTAAGAATTAATTTTTGTTTATCTACAGGAAATAACTCAAGCCCAACAGCAAAACTCACCCAGATAAATGATGATAAGACATCACATTTTTATATGCGAGGGAATGGATTTTTTCAATCACTAACTTGTAAGAAGGGTGAAATTTAATGTTTGATTTCGACAGTTTGTAAGTGTGCGTAGCATTTAAAATAATTTCACAGCTATATCATATGTATCACCTAATAACATCATTTACCTTTTTACTCATGTATACATTGCTTACTCTTGTTTCCTAGCAGATTTTGCTGTAAAATTTCCAAAATATGTAATAGTTAAATTTTGCATAAAGCTTTATTTCTGTTAGCAGGAGAATACTGAATAAACTGCAAGATGTGACATACAACATTGGTTATCTTTAGGTTGGTGTTGTGAGCTTAATTCTTAAATATAAATGAACACTAACTACAGAGAGTACTAACACAGATGACAAAACCAATCAAGACCAGAACCTGATCTTGCAATTTCGTCTAAACCTATAATAATTAATTTTATTCAATATTTTTTATAGACTTTGTCTAGTATTTCCTTTTACAGCTTGTTAGTCACTAACTTATACATCTCAAAATTTTGCTTTAATTTAGCTTGCATATCTGCATAAACCACTTTTTTATGGTGTTAAAAGTGTGTTGATAGTGAAGCAGATATCTATTTTAACACTTTAATTAGTTGCCACTACTTTCAGGTCCTGTGAGATTTTGTATCACAGTGCATAAAGATTATGCTAACTATGAAACTAAGTTTCCACCACCTCACTGCATTTTAGGACGTTTCTCAAGGGTCTTGCACACTTTGGTTTTTCTTCTTCCTTTTTTTTTTTTTTTTTTTTTAACAGACTGGTTTCAAGCTCCATCCCACTTCTCCATCTCTAGTTCTTCACTCCGTGATCTCTTCTTCTGCCTTTTCTGTTCCTCCATATCTTAGGTGATTGTGGGGTTTTGTTTGTTTGTTCGGTTTTTTGTGTTTTTGTTTGTTTGTTTGGTTGGTTGGTTGGTTGGTTTTTGACTTGCTTATCTTAAAGTTTTGGGAAAGCCCATATAAATGCCCGTGTCTCCAGAGGAATCCCTGCTCCATCAGAGCTGTTCTGCCCATTCCCTCGTCGATCTCTTTGGAACAGCCGGTGCTGCTCCCGCTGCCAGCTCCGCTCCCGGGAGCCGCGGGGGGATAGCCCCGAATGGTGCTGGGACCAGCAGCAGCCCGGGGTTACCAGCCCGCTCCGGCTCTTCCCCGCCGTCCGGAGCGGTGGCTCCGCGCCCTGCTCCGCCGGTCAGGGCGGCAGCCCCGGGCAGGAGCCGGGAGCGGCCCCGGAGCCGCGGCGGGTCCGGCAGAAGAGCGGGGCTTCCCAGCGGGGCACGGAGCGGGCACCGGCAGCGCTGCCTTTGGCTGCGGCCGGGATGGGCACGGGGATGGGCACCAGGGTGGGAACGGCATGGAAATGGCGGTGGGGCGGTGATGGGAACGCTGCTAGGAATGGGGTCGGGATGCCATTGGGGACGGGGATAGGCATGAGGACAGGGATGGTGGTGGGGACGCAGACGGGGATGGGGACAGTGATGGGGACAGGGACGGGAATAGGGGTGGGCACAGGGATGGGGATGGGCATAGGGATGGTGATGATGGCAGTGATGGGGACAGGGATATGGATGGAGATGGAGACAGCTATGGGGACGGGGATGGCGATGGTGACAGTGACAGTGATGGGGACGGGGATGGCGATGGTGACAGTGATGGGGACAGGGATATGGATGGAGATGGAGACAGCTATGGGGACGGGGATGGCGATGGTGACAGTGATGGGGACGGGGATGTGGATGGGGATGTGCATGGCGATGGTGACAGCGATGGGGACGGGGATGTGCATGGCGATGGGGACGGGGATGGAGACGGGGATGTGCATGGCGATGGTGACAGCGATGGGGACGGGGATGTGGATGGCGATGGTGATAGTGATGGGGACGGGGATGGAGACGGGGATGTGCATGGCGATGGTGATAGTGATGGGGACGGGGATGTGGATGGGGATGTGCATGGCGATGGTGACAGCGATGGGGACAGGCACGTCCCCCCCGCCGCCTCTCCGGCGGCCCGGCGGGGGGGCCGGGTGGCAGGACAGGGCTGTGGAGCTGCTGGCCGAGCGGGTCGATGGGGCCGGCCCGCGGGCGGGGCGGGCGGGGCGGTCGCTCGCCGGCTCTGGGATGGATTGTGTGTGTCCGGCGCGGGCGGGCGGTGCCGCCGCCGGACGGAGCGCGGGGGGCGCCGGGCCCGGCGCGGCCTCAGGTACGCGGAGCGGGGCCGGGGGGCGCTACTGCCGGAGGGGGTGCCGCGGGTGAGAGGCTCCGTAGGGCTGTGCGGAGCCGGGCCTGGGAGGGAACTTTGTCCCTTCGCACGGGCGGGGGGACTGTGCCCGCCCGGACTGGGGGTGTGCGAGTGCCCCGTGTCCCGCCGCCCCTCGGCCCCATCCGCCCGTGACAGCGGTGTGGAGAACGCGCTCTCCGCTCCCCGCCTCGGGGGAGATCCCCTGGCCGGGCTGGGGGCTGTGTGGAGGGGTTCCTCTCTTCTCAGAGGGAGCCTGTACGAGCAGTAGGACGGGCAGGCGACCAGGGAAGTGATTCTGCCCCTGTGCTCGGCGCTGGTGAGGCCCCGCCTCGAGTGCCGTGTCCTGCGCTATGCGCTCGCTTCAGGAAAGGCACTGAGGCACTGGAGCGTGTCCGCAGAAGGGCAGCGGAGCACAGCTCCTGTAAGCAGTGTCTGAGGGAGCTGAGGGAGTTTAGCCTGAAGAAAAGGAAGCTCTGGGGGGACCTTATCCCTCTTCACAACTCCCTGACAGGAGCCAGGTGGGGGTCGAGCTCTCAGGCAGCAGTGACAGGACGAGGGGACGCAGAGTTTAGCTGCGCCAGGGGAGGTTCAGGTTGGACATTTGGAAGAATTTATTTACAGAAGGGATGATTAAATGTTGGAATGGGTTGCCCAGAGTGGTGGTGAAGTTACCATCCCTGGCGGTGTTTAAGGAAAGCCTGTGCCGTGGTCTGGTTGACGGGGTGGTGTCTGGTCATGGGTTATGTTCGATGATCTTAGAGCTCTTTTCCAACCTAACAGATTCAGTGATTCTGACCTGGCACCACTGTCCTGCCTCGCCAGGGGTCTGGGGGGAAGGTCCATGCTTCCCCTGCTTGGGCTGCAGCTCCCTTTCCTCCTGCAGTTTCCATATTTTTAGGTGCAAGTGCAGCACACTCATTTTTTTTTCTCCGAGATCCCCAGGGCTTGAGCCATATATCTTTTTTTTTTAGACAACCACTTTTCCTTGAGTGCATTAAGAAGACTTACTCATTTTCTTCTCATTTCCTTTGTTCCTACTACTTTACCCCAGAGGTATCTATTGGCAGGAAGGAGACCCCCATTCACTCTGAGTGCGGTGATTTTGCCGATTTCTACCTTGCCTGGAAGGCTCAGCTTTCAGCTGCCAGGGTGTCTCGCTGAAAGCTGCCTTGCTGGTTCTTATCAGGGATCTGTGTCTCTACATCCTTTGACAAAGCACGATATGTTTAGTCCTTGCACTAGACAAGATTAGATCTGCAGCATGTGAAATGGATGTCATTTGTAATCCTTAGCTGATGTTAAATGTGGAGCTACTGGTGGCTGACAGATTGCTCTGTACGTGGTGAAGCTTAGAGAGGCCTTTGGCAGCTTGACATGGAGTTTTTTCTCCTAATGTTCCTGGACAAGAATAACAAGGAGGTCAGTGTCTGTTCTGCTTGTCAACTTTCACTCTGCAGACCTGAAACTTGGGTGTTTCTAACTCATTGCAGGGTCCAGCAGGGTCACAGGCTTGCTGGGGTGCTGTAGGAATTACTGAGAGCTGTGTGCTTGGACAGGCTGGTGGCTGGTAAGGACTCTGAAGTATAAAACAGATTAATACTCTGCACTAGTTCTATATGGGAAAATTGGTTTGAAACGTTGTTTCATTAATTTTAAGTGCTGAGTAGGAATTTTTTTCATTTCATACATGAAAACATTCCAACATCCATGATCTTTTTATTCCTTAGATTGGTTTGAAACGTTGTTTCATTAATTTTAAGTGCTGAGTAGGAATTTTTTTCATTTCATACATGAAAACATTCCAACATCCATGATCTTTTTATTCCACAGATTCAGCTGTGCCATGGCAGTTTGATAGCATGACTATTACATACCACCAGATTCCTAAAACATATCTTTATGTTAAGCTAAATTATCTTATTTTGATAATAAAATGAATGTGTTTTCTGTGCAATCTTTGGTCTTGTGTATCTTCTTGTTTAGATGAGAACAGTGATCTCTACTGCAGAACTCAGTACTGGCATGGAAAACTTGGTTGCTTTTTTGGATCTTTTGCTTCACTATATTCTACAGATCCTACAGGAGACTTTCTTTGAGTAAAATTGATAGGGCTGTGGTGAATAAAATAGCCATGTTGCATAAGGCTCACCATTCCATCTCTCCTGAGCATTCTTGCCTTTGCTCTCATCTCATGGTACACTTTGGAGGTTGAGTGGAGGTCAGAATTGTGTTAGATTAATGTTGCTTTAATGTATACTTAAAGATTTTGACATATAAATGTAAATCATTTTACTTTCAGCTTTTTTCTTCTGGTTAAAGTGAAAGCAGTGTCTCTAAAAGCAATCCAATATGAAACAAGAATCACCTGATGACAGAACATGTTAAAAGGGGGAGGAGGTTGTGTCCCAGAACTTGTATTGTTGGAGCAGCTGGTATAACTGGAAAAACTAAACTCATTTATTTTGTTTGCAAGCCTTATCTTGATACGTTGTCTTTCAAATTGCATATGAAATGATATTGAGTAAATACCAGGAAGAATTTCCAGTTGACTTGCTTGCACTGTGGTTTGTGACTGAGCTGCTGTTCTGTGTCTTTTGTCATTCTTGTTATATACTTTTTTCCTATTCCTTGGTGGTGGAGGGGAGAGACAAGCTATGTGCTTTCCTCCTAGGACAGTCAGCAATACTTCTGTTTTGCAATGATTTGGCAATTCTTTGGCCTATAATGTTCTTTTCCCTAATTGTCAGTGCAGTGAAATGTTGTGAATTTCATGTGATTTTCTCTTTTTGGGTGGAACTTTTAATGTGGAAATAATCTGCACAAAGAAACATTTGATGCTGTCCCAATAAGAATGCACAGGAAGTATCAATGGTGCACTTATATTTCCTGCCCTCAGAAGCTGCTTGTTGCATGTTCAGAACAGCAGGGTTGGGCAGGCTGCTGAGCCTGTTTGCTTTAGTGCAGTCAGCTGTGTGAACATGCACTGTAGACTGCAAAGGGGGAGACCACTTTTTATATATTTTTATCATAAATTTAAGTGGTGAGTCTTCTTACATGATCTAGGTACTACAACATTTTAAAATGAAAGTACAGTGTCATGACAAGAAAATTTTTAATGTTTATTTTTCAGAAGATCTTCATGTAACTGGCTCAAAAATGGTTTTACAAGATGACAGCACCAACTCTAAGACTGTTGGAAAGGTAAATAAATTTAAAAAATGAGACTTTAAAAGGTCTCTGTGCTATTTGCTGAAAAATTATAATGTTATTACGAAATGCATTTTAACGAATATTCCTTTAAATGTCAGATTTCAGCTGGTATGTTTAAAGTTACACCATGTGGAAAGCTTATTTATTTCCTAATAATGGAAACAAAAGGCAAACATGCTGAAGTTTCTGCTCTATTAATAGAGTAGAATAAGGTATTTACTTTTAAACCATAATTTCTATTTCAGCCTCTATGTCTTCTGATGGCTTAAATTTATAATAATTTTGTGCACCAAATAAATTAAACGTTTTGTAAGGGTAAAGCCCTACAATAATAATGCCAAGGTTGTGGTTTCAATCCCTACCCTACAATAATAATGCCAAGGTTGTGACTTCAGTCCCTGGGCCATTCACTTAAGATCCTTGTAGGCTCCTTCCAGCTCAGAATACTCTGTGGCTCTGTGACTTATTGCCTTGGTGTTCAGCATCTACACTGAGCATTGGCTCTGTGGAGTAGAATTTAGGTAATCACATACTTGTGTCTTAGAAAATGCATCTTCCAGTTAGCATGTGTGTTTGTTTTAAGCAGTTATGGTCATTTGGTAAACGGGAAAAGGTTTGAACTTGCTGTGTGTAAATGTTGGGTTCAGTGGGGCTGAACTGTAGGCCCATCCTTATGGGCTGCCTCTTAACCTAACAGGTGAAAAGCATGAATTCAGCTATTGCCCTGTGTTAACAGTTTACAAACTCTCAGCTGTGCTTGGCAGCTGATTAAGAGCAAGATATTGGATAAGTATTTAGTTCTGCCCTTTCTGCTACTTCTGTTTGGGACACTAATTGGAGAATCGTAAGCATAGCATGTGACTCCTGTTGAGTCAGGATATTCCTGAAACAGAGTTAAGAAACACTTCACATGAATGATAATTAAAAAAAAATTCCAGCACTTCTAGGCAATAAAACTTACGGCTCTATTTTGTATAAAGTTTCTTTTCCTATATAACACTTTTAAAGTGGATTTTATTGAATGTGTCTGTAGGATCTGAGTTTAAAAATTAAAAAAAAAGTTTCAGGTAAGGTGGTGTTTTGTTTTAGTACAGTAATAATGCTGTATCCATTTAAGGAATGATACTGGACTTCCCCAAGTCATAACATGGAGGTGCCTTATCTTTCTAGATTATTTTAAGGCCAACAAGCCAATATGTTTTTCCATTACCTTCCTAGTTCTGATGTTTAAATTCTTTGCTTAGGAATGTACATTTAATAAATAGTGTCTTTCTCTGCATAGCTTAAAAAATCAGAACTGAACATCATCAGGTTCTTGTTCCTCATGTGAACCTCTTATAGACAATTTATAAGGAAGGGATCATGTTCTTTCTAATATCAAAAGTAATAAAGGGTCATGTTTTCTTGCAACTCAGGGCTGTCTTGTTGGCATTTTTTATGCAGACCAGTTCCTAAGGTTCTAGAGCTGTATGTCCCCAACACTTAGGACTTGAGCTGCAGAAGACACTTGTGGAACTTGAAATTTTAGACAGTATTTTGCAAAGATAAATGCTTAATATACCTATACACATGTTTCACACTGCTTTTTTTTTGTTTTTTTTTTTTAGGAGACTATCTTCACTTTGACATGAAGTGTGAAGTTTGTTAGTCACCACTTTTGTTTCTTTTTTACAGTTATTGTGGAAGGTAATATGAGAAAAGTAAATCTTCTTTTGTGTTCATTTCTATGAGAACATACTGTTCTCAATGTACAGAAGCCAAACATAAAAGTATGGAATTGTATTTCATTGCAAGTTCACAAGTACTGTTAATAAATGGGGATAATGTGTCTGTTTAAAACTTCTCAGAATAGTTTCAATCTGTCTTTGCATTTTGTGTGACCTTTTACTGGGTTTTAATTCTGTCCTAAAACTTAGTATTTAGGTTTCAGTAGGCTTTTGGATTTTTGCTGAATGTTATGGGCATTTTAGTATTGCTGCTTTGCAACTTTTTTAGTCAGCTATTAGCTTGAAGGTGATGGTGCTGCACTTTGTAGTCACCCTTTCTTGTTAAGCTTTTTGCCTTGGTAGGGAAGGATTGAGCAAAGCACTGTATTAGGCACACAGAATTGTTAATCAGACACTTGGTAGTCAGATGAGAAAGTAATAGCTGCTCTTACTGTAACATATAAAAAATTTCAACTTCAAGGCATAATTATGGGCTCTTTATTTAGAATCTTAACATCTACTTATCAAAGGTACAGAAGAAATGGTGTAAAATGAAAAAAGACTGTGAATAACTTTGTGTAACCTTTTATCTAAGAAGTGGTAGATATTCCATCATCCTTTACTTTGCTCCCATTGAGGGATTTTAAAGCAAGGGATTTGTTCAAGCCTAATACAGACAAGCTGAGTACAAGATTAGGCAACTGCAGAGTGTGAACATTATCTGTGCACAATCTCTGTTCACAGAGTGTGCTTTGAAGCAGCCTTTGGTGAGAACAGCAGAGCTGTAGGTGTGAGGGAGCCTCTGATGTGGAGATGTCCAGTTGATCAGGCTGCTGCCATTCCCTCCTGTCTCCCCAGCTACCTCTCCCCTCCTGCCTGCAGCACAGAACTGGTGGAAGGCTGCAGTGCTTTCATTTCTAGGATACTTTCCCACTGTCCATGTGTTGGGCTATAGCCTGACAGGAATGAGATTTCTTCCTTCCAGCTTGTTTGGAGCTCTTCTGTGCCCAGCTTCCATGTCAGCTGCATATTATGCAAACACCAGAGCAGTTTTTAGGCTGTATATAACATAACTTCATGTTATGGCTCATAGGCTATTAGTCATGATAAAATGAAGGTTTAGTTTGTAGAGTATAATATGTAGTATCTGTTAAACCAATTCATAACAACTGAAAAAACTTTACAAGCTTTCAAGTGTGAAAACCTTTATGTTAATTTATTTGAATTTAAGATAATACACTTATTTGCTCTCTCTTTGAGAACAAATGTTTTCTCCTTTATTCTGGATCAAGTAAAAACTGCAATTCCTTGCTGAGTCTTTCACAATTTTGTCCCTCCATACTTACAGATTTCTGCTTTCTTTTGTCAGTCCCACCCTTTTATCAGAAAAGCAGAGTAATTATCCAGAACTGAGGCCCAGACATGGAATATATCAGCATAGATCTAGTGATATAATTATACTTCAGGAACTCTGCCTTTTCATTTTTCTTCTGAAAGAAGCCCTTTAAGAAATGGAGGAAAAGGTGTCAAGATTTGAATGTGGCAGAGACTGCATAGAAATAGGAGTCAAAGCAGGAAACATTGCTGTGATCTGTAATGCACTTGTGCATATCTTGACATTTAAATCATTAATCTGAGGAACAGGCTACTCTGGGAAAAAGAAATGTACCTTCCTCACTCACTGAGAACGTTTTTGCACTGTCTCTTTCATAAATAATGAGAAGAAATGTAAATAACAAGAAGAAAGCAAGTATTTGTATGTTGACACATGTGGAAAAAGCAAAGTTCAAGTTAAATTTGCCAAGACATATTAGCAAATCAGATGACCTCTATTTACTGTGAAAGTCAGAAGCTGCTCTGTAAAGGTGGCTTAGATTGCAGTTCCTTGAGCAGTTCTGTCAGAGTTTGAGTTTATGGGATGCTATGCCTTCTGTAGTTAGAGAACTCTTGATAAATTGGTTCTTAAAATATAGACATAAATAAGCTAATGTTAATCATAGAAATATCACATACATGTCTTACTGACATTCATTAGAGAGTTTGTAAAGGATTTGAGTACAAGTAGAGCAGTGAATGAGTCATCAGTCTCTGTCACTTGTGTTTGAAGCTTTTAAGTAATATAATTGAAACTTTTCCTAAATTTAGGCCTTCCATAAATTTAGGCCATCCAGTGGGCAGCTGTAAAGCTGTGTCACAAATCTGAATTCCCTTGTAGTAGCATTAGTAGATTTTTGATAGATTTTCCTAGAATTGGTTCATGCCTGTATTTCATAAATTGCCAAATAGCTGTATGATTGTTTTTTAATTCAACTGCATGTGTAGTCTGCTTTTTTAAGTTTACAATTAATTATTCTTTTTTTTTTCTTGAATCACCTCTTGTTATAAGGGTTTATGATTTACCCAGATGTTTTCCTATGTCTTCAGAAATGTTTGTTGAATGCCTCTAAGTTTAAACACATTTCTGACATTTGTCACAACACATCAATCTAATTTATACCGTGAGGTATCTGAATTTACCAAAACATAGTGGTTTCAAATTTGGCAGAACTTGTAGCATAAATTCCAAAAAGCATTGTGTTTTACCTACTTCTGCTTACTTCAGTGCTAAGGCAGTTGATAAATTATTGCAAAGTCAAGATTTATTTTCTAATTGTCCCTAATATCTCTGAAAATCTCCTGCCAGATCTGTCTAAGATCTGCTTTTTAGCAAGCACAAGCCTGTGTGTGTCCTTGCATATTAGGTCCTGTTTATATATATGAAACATTTGCCCCCACTGCTTATTTTTTTGTGTGTCAGAGTAATCTTCTGTTTTTGATTTCTGTGTCTCTCTCGGCCAGGTTCCAAATGGTGTGGGTTTTTATCATGAACCGGATGAGCTCCCAGAGCAGTTCATCCACTCAGCGCAGGCGAATGGCTCTGGGAATTGTCATTCTGCTCCTGGTTGACGTGATCTGGGTGGCCTCTTCAGAGCTCACTTCTGTGAGTGTTGTTCCACACATCTTAAAAGGAAAATAAAAGGGAAGGATGCAACAGAAACATGGTTATCCAGCACTCAGTGTTTCACCAGCCTGAATCCACTAAAAGTTACAGATAAGCTCAACTCAGTGCCTGTTTCTTTTGAGACAGAAGGTGTTATTGATGACTTCAAAATTAAAGAGCATAAGTTCATAACTATGTACTGCAATCAGGGAGTTCACTTTGTTTATTGCCATATTGTTTAAAAAAATGCCCCTATGGTTCCCAAAAAATAGTAATTGAGCTGTAACACGGAAGGCTGATTGATGTGGTGCATTGTAGTTCAGAACATCCAGAAGTCCAGGATGAAAGGACTTAGGTCATGGAATTTAAGCCCTGTAATTGCATCTAGTTCATATATTCACCAAATTGAAACTGTTGTGGTGTTTATTTCATGTTAAGTTTTAGAACTTAAAACAGAGCTTTAGCAGTGGAAATTGAATTAGTAATAAATTCTTAAATTCTGTTTTCTGAACTGTCATTAAGGGATGTTCTATATCAGTTTTGAAACTAAGCATTTACAAGTGTTTGTGCTTATTATGTGATATTAATAAAAATTTTTTACAGTACGCTGGTGGAGTCACTATTGAGACTGAAATGTTATTTAGCCAAAATAGTCTTCTCTAATTTATGATTAATATGTTATTACTTATAAAAGTGGTCTTTAATTTAGAATATATTTGTATGTAAATGTATCTTCATTGCTACATTACAGTAGCATATAAATATGTTGCTTGGTGAGATGCAAGTAATTAGTAGTTTTCCTCCTGTGGCATTGTATCTTGCAAAAAGGCTCCTTTTTGTTGGCATCAGAGGTAGTTTGGGAGAGGGTTCCCTAGAACAGGTAGGGCCAGTTGGTTCCTTTGGTCAGCCATGTCGATACAGCTCTGTTATTTTGGGAACCAGGCTGGGCTATATACTTGTACCTGTTCATTCATTTTGTGAATTCTTACCTATTTGGTAATTTTGGATACTGCAATTATTTTCTTTCCACAGTACGTTTTTACAAGGTACAACAAACCCTTTTTCAGTACATTTGCAAAAACATCCATGTTTGTTCTATACCTCTTGGGATTTATTGTTTGGAAACCATGGAGGCAACAGTGCACTCGTGGGTTTCGTGGAAGGCATGCAGCTTTTGTAAGTATTATAATTCTGTAGATGTTGTGATATTTGTTTAAGTTTGTACAGAATAAAACCCCTTAAAACAGACACTAGAGAAGAGCAAAGTTTACATATTTGAGATATAAACTGAGTCATGCCACAGGACGACATGGCAGCCATAACAGTTGTCATGTGAAAGGATGAGGCAAGAGAAAGCAACATAAGGTGTGTCAGGAGTTGTAAGAAATGCTCTGGTGGGCCAGACCATTGGCCCTTGCAGCCTGGTATTGTATCCTGGGCAGTTACAGGGGAGAATTCCTCTTAACAAGAGCTTATGAACCCCACCACTGTTGGCTCTTGGTTCCTTTTACCTCCCCCAACATTTGTAACCAATGGAGTCAGAACTTGGACTTTGTAGTTGTTTTTTAGCACTCACTCTCTTTGTCTCTGGCACAGCTGTTTGCTAACTGTTTTGAGGGGTTTAAAGTTACATTTAGTAAGGGTGGTAGAATTATGTTTTTATTATTGCTAATACTGTTTTTATAGCTTTTGTGCATGAGTGACCTTCTGATGCCCAATAGGCATAGTTTGTGCTAGAATGTAAAATTATTGTTATATGACAGAAATGCTGGATTTTTTTCCAAGAGATGCTGGGAAGAGCAGTTGTTCTGTGCCAGTGTTTCAAAATGCTGAACAGCAGCACTCAGGAAGCAGTAAGGCATTTGGCCTGATACTAATCTGACATTAAAAGAACAGAAAATGTGATCCAAGAACATGCTGTTAATCAACATGTCTTTATAGAAAATAGCTTGTGTGAGAGGAATGGATATCAGATTTTCTGGATATGTTAGACTTCACTGATAGTGACAGTTGTAGGCATAACATATTTAAAGTGTTACATGACTTTTATACAAATTACTTTTATTAAAAAAATACAACAACTAAAAAAATTTATTTCTTTTAAATTATTGAGTTAAACACATAGAGCATTTAGAGTTAGCTGATATCTTGATATAATATTTGTTGAATGAGCCTTTAATACCAAGTGTCTATGCCTAATATGGCACATGTTAGATTTGATGTTGTTCAGAATCATCACAAGATAATTTAGCAATAAACAGAACTTAGTTTCTTTGCTGACAGTCATGAAATATGAACTGGAATGCAATGAGTAAGAATGCCCAGTCTGTCACATGTTGTGTGTGGCACTCATGACACTGCTACTGGAATGCCATTATTTTTCCTTTTCAAAAGAGCAATGCAGACAGGACTGTAATGTGCAGTTAGAAGTTTCCTTCCCCCCTCAAGGGGTTTAGTTTAATATTCAACTCTATAATTATTGCAAGTGCCTTTAAAATGTCTTGTGTTTATTAATCTGGAAAACCTATCCATTTATATGGTTTTATGTTAATAATTGCTTGGATAAACACACCTTACTTTTAAGTTCTCTTCCACACTAGAGGCTTTAATAGATTTGCTACCATCATGGTAGAACAGCAAGCTGCAGCACAGGAAATATGGGTTTGGTAAGGTGCAGAAAGGAAGAGGGAAAGGAACTTTACCTCAATAAAATGAAGAAAGTAGCAACTTGTTGTTAATCATTTAGTGGAGAATGTGTCCCTAAGACTAAATTTTGCATGTTTTCTGTATCTGAGACTCTCATTCTGCTTTCATACATGGGTAGTTGAATTCAGTGGGGTTCTTCAAGAGGTGCAAGAAAGTTCTGAAATTATTTACTGAACTTGTAAGCCCTCTTGGTATTGGGGAGAAGGACTTAGGGGAGAGGGAATTGTGACAGAATTAGGGAAAAAGTAATAAAAATCTTATTCTTCAAAAATTTCAGTTACTAATAACTTTGCCTTGGTAATTTATTACATTAAAATTTCTGTAATTAGTTTGCAGATGCTGAAGGTTATTTTGCTGCTTGTACAACAGACACCACTGTAAACAGTTCCCTGGTAAGTGCCTTAATTTATCAAGGTCAATGCTTTACAATAACATGGCACAACCATCCTGACTTACTGTTTATAAAATATGGCAGTCTTAAATGTAATAGGTTTTGGCAAAGGGGATTGGTAACATATGCTTATATGTTACTAATAAGTACTGCACATAATGGTATTGCTTATTATAAGAAATACAGGTTCTCAGCTCAATAAAGCACTTATTTGAATGTTTCTGTAGTAGTTTGTCAAAGAAATGCTGTCTTGTGCAGAGGAAACCTTTACATATTCAACTCAGTACCATCTCTGTAATAGAGTGGGGGAAGCAATTGAGTATTGGCAAATTACTGTATGGATATTTTATACAGAATTACTTGAAGAGACTTTTTTTCAGATGTATTCTTCATTTAATTTTGGGGGGATTTTCAATTTTATCTATCTGTGTTTAAGAATAAATTCTTCTTAGCCTGCTCAATTCATTAAGTTCATGTGACTCTAGAAACTTGGGCAATTTTGTGTTAATTTAAACATCCACCAAAATTCTAGTCCTATACAAGCCTCATGTAAATCCAACTACCAGATCTTTTTCATTACTTCACTCTTACAGTTTATTAATTTAATCTGAACAAGCAGCTTAAAAGTTGTTTTGTTAGCAGAAGTTTTAATTGCTTGAAATACTTCTAAGTGCTTTATGTATTGTACATCTTTCCTAAAGTGTTTTGATGTTTAGCTCTTGGGAAGAAAATGAGGGCTTTTAGGGTCATGGAAAGAAAATGAGTACATTAATTTTTGTACGTATGTTCTATATTTCATATTTCTAGTTTATAATTTGGACAGAAGCTATAGTTCTAATGAAATATCTGTGATACTGATCACTTACTTTGCAATATTAAATCAGTAGGTGTAAATTTTTTGGCAGTAAGTTTTGTATTCACGAGGATGCACACAAAAGAGCACAGTTCTCTTTCAGTACTGTGTTTTCTTAATATGTCTGACATGCAGTATACTTTATACATGGGTTTTGACAAGTCTGTTCACTATGTGCAGACCCACTTTGATTCTCTTACTATTCACTAAGCTTTTCTTTTAGTTTTCTAGTTCACTAAAAAAGTTCTACTGCTTTTAATTTAAATATCCTGCTTAACTGTATTTTTACTTACACTTTACTTATTCATTGCAGAGTGAACCTTTATATGTTCCTGTAAAGTTTCATGATTTGCCAACTGAAAAAAATGGCAGTAATAGTAGTGATGCAGAGAAAAGTGAGTAAAGAGTTTTGGAATGCTGTAATGTTAGCTCTTTGGTGAAGGAGTTACTTTTCTCTTTGTTTAGTATAACTGCTGTCATGTTGCAGGACTTGGTTCCCTCCCTCCCCCCTTTTTTTTTTTCCTTTTTTCCCCTTTCTAAAATCTCTTATTGCATGAATTGCAGTCTCATATATTTGCTTTCAGGTAGAGAAAACATAGGCCTGTCGTTCAGTTTACCTTTCTTGGTTACTACAGATGCAGCCTATGTTTATCTCAAGGGACCAACTGGGTTCAATACTTGTGATTCTTTCCTTCTGGGCATGTAAGACCAGCAGCAGTGAGTCAGCCTCTGAAAAAGCAAGCTATTGTCCTTTTTAGAGCAGGAGCAAAGCAGTCAAAGTAAGAATTTTAACAGTCTATGTGTGTTCTGGTTTTATTTAAGCCTCACTATCTTGTGATAGTACCTGAAACAGGCCTAACAGTCCCAGACAATTGTAGAAAGGTTGGCTTCAAAACATCCAGTTAGCCAGTCCTTAGCAAAAGAGTCCCTGCTTATCAAAGGGAAGGTCTCTTAATTTCTACATGGCACATGTTAAGAACCTCTTGGGTAGGCTCTGCTTCCTGTGGCAACATGCACCAATCATTTCAGAATTGTTCTAGCTGCAGCTTTCCTGTTACTTTTTTTTAGGAAATTAGGTATTGTTTCATATTGATCTAGGCTAACATTTACCTGTAGTGTGTAGTGTGGTGTTTTCTTTACAGAGGGAGCTAATGATACTAAAATAACTTCATAAATAAAACCTGATCCTAGTTTGCAAGGTTAGTTAGAGGGTGGCTTTCAAAAGGGCAAATGACTTTATGGTCTCTGCTAACCTTTGAGGTCTGTTGGACTTTAATCTTCTGAATGAAACATTGTCCTTGCAGTTAGGTACAGTTGTGTGCAAGTTTTGGCTGTTTGGCTGTTAGACATTTAAAGAAAATGTTTGTCAGTATGGAATAATTCCAATCTAAAAATATGTTGCTACCTTTTGTTGGTGTTTTTGACAGGGAGCAGGAGTGGTGCTTTTCAGTGAGGTTTTTGTGGATGGACAACTTACTGATTGAAAACAGTAATTAATTGTGCTTTGTCTTATTATTGGCCTCCTGAATAGCAAAATATTAGTTTAGTAAATCATGATGGCATGTCTTCTATTTGGATAAAAACCTGTTATTTGTGCTGTATTGTAATCAATGGTGTGTTGCAACATCATAGTTTTATTTGCATATTGTGTTGGCTCCAAAAGTTTAATGATAATATGAATTTTTTTTTTTTTCCTTTTTTTCCTCCTCTCAAGCTCCCAAAAAGCCTCGTGTGAGGTTCAGTAACATCATGGAGATCAGGCAGCTCCCATCAAGCCATGCTTTGGAAGCAAAGCTGTCCCGCATGTCATATCCAACAGTGAAGGAGCAGGAATCAATCCTAAAAACTGTAGGAAAACTCACTGCAAGCCAAGTAGCAAAAATCAGCTTTTTCTTTTGCTTTGTGGTATGTGCTCCATTCTCTCAGAAAACTTAAGTATAGATTCATTTAAAACTTGTGTAATAATAGTGAAAAAGTATTGAGATGACTTGTATTCTTTGATCCTTATTTTATAAATGTACTATAAGAAGAAAAACTTTCCTTGTGCTTGACATGCACGTGCAAGATTTAATGATGAATCCATTGGTAGATGCTGTTGATGCATCATGCCTCAGTTCTGGGGGGAGAGAGAAAGAGAACAGTGGCAGGTTTTTTGAGACAGAGAAATACAGAGGACAGATCAGTAATACCTTTTCCAGAGGCAGCTTCACTAGTACTGCCAAATATGTTCTCTGTAATGTGGGCCCACCACAGCTTTTCCTCAGGAAGTAGAGCTCTTTAAACATTATTGTTATTACTATCATCAATATTAATAATAATAATACCACTGATGCATGTACCAGAAAATAGTGGTGTAATTTTTTCTAGGGTACTGTCCTCGTGTCCTAAACAAATCCTGTTTATTCTGTTCAAGGACACTACTGGCATGTACATGCATTTCTTCTTGGACTTTAGTCTTGTGTGGAAATATTCATAGAGTGGTTACTTCCCTTAGAATATATCTGAGATCTTATTAATGAGATCTCAATCAAGAAGTGAGAAAACCTTTGCCATTTTATTCCTTTATGGAGGAATTAGGAAATATTTTTTAGGCATTGAATGTAAGAAGTGCTTGTTTTGAACAGTGGAGATGTGCTGGTTTTAAGTACTCTAAAAAAGCCTCATTAGGCTGACTAATGTCACATGCATTACTGAAATTTCTTTGCAGCCCTTGTGCAGTTATCATCTTGAAGCACTCCAAAACAAGTTAAAAGTACCTTTAGTTACTACAGACTAGCTATTATAATGTCATTTCAATTATTTTTAAGTTCTGAAGTATGTTATTTCGTTAGTAAAGATGTACTTGTATGTGGTTGGTTTGAGCCAGTTCTGAGTTTGCTGCTGTCGTTTAATGTGCCTGCCACTTTAATAAAAGTTAGAAGTCTCTTTAAGCTAAAAATCTAGTTCTGATTTTATTATTTTGGTTAAATAATTTTTTTGTTTTTTCTTAAAGTAGGATTTTATTGCAATGAAAAACTTAAGCTCTGTTGTTGTTACCCAAATAATAACAAAATTATTTTTCTTTTTCCCTAGTGGTTCTTGGCAAATTTCTCATACCAGGAAGCTCTGTCAGATACCCAAGTTGCCATAGTTAATATCTTGTCATCAACCTCTGGTAAGTTTTATTTACACTGCCAAGTGTGCATTATAAGGCTGTTTGTAACATAAAAATCTCTTGTTACAATGGATTTGTGTAACATTTTTACCTGGGGATTTGACCCAAAGGCATTGAATATATGTGTTTAGAAAATTCATTTTGTATTTACAGCAGTTTTTTAGGGTACCTTAATGATTCCCCTGCTTTTTGTGTGTGTACTTCTGCAGTTCCATCTGTACATTAAAGAAATATATTTGGAGTGTAATGGCTTTGAAGCTGTGTAATTTTCTGAGCAAACTACTGGCAGAACTTGATTGTATAAACTCTTCTGAATTTCTCTTGCAGGGCTTTTTACATTAATCTTAGCTGCAGTCTTTCCCAGTAACAGTGGAGATCGGTTTACCCTGTCCAAATTATTAGCTGTTATTTTAAGGTAAGATAATGGGAGGGAACATTTGGTCAAAAGCTCCCTGGTACATGAGGGGACAACTGTACCTACTACACCTGTAGTATCAGGTATAAAAGGTGTCACCTTTTTAAAAATCCTTGTTTCACAGATGAATTGAGCAAGTGAATTAAGTTAAATGCTTCCTATCATGAGCCATTACCAAACCTCATTCTTGTGCAGGAAATTAGAGTAATTTTGGTTGGAAATAGATGAACTTATTTTATTGTTGTTTAGTTGTGGTTTGTTTATTTTTGTGTAAATGGTGAAGAAAGAAGAGATTTGACATTGAGTGTTTTCAGCCTCTTTCATTAAATGCCTGGTGCATTGTTCTGGGAAGTGGGGTTGGTTGTTTTTGACTTGGGATCATACCTTAGCAGTTGACAACTCCTTTTGACTTTCCAGAAGTGGGTTTTGATTAACTAAAAATGCCTAAAGATAGAACTATATATCTGTTTTTCTTTTGTCTGTTTTTTGTAAAGAAATTCCTGAGTTCGAGTAACATTTTGCATTTTTTCTTTTTTTGCTAGCATTGGTGGTGTGGTACTTGTTAACCTTTCTGGATCTGAAAAATCTGCTGGAAAGGATACAATAGGTATTTGCTTATGAGTTTTAATCCTGAAATATGCATGTTGAGTACCATCTTCTGACAGTACTAAGCAGTCATATAGCAAGCTCTGTATCTCTTGCTCATGTAACATTTCACAATCTGGCTTTTTAGTTTCAGCTTCTAAAACTTGCCATTTATGATAATTTTCCACCCTGTGCATACGTTGGGAAAGTATTTACATTTTAGAGCTTTATCCATTTTTCCAAGTTTTTCATTTAGTAATGGATTCTGTAATCAGCAGAGATTTAGGAGAGTTGATCCTTCTGTACGTGACATGCTCGGTGTATCTCAAGGGGCTGTTTTTTCCATTTTCCAGGTTCCATTTGGTCTCTTGTAGGAGCAATGCTGTATGCTGTCTACATAGTCATGATAAAAAGGAAAGTAGATCGGGAAGATAAACTTGACATACCAATGTTCTTTGGTAAGGCCAAAAGTAACTCAGTGGAAAGTTTTAATTCAATGTGTGATTAAATGATTTACTTTCAGGCACTGAAGTGTGTTTGAGTGGTAAAGGGGCTTAGAAAAGCCAAGGAAGTAGAGAAAGCCTCTTACTCCCATGGTTAGGAGTCCTTTAGAGCCTGGTTGTGTGAATTATTTCTTGTTTAGTGCCTTAACAATGAGAGGAAAGCAGACAGCCCCACTGACTTAATGAGATTTCTAATTTTTATTTTCTTTTCAGTGTCAAACTTGTAAATATCTGATGCAAATTTAGTTTGTGAATTTCAGGTTAAATTTCTTACATTTGTTTCCTTTGAAAGATTTAAAATATTGCTTCATGGCTGCTTTTCTATATGCATATTGTCAAAATAGCAGATTTTAGCTGAGATTTTGGTTACGTTGAAGAATATTTTTTGTGATTTAATTATACTGTTTTTATATTCAGGTTTTGTAGGACTGTTTAATCTGTTGCTGCTGTGGCCAGGGTTCTTCCTGCTTCACTATACTGGATTTGAAGCATTTGAGTTTCCCAATAAACTGATATGGATGTGCATTGTCATAAATGGCCTTATTGGAACAGTTTTGTCAGAGTTCCTCTGGCTGTGGTATGTACACCATACATTGAATATGTTTCACATGAATTATCTTACCTGTGTTCTCAGATGCTGAGATGTAAAATTGTCTGGGTTAGGGTTCTTGCCCTTTTTATTTCTGTCCACGTGTGCAGTTTTAGCATCGTGCCACAATGTCCTCTTAAGGCAACAGCTAACTTTAAAAAATAGCTGATGTGGTCTTGTAGTAATTAAAATACCGTGTGCTTAGCTTATTCCAGAATTAACATTTTGGACAAAAAGACTTTGTGCTACAGAGTTGCAGTAGCAAAAGGAGAGTATGAATTCTGTTGTAACAGTCCTGTGACAATACTGCCCTGAAAGATCAAAGTGGAGTAGATGGAGTTCCACAAAAACCTCTTGGTTTTGTTTGGTGCTTTGGATTTTTGTTTGTTTTTCAAGTTTAAAGTTATTTATGAAATTTAATAATTAGATTTTTTTTATTTATTGGTGAACTCTTACACCAGTCCTGGGTATACATGCATTGTAGCATATGTTCCTTTGCAATTGAACTTGTTTGTTCATAGAGTATTTTTGTGACATTAATGCCAACCTGTATCAGTGTCAGTTTAAGTGTAATTTTAACATAGGCAAAATAACAAACAAACCCCCCAAACCTCAAACATTGTCTCTTGTCCCCAAAATCAAGTACTAGCATAGGGTTAAGTACATGGGTGTGCACAGACTTTTTTACGTGATATTTGTTTAATTACTCAGAATGATATTCCAGTCAATTAAAGAGCTAGTTTTACTTCCAGTTCCTTTTCTCTGGCTTTACACTGGGACTAATTTCAGAGATTGTGCTGATATCATCCAGTATGCCACTAGTATAGTCTCCTTTACTTCTTTTGGAAATTAATAATATCATTTAACCTATTTGTTTACTCCACCCAACTACACATTACCGACTAAATAATGGAGGGATAGATGAGACTCTTCATTTTTTTTAACCTACTGATAAATTTTTATTGGATTCTGTACCATTTATTCTTTTACAGTTTTCTGTGGACAGGTTGGTTGTAATTCAGAAGCAATCTCTTATGCTATAGAGAATCATGGCTCAGAAGCACATTGCAGGTTTTTCTAGATGAATTACTACATGTGAAATAGGAAAATTTCCATCATCTCAAAAGATTGGGATGGGAACAGCCTCATCCCAGAAGACATCAGTTGCCTAGTTAAGAATTCTATGCACTTTCCTAGATTNTTTTCACAAGCAAAGTGTACATTGTAATGAGTACCTTTAAACTTCTGAAATTCTGTGCATGTAAAAATGGGGTAAAAAACTCCAAACACAACATGTATTTTGCTTTTACTTCATGTCAGTGTGGATTTTGGAAAATAAGTCAGAAAAATAAAAGGATAAAGAAAAGAAAAGTCAAAAAGAGTCAGACCCTGAATAAATACTTCTGTAATGAACATGTGATATACAGTGTGTTTTATGTTAGTACTGCCTGCATATTCCAGCATGGAAATAGAGTAAACACTGCAGTGATTCCAACAATAATAAAGCATTTGTTGGTAAGATAATTGTATTTGTGTTGCTCTTAAAGCATCTGCAATGCACACTTGAGTGATAAATTGTAATGGGATAGTAAATGACTCATGATAGCTATAAAGGATTCAAGGAATAAAATATCTGTAGACTCCTCCCCCAAAATTCACTTTCATGAGGTCAAATTAGATTTATGAGTGAGTTAATGCTGGTAGAAAAAATAAGAATTTTGTATGTCGGTTTTTGTGTCAGTACACATTTTAGAAATACACAGATGTGGGTGCATATGCAAATACGTTGGTAGAGATGTGTATATAGATATAGTTACATATAGCAATATATGAAATTTTAGGTTGTCTTCTGAAGTACTTCATCTAAACTTTCTTCTGGGATACATTGAAAAATGGAGTATGCTTTTCTAATTGCCAGTAAACAGCTTAATTTTTGGGCTGTTTATTCTGAATAAACACATAGTCCAGGTCTTGTAAAATTAATTTATACTTCATGTACTAATGCAATATGGAGGCATTTCTAATAGCAGAAACATCTCCAGAACTCTCTTGGATGACTTTCAGCTGCTATTGGTAACAAAAGGGCAAATTATCTTTGTAACTCCTGGTGTTGGAAGCAAATCCTTTCTGTCTTACATTTTAGAAAATAAAATATTAGTGATAGAAAAACCAGTTAGGGACCCTGATTAAAGGCAAACTGCTGTAGAGTTTGAGGGTTTTTGCACAAGTGTGTTTGTGCAAGTCTGTCTCTGTCATACAGACATCAGAATATCCTAAGCCAAGCCTGGTGCTCACTGAAGTCTCAGGTGTCCACATCTCACATGACCTGATGGAAATTAAAGCTTCCACCTGCTCTGTTAATGCCTCTGGCCGGCCTTGCTTTTAGTTAAAAGGAACATGCACAAAATTCCACTGGCATGGCTCGTAATGGTGGAATCATAGAATGTGCTGAGCTGGAAGGACCCGACAGGGTCACCCAGTCCAGCTCCTGGCCCTGCATAGGACACCCCAAGGATCCCACCTTGTAATGTAAAATTAAAATATCAATACATACAGCCTTCATATGACTGTTAAATTGCATGGTAATTATACAATATTCATAATCACTAACTTTCTGAGTATTTACTTTTCTGCAATTTTCTAACATAAATCTGAATCTTAGGAAATTACAACCAGGTTTCTAATGACTAATTAAGTATTCCTTTTGGCAACTTGCGTGTTCTGAATTTCATTTGAAAATAGGCTTAAATAGGCTCACAGGGTTTAACAATTGCAGTTTATGTGATCTTTGAGGAGGGTCATCAGTGCCAGGTACCAAAGCTGAATCTGTTTTCTCCAAAATCTTCAGTTTTGGATCTTTTCTCCACACAAAGGGCCGTGCCCACAGCTCATAGCTCTGTTGCACTGAAAGGCAGGTCCCAAGCTCTTCCTGTTCTTGTGCCCTTGGAATTACAGAACCATGGAATGGTTTGGGTTGGAAGACACTTTAAAGATCATCTTTCCAACCCATGAAATGTCTAGGAGGCTTTCTCCTTGGCACCAGAGACACAGCTAAAAACCTAAAACCAAGACTATTTGGAAATAGCAGTCTTCATTCAGCTTCCAGTGCAAACAGAATGTTCCATTGTAAAGAATGGACCAGTGGGAGCAGGTTATGCAGTTCTTAGAAGAAGTAATAGCTATAGAAATTGTACCAAATAACTCACACTGTTTAAAATAACTCAAACTGCATCTCAAACTTACAGTAATAATCATTCCAAATATACAGCATGTCAATTCTTTTTAAGCTATTAAATGAATGATGTTTGTATTTCAATTCCAGGTGCAGTTTTCCTGGTTATTTTTTGCAGGAGCAGTACCTGTATTTTTTTCATTTTTCATTGCGACTCTCTTGTGTCACTATAACAACTGGGATCCAGTGATGGTGGGGATCAGAAGAATTTTTGCCTTTATTTGTAGAAAACATCGAATTCAGAGGTAGGGCAATGACAAACTATAATCCTGTCTCTTCTTTAGCCTTTCCAATATCTTCTACTCTTCTAAAAGCCACAATATTCATACTCTGTTTATTTCCACCTGATTTTATATTCAGGTGTACTAATTTCTTAATAGTTGTAGTTGCCAATCCATTTATTAACCTTTGTAATGCTCAGAAAATGGAAAGATGGGATGTCTGTTTACCTTTTAAAAGAAGTTTCCTAGTGGTTGTCACAGCTTTTTCCCTTAATGCATCTGTGATAATTTCTGTACCCAGCACATGCAATGAGAATTGTGCAAACTTGAGTACACTTAAGGAGTCTTTGCATGTTTTTGATGGCTAAATTTCAAACAGCTGCATACTTGGTACTTCTGTTGGCTTCATAACAACCAATTTAATATTACTGTATGACTTAAAATAAATAGCTGTGTTGCTTTTAAGAATGCCAGAAGAAAGCGAGCAGTGTGAAAGCCTCATCCCTATGCACAGTGTTTCACAGGATGGAGACAGCTGCTGTTCATAGACAAAAGGTAAACCTTTAATAAACCTCAAACCATGCTCAGAAAGGGAAGGATTGGTGGCATTTGTGTTATACAAGGACACGTTTTTACAGAGCATGCAGTTAGTCTTGTTCTGTATTGATGGACAGAGTTTTAAAGTGTATCTTCATAGTTATAGCTACTACTTGTTGCCAAGCATTATTCTTGCAGTTCTTGGTCAATGGTTTTGAAATGGAGTTTTTTTACTAAAGAGTATTACAAAGTTCATCCAAAACTGGATGTGAGTCAATAAGCCAGAAGAGGTATTCAGCTTCTTGGCATGGATGATGTGTTTGGAAAACATCTGAGGTAAATATTCAGTCCTTAATGCTGTTAGGGTCTCAGTTTGGGCTACTGCAGCTCATGAAAAACACCAACCATTTAAGGGGGTTTAGAGAACATCACCAGACTTTATCATTATGGGTCCTGAAAGCTGGAAGGAGCCCTTGTGTTTGTGGCTGACAAGAATTAAGTTGTTAAATTCTATTAAATATTAGTCTAAATATTTCTCACGATAAGCATAGGGAAAGTAGACTAGAAAAGCTAAAGAGTTTGCAAAATATCCCTCCTTAAGAGGAGGTTAAACAGATCTGTAAAAGGAACATTACATGTTTTGTCAGTACTAGCTTGGAGCATTTAAACAGACAAAGTTTAGGACTCTCCTAGCCCTGTGCTTCAGAGCTTTGGTTTTCAATAATGTATGCAGAATTACTTGAAAGGCATATTTTTATTCTCCAATGTTGCTTAAATCTAATAATGAAATTAAAAATATTCTAACCAAAGCAGTAATTGTGATGTCTTTAAGACATGGAGTTATTTCATTTGTTTGTAAGAAACAAATACTTATGGTAATTCCTCTTTTGTAATCCTGAATTTTGTAACCCTGATAATTTTTTTTTTTCTTCTTCTTCTTAGTTTAAAAATGGAATGATGCCCAGCGAAGAGACAATCTTCAGGAAAAGTCCCTAAGGAATCATGTTTCAGTGCCTATTCTGAATTTGTAGTAAAAATAAGAAGTTTCAGTTCTTTTGAAACTCTAAACTTTTTCTCTTTCTTGCTTTCATCTGATTTTATAAATGAACAGATTTACTACATGCCTGTCACCATAGGAAGTCTTAGTCCATCTGAGCAACCAACCTGCCTTATAACACTTGAGCTGGTGACATTACTTGACAAAATCAAGAAAGCAAATGCTGTTAAGTGATTTCTTTCTTTTTGTAAGTCACAATTTTGTTAAATGCTGGACAATATTATTTTTAAAAGATACTTTTAAGTGAGTTATGTAAATAAGTTTGCAGGTCATCAAGTCTTACAGGCTTTCAGGTGAAAAGCTAAATAGATATGTTACCTGTAGTAGGTACAAATTAAATTTTTTATGTTGTATAAACGATTTGCATATTAATAGATGAAAATGGAAAAATAATTTATTAAGTGCTTTCTTATAATTACTGAGGCAGGATCTTTGTACGGTCCTGGAACACTACATATATAATGTCTTAGGCCATTTTGAGTAGCCTTGTAATGACAATGGGTGCTGATGTTTAAAAATCAAAACAATTGCCCAACAATCAGGAATGCTTGACTTTTCAGTGAATGGTAAAATATTCCTAATGACAATACATTTGGGTATACATTCTTTTCCATGTTTTAAAACAGATTGGTTCTTTAACCCATTCTCAATCCCAGTTATTTTACAGACATGAACATTTTCAGGTGTAGTTGCCATGCTGTGAAAGAGATCAAATTAATTATGAAAGTTTTCAGTTAATGGGTTGGCACTACACTAATCTGCTAAGCAATCTGAAAAGGAAAGGTATTTGCATTGATTTCTCTTTCCCTCCAGCTGTATTAATAAATTTATTCTAAAACCAGTAGTTATCTACCTTCCACTGCAGTGTTCCTATCCTTTTTAATCTGGAGAAGCTATTATAATTATATTCAGGAATATTTGAAATTAGTCAATGCCATTTTCCAGCTCCTGGCCTATAAGACACTTAGATCAAAGTTAATTTCTGCTTTTGACGGATTTTATTTTTTTATAATGAATGTAAGGTGAATTTTTAGCCAGGAGTATTTTCTTCCACATAACAAGGTTATTAATGATGTAGGATATTTCTACTGTCCCTCCACACAAATACAGAAGGATGACTTAGCAGAAATGCTTGCTCATGTTTTGGGACTCATAATGATCCTTCCAAAAGAAATTTTGGTCTTTTGGTGATAAAACCATTATTTGAAGGGAATGCAGAAAAGCAACATGCTTAACTCTACATTTATGGATGAATTCAAGCCAGCAGCAGGAATTTAATATAAGAACTGTTTGTAGAGAAGGAAGACAAAATGAACCTGGGGATATTCTTTCAAATATTTATCAAATTTTTTCTTCCTTTAATACTGAGTTGCACTACAAACTTTGGTGATCTGGGGCTTCTCTTCAAGATGATGTAGTAAATCCTTCTTGGACACTAAAACAGGAATTAAAAAAAAAACCCAAACCAGCCACAACAAAATCACAAACCCAAAAGAGAAAAGAAAGTCGATTGAATTTCACAGTATAATTTCCAAGCTCCACAAGGCGAGGGGTTGGAAATGCAGTATGTTGAACTAAATTTTACTTCAGTAGAACTTTCAGGCATTTTTTGATCAGTGGAGTTTTCTTTAGGTTTTGAATTTGTCCTTCAAAGTTATGACAAATTTAGAGGATGTTTGTGTCAACTTTTTTCCAAGAAGTATTGTGATGCCTACTCAAAATAAAAAGATGATGTTTCTCTTCAGTTAATGAAAAGTTTCAATGACACCCTGCTGAATATTTCATACCAGGCATTGACTCCAAATTTGAATCAGCTGGGACTTGTGGCATCAGTGAATTAAGCCTGGGAAAACTGAGTTTGCTTTCAGATGGGCAATGACAGTATTTGTAGCAAAATTTTCTATTACTGTTATTTGAAATTGGTCATGCAAATATGATTGGATCTGTGATGTCAAATGGGCAGTTTCTATTCATATTTGTCCTTATGTTCGTGGGTTAAAGTCAAAGATCATCATAGCCTCCCATGTATATGACTGTTATTTTGCATTATTGATTAGTTTGAGAGGATAAGAAAAGAAGTACCATGAGAATATTCTGCCTCTGACCCCAGGAATGTTGAAGAGCATTCAGTAAACTCAAAGTCAGGCCTTTCCAAATGTTTTTTACAAAAATGTGTTAGTTTTTTTTTACTAAGATATGAAATACTTTATCTCGTGGCACTAGGTAGCTTAAGCTGTGTTTTTGCATTAAAATACAGTTCTTTAAATAGTAAGAACAAAACAAACTGTCCTTCCTGAAAGGATTTTTAAACAGTAGTGCCCCTGTAGTTACAAGAAACATGTTACACTTTTAATTACAGAAGCTATGGCATATAACGTTGTTCCTGCATTTAATAGAATGTGATGGAGTTTTTTCTACAAAACCTTGTGATTTTTAGTACAATGGTATTTTATAAATATAATGTCTGATTTGAAATGTAAATTGCATAGCTCTCTAATGGGTGCTTGGTAAATGCACAAGAGATTTAGCTTTGATTCTCAGGTACCTCTGACGCAATGGAGACGTGCTGGGTTTTTCTTCCCCGTGACACAACTGGAATGTGAAGGAGCTCTCTCATGAATGCTTTACCTCTGTGTGGTAGCATAAATTGTCATTGCTCTAACTGTTTCGATTTGGGAATGTCTTTAATCTGACATACTTCTTGTAGGAACCACATATGCTTTAGAAAAATAATGTCGAGCATTTCCTTGATTGTCATTAGATGGTTAAGGAACAATGATTTCCCAGACATACAAGGTGGGAAATGAGTACTATGTGTTGCTCTGTCAAACAGTTGTACTAATTCCTGTAATCCTTTGAGACAACCATCAATTTCTTCTCTGTGTGCAATTGAGGTTTTGAGGCTGTTTGGTTTTTGTATATGAAGGAAATGATGATAATTTGCCAAAAGCTACAGAGCATGCCTTTGCTTTAAGGATTTGAGTGAGTCTCCCCTAGTTTGATAAGCAGTGTGCTGTACTTCAGAACCAAGTCAGAAAAGGATTTCAGTTTTTCTGACCACTTCATGTTGGGTTTCAGTCACACTGAAAATGTGTTCACTACAAGGGACTGCTGCAAGATGTAATGCAGGGGATGGAAATACCACATCTGTAACAGAGTGTGGGGCACATGAGTGCTCCTGAAGGTGCTGTTTGGCTTTCCCGGTGTTCACTGCATCTGCTCCTTGGCTTCTGGCCTGTGGGAGTCCCTGTGAGGGGGTAGGGGCTTTAGGACAGGACTGGTCTGGCTGGCCGTGGAGTTGGGTGCAGGGACTGCACACTGACTCTGAAGCCGGAGGCTGAGGCACTGGCTGGGTGTCCCTGTGGCGTGGCAGATGCTGAGGTATTTTGTGGAAATGAGGTGTTAAGCAGGGTAGTTGTTCAAGCCGGGGAGCTGCAGGTGATACTTGGTCTATTCGTGGCAGACCTCCTTGGAATGTACTAACAAAAATAGGAGAGCCTGCAAATTGCTTTTCTTGGTGTGTGCTGCTGTAATTGTCATTCCTGTCACAGTACTGGTGCTTAGGTACTGCTATTCACAGCTGTGATGGCTTTAAATAAGGTGGCAAAATGATTTCTCTGTAATTCTTGGTGCCATTTCTCTTAGTGTTGAATGTTGTCATTCCTATTCCCTACTAAAAGATCCTCCTATCTTTGGGAAATTATGTTACTGAGCTGAACTAAGCTATCAGGGGACAGGGAGAACCAGTTAAATTTTGGAGATGGGCTGAGTTTATGGACATGCTTTAAATTTTATATGGAAATAGAAATTGGAAAGGCAGACTTTGTAAATTAAGTGAACAACTGGCATGCTCAAAAATCAAGAAACAAACTGATGTTAATATCACAATGGTGAGTTATATGGCTAACTGTAGGATGGTACTTTGAATCAGTTTTCTTTATTTGGGGTAAGTTTTGAGTTAGTTACTGTTTCTGTTATGGCTGTCACATGTAGTGCCTGCAATTTAATAGTTATAACTCCAGTAGCATTTATGTGTTCATTCATAAACTGTTGTTAGGCATTTTTTCCCTATCTAATCCATTATTTCATTAATGTTATATTTTGTTTTACATGATCATTGCAGGGCATGATTTCTCAGGGAAATATGGATGATACCATCCGTTGTGAGAGCTGATAATTAATTCCTGCTTTTAAAATCCCTACAAACATTTCCAGGTTTTACTCAAACATTTCACATTATGTAACTTCATGTTGAATTTCCTTAGGCTTATCAGGTAAATCATGATGAGAATGTTAAGAGCATTTAAAGATGTCAATAAAATAGACTCTGCCCAACACTTTGTTGCTTTCTGGAGAAATATCCATTCTAAGCTGATGCTGAAATACGTGTAATTTTCTACTTTATTATCCTCTTTACCATAGAAATGAATAGTTACTCTGCTGATTTTGAAGCTGCACTTCTGGCATGACAGTAACATTAACTTTCAGGGTTAGGCAGTGCTGTAATAATACAGAATCTGATTCTGGGCTATATCAGGATAAATCTCTAACGTAAATATATTCATTTATATAATTAAATTTTTACAAAGTCTGTTCACTTTGGGGATTTTTTGTGTGTTTTTTCTGTAAAGTTACTTTGGCTAGACTGGGATTTGATCCAAAGCCCGTGAGAGTCATAGACAGCATTAATAAAGTAAAATTTTATTGAAAGGAACTCTGCAGTCAGGTTGACCTTTATGCCTTTGCAGTATTTCTGTCTGCAGCATGTATCTGGAGTGGTTTGCTTTAAGACCTCAGTAATATAAATTGAAGGATTTTAGTGCTGGTAAAAATGGTGAACACACTACTGTTACTGGTCACAAAAGGTATTTCCACATATCCAGTATGCAGCTTAATTATTTAGAAGGTGAATTTGTCTTTCTTTATGACTTTTGTTTAAAATCAGCAGCGTGAGAAATATTAACCCCTGCACTTTGCTGCAGACTTTTTTGCCCGTAGTGAGAATATGTGATCATCATCATCAGCCTTGAGCATCAACTTCCTCTTGATGATTTCTGCTTTGACATTTCCATTTCCATGCCCTGTTGCATTCACTGCAAAGTGAATTTCTTCCCTTGGTAAAGCCAGTGTAATTGTATTTTGACTGCCCTAGTCCTCTGTGGTGTTAGAAATCTGACATAAGACATAAATCTGACATGTAATGTGACTACTTAGAGATCTGTGTTCTCACTCTTGTTGTTACACCTGGTATTAGTAGGTAACCAAACCTTTTCTGGATATGCCTATCATGATGTGGAATGCATCCAGAATTCCATCTGACTTTCACTTCCTACTTTTGAAAAGCATTAAGAGCTTTTCTCTGAGGATTTTTGTAGAAAGCAGCTGTTTAGTTCTACAAGTTCAGAGTCCTTTAACTGCATCTCAGTTTATGAAGTTGCATCCAATGTTCCCTTTCTTTTATTAATGAACTTCTGAAGGTTTTTTTCAGAGAAGGTGGACAAATTTTCTTTTTTTTCCCAGAAGAAATATGACAGGATAGTGAAATGGCCCCAAATAATAATTCAGGACTGTTTCTATAGTTCTTCATATATGTTCCTGATTTTTTTCCCTTTTTTTTTTTTTTTTAAGAAACCCAACCAAATAAAACCAATCAAACCCCACACTTATCAAGATGAGGTGAATTAGCCATTTAGCACAGAACTAATTTTATAATATGCAAATGATTGTATTTTAATCAATGATATCAGTCAATATAGTACTGATGTTGCCAGTCCACAAGTCTTCCTTGTCTATGTTACATGTGGTGCTTCTCTACCTAAATCTGCCACTTGCATACCAATTAAGGTAGTTCCACTGCCAGAATGAGTAATTTCTAAAATATTTTAGAATCTACTTTTTCCTCTACCTAGGGGGACAGCAGGGGCTTTCCAACCAAACAGTGTCACTTTCCAATTGGAGAAGAAAAAAAATCGTCAAAAAAAATTTTAAACAGAAATCTTAATTGAAAATCAAGACTATTAGTAGGAAAGTAGGAAGCATATTCTGTAAAATTATTGGGGTAATTTCTTGTGTAGCCCAATTCCACATAGGTAGTGCTTGGGCAGTAGTTTATTGGATTGATTGCTGGTTGATCTTGATGTAATATAGAAAGGAGGTATTTTAAATAATCATTTCATATTGAAGCTGAAGGCTTAAATTTAGCACTGTGATTGTTAAAAAAAAAAAAAGTGGAAAAAAAAATTATATTTGGAGACTTAGGAAGTTTTTTTTGTTTGTGGTTTGGGTTTTTTTGAAGTCCATCCAATGCAGTTACAAAGGAATGCTCTGTTAATTGGCACTCCTGAGAGCCACTCCACTCCACTACTTGGAGAGCATAGCCCAGTGTTGGGGCTGACAGTACCTGAATGGAATTAGAGAAATGTTCTAAGTATGAGCTACAACTTCAGCATTGTAGAGCTGAAGGGGTGTTTGTGATGATTTAAAATTTGTGTGAGATCTCTTTGAAACAGATATTAATAAACCAAAACTGTTTATGAAACCTTGATTTATGGAAGTCCTGAAACTTGACTGCGTTAAAAGATGCACAAAACCAGTCATAGTTTTGATGGTTGTTTTGGCATTGCATTTTATACCGACTTTCAGGGAATTCTCAGTTACACTTTTAAAGTGGAAGCTGCTTTAACTCAAGAGCTTTCACCTGAAGAAAACTTTTTTTTCCCCTGAAGTCTGTACAGTTTGCTGATAATTCAGATGTTCTGGGAGTATAGCAAGTTCCAGATATGTATCCTCAATGAAGCATCTTTATGCATCATCTTTTAACCATTTTCTTTAGTGAAAGCAGAACGTGAATTGCTGATGTGTGTTGCATTTGCACTTGAAAACCTGATTTCAGAGTGTGTTAAACCTTGATCTATTTTTGATAAAAAAGAAATGTAGCATTTTAATCTAATTTCCATTTAATGGCAAGGATATTCATGCAGAGAAAAACATATATCAGGGTTTGATGCAGTGATTTTTAAGCCAAGAAAACAGCAGGATGGCAGTGGTAAATCTGAAAAGAAGATGCGTATCTCTTCAGAAACTCTGGTTTCCTCCTGCCCTCTTTATACCAAATTGTGTCTCCATTATTCCAGGATAATACAGGTGAAGCAAGGACCAGAACTTCTACCCTTTGTTCTTTAAAAGTGAACACTGGCTTTTGCCTGGGGTGTCTTTGTCCTGTCACTTCATTTTCTGATACGAGGTCAGTTAAATAAAAAATATAGAATAAGTATTTTTAATTAAAATCAGATTTAAGCTATTAATTATTTTGAAATTCTCTGTATTAATAGAGATCTAATGAATGGAAATTGAAGTCCTATATTGCAAATACTGAACAGTGCTTATATATTTTTAACAAAACCAGTATATATATGAATATTTGAAACATGCATGAAGTTGAAAATTGGAAGATTGTTTTTATGTTAAAAAGTTTATAAATTGAAATTCTTAGTATCCAGTACCAAAACCCTATAAAAGGGCTAATGAAGAGAAAATGTAATGTATTCTGATTAACAGCCTGTGTAATACAATCAATGGGTGTGATGTTTTTGTTCTGTATTATATTTATTATATGTAAGTAAACAATAAAGATTATAAATCTTATTTTCTTAACAGGAATTGGTATTTGGTTGGGGTTACTGCTTAATGTGTTTTATATCATCAGTCAAGGAAAAATGGTGACTAGGGGTGGGCTTAAAGTGAGTTTTGGGATGTCTGGTTTTACCTGAAGCCAGCCAGGATGTGGAAGGCTGTAATTTGGTGTCAGCTTGGTCTGTGTGCTGGTTTTGGCTGGGGCAGGGCTAATTTTCCTCCCCGTGGCTGGATAGGGGGTTGTGTTTTGGGTGCTGAACGCGGGTGCTGATTCAGAGATGTTTCTGTTACTGCTGAGCGGGGCTTGCCCAGAGCCGAGGCCGTCCTGCTTTTCCTCGCCCCGCCGGGAGGGTTTGGGCTGCCCGGGAGGAGACCCAGCCGGGCCGGGCTGAGCACAGGGGTGTCCCAGACCGCAGCACACTGCTCAGTGCTTAAGGCGGGAGCAAGGAGGGGGAGGAGGGGCCATTTGGAGGGATGGTGTTTGTCCTCCCAGTCACCGCTGGCTGTGCTGGGGTCCTGCTCTGCTGGGGACGGCTGAGCACCTGCCCGGGAAGCAGGGAGGTCATTGCTTGGTTTGCTTTGCTTGCGAGCACGCTTTGCTTTCCCTGTTAAACTGCCTTTATCTCAACCCATGAGCCTTCTTGCTTTACCCTTCCCATCCCCTCCCCGGTGCCGCTGCTGGGGCTGTGTGCGGCTGGAGGCTGGCTGGGGTCAAACCGCCGCAGTCGGGTCATTTCAGCGGTCAAGCCCCGGTGTTTGATCTCCTTGCGAGCGCCTGAATGGCAGAGTGTGCCCAGGCTGTGAGCAGCAGGGGGAGCTCCGGCCGTGCCCAGCCCGCCGCTTCGGCTGAGCGCTGAATGGAGAAACAGGGAAAAGACAATTAATTTACCTGTTTATCATCCCTGATCCCCGCACTTAACCAGGGCTAGACATTGACCTTTCTTCTTGCAGCTGAACTTTCAGCGTCTTTAATAATTAAAACCTCGGGGATGATAGGCATTTACCTAAATACTTAACAAAAAAAAAAAAAAAAAAAAGGAAACAAAATTTTCCACCATAGGCTTTTCTGAGTTTTCTGGATTAACAACAGCTGAATTCTTTTTTACCAGGTTAATAAATATTACTGCACACTTATAGGAAGAAGCAGCTTTTTACACTAAAACAAGGGGATACTTGCTTTGCCATTCACTCATTAAAAAGGCGTGAGTCTCATATTCCCTGACAAGCAACAGGAATTCTGGAGCTCTAATTAAGAATTTGAACTCGGCTTGAAAAGTTTCTATGTACTTTCAAAGGCAAATTGTCAATAACAATCTTGTTCCTTTTTCTAGTGTCCTAACTGATGGCTAGAATCCCAGTCATGGTGTGATTCCTCCCTTTTAAGTCATAGAGATAAAGTAAAATGTGGAATAATTTTTGGCATCACCAAAACACATCCCTTTCTTAGGCTCTGTCAGTACTTGATGAGTTGTGCTGAGGGGAGAGCTGGCTGCATAAATGGCTGGGGCAGGTGCTGATAGAACCACAGGGAGTAGATTTTGCAGTGGAGACTTTGATAAGGATGTGTGGAGGCACAGAAGGAGCTACTGGGGAAACAACTGAGGTAAAAACTTGTTTTGTGGGTTGTTTTGTTGTTGTTGTTGTTGTTTTGTGGGTATTTGTTCATTTGTTTTTCCTTATCCACACTGTGAATCGATGTATTGTTATTCTGGTAGGCTATTAAGATCTAAGCTCTCCTCTGTGGTATCCTGACACCTGGTACTTTTCTGTATACAAAGGGACCAGTCAGTGCAGGCTCTCTAGATTGCTTTCAGTCTTTCGGATGTAATTTGTTGACACATTATCTTGTTCTACTCTGTATGCTCTCCAGTTTTAGGAGGCACATTTCATACATGAAACTGCCACTTGCCAGAATCTCAGTGTCACTTGCTACGAGGTGAGGTTTAAAGCTTCTGAGAAGGATGATTTAAACCCCATTTTCAAACTTCTTTTTCTATCAGCAGTATCTATGTGGGTGACATTCTTGGATTTTATTTATATCTGCAACCCAAGTATATTCCATTTATGTTGATTTTTAAAAACTTGAACAAAATTTAAGATTTCCAAAGGAGCAATAGTTTACTACCTCAATGTGAACTCTTCTTCCTCTTTCCCCCTCACTTCCCGCTCCTCTTGCCCCCAGCCACTATTTCAAGATCGTGAAAGAAAAGCCAGTTCTAGTTTGTGGCTTTGCAAGCTTTCAGGACTTTTTTGGTAGTGTTACCTAATGTGTTATAATTTGCTGTGAGATGAGAATCTTCATATCATAAAGATTCCTTTAATTATCTAAATAGGCTTTTCTTTGTGGGAATCTTCCAGTGTTGGGGCATTTACTAGGCTTCTTTGATTTAACTACTGGGATCCTGCTGCTAATGATGATAGAAAACTCATGATTACACTGCGAGTGTGCATTTACACAATGCAAGAGAAGCTTCATAAACATAAAGGAACATTCTGTCTATCTGTAATAGTGTTCCCATTAAGAAAGAAGCTCATCTGCCAGTATGATTTTCTTTTTAATTCCTTTGGAAGGAAAAAAAAATTTAGAAGTTAAGTTTTAAACAGATGACTTTTGTGGCTGTGATGTTGCAGGAAAACAAGGAAGTGATGCCCTGTGAGAGCTTTTTGGCCATGGGACATGTGGTCTCAGACCAAAGGGAAGAGGAAATCCGATGCAAGGGCTGTGATGAATGGAGCTGGGTCTCATGCACACCTCTCCCCAAGTCCTCCTTGCCTTTTTATGTGTTTCCTTCCTCACAAAGGAATGTGCAGAAGACACTTTTCACTAATTGAGAGGATGTCATTAGTTCACAGTATAAATATTTAAAAATATTATGGATATGTGCTAGTAATTTAACACGTCTTTTGTTAAAAACACATATTGGCAAAAGTGCTGAAACTGACTTCTACCCCCCCTTTTCACTGTTAGGTAAAAGCTGATACAGCTCCATCTGTCACTCTTTTGCATGTGATGTTTTTCCCAGTGCTTAAAAACAGAGTTGGATTCATTACTCTTCCTACAGGGATGTGTTGGCCATAGTGAGTTTCAAGTGTAGGAAGAGAAGCTCCTGGAAAATGTGTTCCTAGGGTGAAACAGAGTCGAAGTGAAATATTTTTCCCAAGGACCCAGTGTCCTCGTTGAGATGCAAAGGGGCAGTCAGGACCAGCCCAGCCTAGAGAAGAAAAGAACAAAGTGATGATCTGTCAGGAGCTGATGGAGGGCCTTGGTAAGGGAATGAGCAGCCCCTTGGAATTAGATGCATAATGGATTTCCACTAAATGAGGTATACCTGAGCTCTTGCAAAAGGAGTCAGCCTGAGCTGAAATTATTCCTGTCCTTGTCTGCTCCTTTTGTACTCAAGGGTAGGGTAAGAGGTTGAGTTCCTGATAAAGCTTCAAGACAGAACAATTTTGTGAGAGTCTCAACTGTTCTGTGAATAGTGGGTGAATCAGCTTCAGATTGTCATGGATTAAAAGTTTCAAAACACCCAAAAACTGAAATGGTAGAAGTGTTTCATTATTTTAAAAAACACTAATTTGCTTTTAGGGGGTCTCAATGGTATAAAGGTTTGGTGACACATTGAGTCTGTCATGAAATAATAGTAATGTCATGTTGGCACCCTGCCAAAGTAATTCCTCAAAACACCTAGTTAATGCTTTTAATGATGTATTTCTGCTTTCTGGCTCTGGTCTGCCATTATACCTGCCAGCCTACCTCCTCCTTTTGCAGATGATTTCTAAAACTGACACATTTATGTCTCCCTTTATAAATTCTTCATTTTTTTCCCTTTTTTTTTTCCCCTCTCCTCTCACAGGTTTAAAAAAAGACAGTTCAATTCTAAATTGTTTGAAAATCTGGCAGCAGAGTCACCCTAGCAGTATAGCAAAGAGGCACAAGTACAGAGGAGTTAAGAATCCTAGCTTTGTGAATTTCTTGTCACATACCAGACTATTTAAATCTGAAGTGTATGTTGGCCTTGAAGTGGATCTTCAAGAGAACTCCGGAACAAAGCTGCTTCTTCCACACAACAATTTTGTGTAATATGTTTAGAAAACACTGTGCTTCTTGCTTGGTTTGGTTTTTCAGGAGAGGATAACAGTTTCAAGGTAAAGGTTGCTGGGTGTAAGCTCAAAACAGAATGGACTCTTAGAGAAACTCTTGAGTACTACAGTCAATTCCATGGTGTCCTTCAGAACGTGACCTGTTCCAGCCTTTTATGTGCTGCTTTCAGTGTTGTGAGTAGACACAATACCTCTTCCCTTCCTTATCCTTACTGATTATACTTGGGAAAGTTCCTTCACCTTCCAATGGTTTGGGTTTTCCCCTTCCTAAAATCATGGTAATGATTACAATTCCTTTTTTAAGAGGTAGAAAAAAGATAAATTGTTGGCACAGTAGCTTCAGGGCCTGGGCACAAAAATGTTGTTCCTATGTGCTTAAGAATGCCTCATTTCTTAGGGAAACTGCAGTTTTCAGCCCAGGCCCTGCAGCAATATTGCCACCTTGTCTCTCATATTCCCTTAAATCTCCCTAATTCCTCCTGCCCTGCCTGACCTGGGCTACTTGAGCAGTCAATTTGCTCTCCAAAGTCCTTAATAAGTGCTAGAGGTGCCAGCACTGAGAGATCAGGACCTTTAATACAGATACCACCAGAGACACACCAATGAAAATTAACTACTATTTGTTACATTAAAGGAAGTCTTTAGCTGAGATTCAGTGTTTGAGGAACTGGCCTAGGCTCCCCAAAATTCACATCTGTATGAGACCAGGGAAGGGAATAAACCAAGAAGGGGAGAGGGGTAGGAACAGAGGTAAATAGGGTGGCACACACACAGGGCAAAGACTGCAAGTCCTCCCCTTCCATCTCTAATTCTGCCCCTTAAGGTAGTTATCAGTAATTCCCAAAGCTGGAAGATCAAACCTTTTCCATGTTTACTGTTCTCTAACCTATTCCTTCTTACAGTAGTGAAATAATTTTTATGTTCTGTACCCTTAGACCAGACATACCTTGCAGCATCGAAACACCCCAGAGATGCTTGTATATTTATTTTTTCTGTCTTAGAAAAACCTGCATATAGTGAAAAACATTTTGAAAGCATCCTGCTAGCAATAATTTCATCACTCTCCACCCACAATCTATTGAGTCTGAACATTTGCTTCCTCTGAGCTGCCTTGTTGCCTCTAAACCTATTCACGGACCTCTGAAAATGCTTTTCCTGCATTCTGCAAATCACCAAACTCAGGTAGGAGAAATTCTTCCACTGGTAAATGGACTCTGCTGGCTAGTGGTGCCCTGGTGTGCTTTTTTGTTTGGTTTTTAATCACATGTTACTCCCACAAACCTACTGTGTTTTTCTTTTTCCCATCTTTATATTCACCAAGTTACTCCTTGGAGATAGTCAGACTTCCAAAAGTTGGGAGCCTGAAATGTGTGTCTTTTACAGAAAGTATAAGCACTTACATGTAAATTGTAACTCTCTGAAGAAACACCTAAAAAATTACCCCTCGCCCACACACTCACTGTCCTGCTGAGCTGAGATTTCTCTGTGCTTTATGGGCTTTAAATATAAGGTGTCCCTATCCCCCTTCTTAATTTGCTGCTGTATTGGGAGGGTTTTTTCCCTTCTTTTGCAGACAAAGCAGCCTTTTGGAGAATTCAGGATAGCTGAAACATCTCAGCAGGTGTGGTGTGAAACTGGGCTTGCTGTGAACACTGACTTACAACTTTTTGCTCAGAGGCATCCCACTGAGTTTCTGTTCAGGTGAACAAAATACCACTTCTGAGAGCATTACAGGCTGGATCATCAACTGGGAGTCAAAGACATGGCCCCATTTATTTGAACAGAGCTGTGCAAATTCACATCAATGAAAAAATCTGATCTTAATGGATAATCTGCAGTTAATCCTTATAATGGGTAAACAACTGTCTCTAAATGCAGCCCTTAGGGTGCTTATTTTCTGTTAATTTGATTTTGTAACTTTTCTGTAGATTTTTTGGTAGAAAATTAAAATCTATGTGACTAGAAGAAAGGGATATACCTGAGGCTTGTTACAGTAAAAGTGAGGGTAGGAGCAACAGAGATGTCTTGCTCCTTGCTGATTGCATGAGCATGTGGATCATATGAATGAATTCTTTATGTTAAATGTGACTTCTTTGTTGTCCATCTCCCTAAAGGCAACTCAGAGTTTTAAATTTCATCTTTCCATTTCTCTCCTACTTACTGCTTCAGTTCTTCTCTGCACTGTACTTGAAATGGAGTTTTTGAATATTATTTCCCCAAATTGTTCGGTTTTAGAATGATATTAATGTTATTGCTAATAGTAACTAAAGTGGCAGAGCTTCTTGGAGTTAGTGATTTCATGGCCATGTGCTGGTTATAAATTTCTGGATGGGGTTTAACAAACCATGCCAAGAGAACAGAAGGGCATGCTGTCCTTGACCCTTAATAATGTTGATTTTCCTGAAGAGAGTTCTTGTGTCCCTACTCTCAATCCTTTTGCAAAGTAAGTAGCTACTGCTGCTGTTTTCTGTCTGCAGAACATCCTTCTCAGAATCAGTTGTGTACACTGCAATAATTATTTACTCTTTATTAATGTGGAAGTTTTATTCATGACTTCCTTTACTGGTCATCTGTTCTATTATTTCAAATCCAGGTCTGGCAAAATTTCTTTGCCTGTAGTTGCTTGAGAGGAAGATTGTACAACTAATTGAGCTGCCTGGCTCTGGTCCATGGCCTGTAAATGTCCATCTTGCTCACACAGCTGTATAGAACTTTCCAGACTAGCAGGCTGGTCTGGCATGCAGAGTCAAGCTTTATTCACCCAGAACAATCATCACTTATCCCAAGTGAAAGAAAGGTGAAGATACCTTCTAGTGAAGGATGCTTCAAGAGCTGGGAAACTGATTCACTCTTTGGGTGTTTGGTTATCAGAGATCAAATATACACTCCATGAGCTGATTCATCGAAATAGTAATATGGGCAAATATTAAAATACCCAAATTATTAAAATATCCAGGCAATTACAAAATGAAGGCAGGAAGCTGAACCTGATAGCTGACACAATAACTGATGCTCAGCTCAGTATTGCTCCTCAGTCTTACAGACATGGCCAGGGAGGAAGGGAGGGGCTGCACATGTCACAGTGATGGATCATCACACTGAAGTGTGTCATTCAAACTCACTTTAGGAAGCAGGTCCAGGTATGTAGGGTGCAATAATAAAATAATCACATGTAATATTTACTAATGTTGAAAGACTTAAATGCATAGAATTTGCAATTCTGCAGGGCATAATAGAAACTAAACAAAAATATTATGGCAAAGTGGGTGTATTTGTAAAGTTATCCCATGCAGTCCTTAGCTGTTAAAACCTGCCATGCTTTCTAATCCCCTCAGGCACTTAGTTCAGAGAAGTTCTTGCTAAATTGACACACTTTTAGTCCTGTGTTTATCTCCTGGCCAATTTTATATTGTGTCCTCATCTGTGAGCACCTCCTCCCTCTGCTGCCCACTCTGGGCACTCTCCAGGCTGTCTCACACCTGTCCCCTCAGCTCCTGGAGCCCTTGGCCCTTTCTGAAGTGCCCCGGGTGTCACTGCTGGGCCGAGCTGTGCTCTGTGCAGAGCTGGTGGGAGCTGTCCTTGTCTGGCACAGGGGGAACTCCCCAGCCAGCAGCCAGACACGAACACCAGGCAGCAGGAGCTCTGGGCTGTGCTCTGGAGTCTGTCTCTGGAGGATTTTGGAGTCATCAGCTGGGGAGAGAGAGCCCTGGCAAGCATGCTTCATCTTTCCAATGCCAGCAGGGCCAGCTGAGCACCTGTCAGGGGCCCTCAGGTGTGGGTGATGAGGCTGGGAAAGCCACTGGATGAGCTGTTTATTTTTTCTCCACAAAGGAATGTCTTACCCTGTGTTTTCCATAACCTTGTCCTCCAGTTGCCCCTTCCCACGGGTTCTCATGGACACAGTGCTTTGCTGTTGCCCAAGTGACATGAAGTGGCTCTCAGGGAGCTGCCAAAATAATGACCTTGAAATCATAATCTTACTAGCATAATCCCATATTGGTGCTCTTTCATGTTGATCTACTTATGTGGTCTCCAGAGATGGCTTTAACATTGACTTTGGTTCATCTGGACATTACAGTGTGCCCTCCAAAGATGCCTGCTAAATTTATCTTACCCCTGGCTTTAGCAGGGGTGCCACCCCACAGAGCTCACGCCCTCTACTCCGAAACATGATCATGCACACAAGGTCAGAAAAACACTGCAGAGGTTTCTGGTTTGGGTACTTGTGCCTCGTGTGCTTTGGCAGGCTGGGAGCTGCTCTGCTCCCACACATCCTGCAGTGCCTGGGGCAGGAGCAGCTCCACTGGAAACACCTCCCAGTGCCTGGAGCTGGCAGGTTCTTTGGGAAACCTGAGAATTCACCCCCAGCACCTCTTGCCATGCTGCTGATGGCAGCGTGTCTGCTTGGCTTGGGCAGGTGTTGGGTTGGGCTTGTCCCTGTGCTGGGAAGATTTTAAGGCTCAGGCTGAAAGTTGCAGGTTGAGAGGTTGGCTCTGTGCTTAAACCACCATCCTGAGCCTGGGTTTGGTCAATCACACCTCAGTGGGTTAAGCTGCTTGCAGGGATGTAGGAGGGAAGGTGTTGCCTCCACTCTCTCACCAGCAGTCTGGCCTGAGCTTCCAAGAGCAGAGGCAAAAGGGTGATGGACTTCTGTCTGTCCTCTACAGCTGCTCCTGCTGTCTGGGCACAGCTCCATGCCTAAACTCCTGCCTTTTTGGAACAGCAGACAAGGTCTTTTTGTCTGCTGTGTCCTCTGATTTGAAATTGTGTGCACTGAATTTTAAAATTCAAAACCTTTCTCGTCCTTTCTTGCAGGGCATGGTGTTGTCTTGCAAGTCAGGCCTGAGGTGACTGAACATGATAGCACTTTGTCAATTTTGATGGAATAGGTATACTCTGAAAGTAAAACAAACCTAATGGCTCCATGTTCCCTGGGTCATGATTTTTCAAGGAAGAGATCTTGACTTCTTTGTACAAACAGAGCAACCTCTTACTTCACTAAAATTTTTTTAAGATATAAAATAGGGAGCTAAATAACTTGAAATATAAAGTATTAAATACAAAATAATTTAGCAATAATAGGTGTAGTCTTTTTTTACCAAGGAAGAATGCATCCATCACATGTGATAGTCTTTCAGCAGTAGTAGAAACTACTCTTCTGCATAATAAAGCAAGTGGAAAACAGCAAATAAAATGGCCAAAGCTGCTGTTTCTCCAAAAACAATCTTCTTTGAAAACTAAATAAAACAAACATATAGAAGAGAACAGGAAAAAGAAGCACCTTGTCTGGAGCTAATTCTTGCTTGCAGCCTGACAGCTGAAGAATTTCAGTGACAGAAGATACCCTGAGCCACTCTGAGGCTGCAAATCTGCATGAGAGCCAGACTGCTTTAAACTGCTGCTTTTGGAGCTTCTCTGCTGACCCTCAGCTCCCAAAGCCACTGGCTTAGCAGCCTAAGCCAGGTTCTCTTTGAAGAAAAGGGATAACAGTAAGGAGAGCCGTTTACAGAAGAAAAAGGATACCTGTCAGGGAGAGGATGCTATCAGGAATTAAAAATCTTGCCTGGTGGTATGTAGGTTGCTCAGACTGATAGAGATTATTAGATTATTTTATCTTTGCTTCTGTGTCTGGTCAGGATTTCTTCAAATGTGAGGTTGATGAGATCTGGGTGGTGCTCCCCTATCTCGGGAGCTCTTGAGGAAGGCAAGCCAGGAGAAGAAGCAAATTGTTTTGAGTTCTTCTTTATATGGGTGCCTAATAAAAATTGAACATAGCTACCCCAAATGGATTGGTAAATAACTAACTACCACATAAAAAAATATTTTTTTTAAGGATCTGTTTTTAATCTTGGCATATCATCTTTGTTTCACCGATTTTCTAGTTTATTCTCCTTTCGTTTTTTACTCATGATCAGCACACTCTCCTTGGTGATGTTTAATTATTTGCATAAATTTAGTCCAAATAATATTTTTGTAGCAAAATTTGACATTTTTATCATCACTTTTTGTGAGATTTATATCATCACATCACCTTTTGTGAGATTTTTCTGTGCAAGAGTGGTGTTGTTCAAGATCCCCTGAGCCCCAGTTCCGAAACTTTCCAAAAAGTGAAATTATGACCTCACTGAAACCAGTGGGAAAATACCTTCTTTGGTGATGGAGATAAAAGAACACTTTTGGGGGAAATGCTGGACATCCATAAATATAAGTGCATATATTATGTCTCTTTTTATACACCACTTTTCTAAGATGCTCTCCACTAAAAGAGGCTAAAATTCCTATTATGTTCTCCTGGGGTTTCTCCCTTTCCATCTCCCACCATAATGCCTTTTAGTAAGTTTTGGAGTCTGTGGAAATTTTTGACTCCTGGAAGTGCTCTTACATTTAATTTAAGACTTACAAGTCTAAAATTTCTTACTCTTTGTAATGCATTCTGCAGAAGGACCATATGAATTGTCAGACACCCAATAATGAGCACAAACCTGTACTTACACACTGTGGATTTCATACAAATAAATGAGCATGCACTATTCATTCTCCTGAAGTGGGAATGCAGCTTTCCTATATTTCTAAGATTTCTGGCAAAATTTCATGATGGTCTTAGTTACTCAGTGCCTATTATGAGCCTCCAAGATGGGAATGTGTTTCTGAGAAATGAAACATGGAAGTGTTCTCCAAGCTATTTTAATGCTAATTCTTGTTCACTTTTTCAGAGCCTGAGCTTTAAACACCACAACTGTGAAAAGATGAGACTGAACTGGGAAATGCATTTTGACCATAGAGATGAAATTGTGAATTGGCATTTAATTGTGGGAAGTGATTCTGTAGTAGGTAGTTTTAGATCTTTCAATTGGTGTGAGTCAGTGAGCTTTTATGGCAACAAAATTGCACAGTAGGCTTTAATTGTGCATAATTATTGCACTGCATGGTGCAGAGTACTATACTGTAGGCATTCAGCTGCATTCTGTTAAATGTTTTTATTGAACTCTCTGAAGAAGTGCACCTGATGCTATTTGATATATATTTGCTTCATTTGATATGTATTTGATATATATGTGCTTTTTTTTTTGTCTTAGGAAAGTGAAAATAATAATAATAGTTTTCCTCCCTCCTCCCCATTTTCCAGATGACTAATTATACTCTATGGGATACCTATGCTAAAATTAACTGGAGTCCTATTTCTGATTTCAGCTGCAAGAATTTTACAAAAGTTCTTTGGGTTTATGAGGATAACTTTAAATAATACAGAATAAGACAGGGTTCAGGTTTTTTACATCCATCTGCACATTCTGAAGGCTGAATGATACTTGGCTGAGTTTCATCTTGTTCTGTAATCTGCAGCTCTTTCCAATTTGATTATTTTTCTTTCTTGAGTGTTTTATGTCTGCTGGATCTGACAAGTGCACCTACCTACAACACAGCCTGTGATTTGGAATTAGGAAAACTTTATCTCCTACTCTGTAAGTAAGTAAAACATTTTTATCAGTATGGACCTAGTGATTTGTGAAATCCTGTTGTACTTTCTTATTTCTCTTGCTAAGCTTTTAAGTTATCAGCAGTGATCTGATTGTTTCCTCATCATTTCACCCACAATGGAGCCCAGGCCAGCACTCTTGTTGCTCTCATGAATTCAGTATCACAACTCTTAGTTATCAAAAGGGCTTTATTATGTTTCTGGGATGTGACATTTCTGTGGAAAAACAGCTTTGAGTTCAGGGCTTGGGTTTTGGGGGGGTTGAAAAACTAGAGTCTGATATTATTGTCATTATTCTACCACAAGATTCTGTAGTTCCCTTTCCTTTCCAGGGATGAAGGTACTGTATAACAAACTAACTCTGGCAGATCTTTTTCCTGTCCTTGTTGATGAACTTGCCATTGCTGTAATGCAGATAACAAACCTCACAATAACCCTTTTGCTTGTTAGCAACTTCCAGCACAGCAACTTCTGTAGCTGGCCTCAAAGAATGAATTTTGATTGCACCACTGCAAAAGCTTTTATTGTCCTTGTTTGTATGGTAAAAGTGAAGTAGGAGGAAGAACACGTGAAAATTTCTCTAACAGTTTTACAGCTCTTTTCAGACGAGTGTGCATTTGGGAACAATGCAGGATCATTGGCATCCCATTTACTCTGCCTTTTACCAGGGAGGTGAACTTTTATCATTTCTGCTTCACTACTTATATCGGTGGGAAATAACTGTACAAACACCATGTCCTGTCTGACATCTGCCTTCCTATGGTGCTCTCAGCCCAGAGGGCAGAGAACAGACACCTCTGTGGGAGGTGAGGGTCACTGTTCATAGGATCTGTAAAGAGAACATTTAAACACATTTTAAGACCTCTCTCTTCTTTATACCTGTTAAGTGGGGTCTGACTCTCAGTTAAATAAGGTCATTTTACAACGTGGCATGTTTAAATATTTGTTTACTTCAAAAGCCATTGCACTTCCAGAGGTAATCAAGTTTTTGATAATGTGCCATAGAACTGCATCAATTGTGGTTCTTCAGTCTGTTTTTTGATTTAGTTTTGTTCTGTTTTGTTGGGGTTTTTTTGGGGGGGAGGTTGTTTGTTTGTTTTTGTTTAAAGGTTGTTATTTTTAATTGTCTTTGTTTTCCTTGCTTTAGTTTTTAAAGAGCAGGAGGAAGAATGAGCAACAATAGAAGGGAAGAAATTCTTACTGATTATCTTACCGCCTTAAATGACAATTTGGATGTAGTCCCAGATTGTACATCTGCCCCTCTAATGTAGATCTGAAATGATGTTAATACCAAAGCAAACATCTGTGTGCTGGATGTGTTCAGCTGCTTGGGAGTGTGGTGCTGCTGCTGCTGCATCTGCAGGGAGCAGCCTGAGCTTCCTCCTGTGCTCAGCAAGCAGTGGCAAGAGGGAAGAGCTCCCCTCGTGCCTGGGCTCTTCACCCAGCTCACAAAGCTCTGAAATTGGCATTTCACCCTTTAGTGTCCATCCTGCTTTCTCTGTAATGTTCTCTAGCTCACATCTAGAGTCAGGTTATGCTTTGGAATTACAGAGGCAATGGAAGAGAAAAGGTTTTCTCAATGTATTGTTAACTGGACAGATGCCAGCACCGAGGTCCTGACAGGATGGGAAGGTAAGGGCAGTCTTTCCATGCAGGGCTGAAGCCTGAAATGGAGAAAACTGCAATGCTCTGGCTGCACCACTTACGTGGGCACATTCCTCTCACCGTTCTTATGGTTTAATTAATTAATTAATTAAACACTGATAGCCTTTCAAAGAGAGCTGAAGCTTTTTTGCAGCGCAGGTGAAGTTCCAGGCCAGGGCAGGATAGTGAAAAGGTTTTACCATCTTTTTTTATTCATATAAACATATTTGTATTTTTGTACTTTGCTAGTACTTCTAAGTTTAAACAAGCCCCAGAGTGGAAAGAGCCATTCAGACTTGACATTTTTTGTGAGAGAGGTTCATGTACAATGTGGAAAGAAGGCTGATATTCAACAGGTCCCTTCTTCCAGGTTTCTTTTCCAAAGACTTCATTTATAGGTTGCCAGGTAACCGTAAGTCTGTGACTTTTAAATAATACTTCATAGAGGTACAAAAAGCAAGATTTTTTTCCAGAGCTGAAATGGCAAGAGCTATCTGAAATGAACAGCAGCCTTAGCAAATGTGCACAGAGCTGACTACTAATACACACACACAAAAACATGGAAAAAGCCATTTGCCAAATTCTTCTGTGGCTCTGTGGATCCAATCCCAAGCACACACAGTGTGTATTTTCCTAGCTGATTATTAAATTGAGTCTGCACATTCTTACTTAAGGTCATATTGCTGTTCAATAGGTAAATAATATTCTTCATCTCCTCCGGGAAAAGCAAGTGTCTGCTGCTCCCAGTCTGCTTCTGCTTCTCCTCTGAGCTGGCTACAGTTTCTGCAATGTGGGAGAGAGGGATAAAAAAGATAAGAGTAATTTAAATTGTCAGCATTAACATAAGAAGCCAAATGTCTCCAGAGGACAGAGCCAGCTCTTCCTTCCTCTTTCTACTTTAATCTGAGAAGAAGTGCTGTGGGATACTCAAGACCACTCATGGAATTAGAAGAAGGAGCTTAGTGGTGGGTCTGCCAGATTTTCCAGCCCAGGACAAGGCCATGGCTCAGTCACCACTTAGGGACTTTATTCTAAGGGTCAAACGTGGTATGAACCAGAGTTAAACCTGCTCATTACTGCCCCATACTAACCAGCACCAGTGAGAGGGTGCAGTGATTTTGGTTTAACCCCATGTAACTAAAGCACCCCAGTCCTGACTGTGGGGCAGGAGAGCCCAAGCTGGGACTGGAGCCTGGGGAACAGGGTGGATCTCAAAAGTTGTTGGTGCTGCCAAAGGTGGAATCAACTTTCACAGCAGTTAAAGGAAGCTGTGGCTTTAGAGCAAGAAGGTCATTGCTCCAACACCCCTCCTGCCATGGTTGGCTTCGTGGTGACTCTTGCACAAGAGCAGCTTTCAGTCTGTGTCTTGCTGAGGTGAGTCCAAGGGGCAGGTGGGTGCCTCAGGTGATGGCCTCTAGTTCTGGTCTCTCTGATGTGTAGCAGGAGTTCCAGAACAGCCCTGCTGGCACAAAGCTGTCTGAGGCCAGGAGATTGTGTCACACAGTTTGCTGTTTGTCCCAGCATGGCAAGGAATTTCAGTTCTTCCATGCTGAGATTTGAGAGTAAAATCTCCACACAACAACAACAACTTTCATTTAGCCTTAAAGGCTAAATGAAAAATCAAGGCTTTTGAAAATTTTATTTTTCATGGTATTTTTACCTCTGAGGTCATTGTGGAATATCTTACAACAACATTCAAGCCAAATCAATTCTATTTCCAGACCTTCATCATGGCAGCAGTGCATTAGAACAACTTAATAAAATGTTTATATCAATGTCTTAAGTTCACAGTAATCTGAGAGTGTGCAATGACATCTGTAGGATAAATTGCACAGCTTAGCACTGAAACATGACCATAGTACAAAGTATATTGTTTGGATATCTACTGCCAGACAAGAAATCCAGCTTTGCAACTTTTGCTTCAGAATTTATACTGACACTTCTTTATCATAAATGAGATACTTACATGCCATCCTTTTGGGTATTACAGAATACTTCAGGATCAGAACTGGTGTTGAAAACACAGCCTGTGTACCACTAAAATCAGCCAGATTTTTCCTAGCACTGTGCTCATATTAACTTTTCTGATAAGGTAAAACTGATAACACATTTATTGTGTGACTTCGAAGTCTGTGCTTCTGATGAAGTGCTCTGCAATTGCAGCATAAAGACTGCAAGCTTATTGCAGCAGAACATGAAAGACTTAATCCTTTATTGCTGCAAAATCAAACAACTGTCCTTGTGAGCAGCCTAAGCCAGAACAACGGAGCTCAGAGAAGAATCTTTCCACACAGTCACTGCAGTGCTTGGGTAGCAGTTACCCACTTGTACCTCAGTATTTATTTATTTATACATAATACATATGTCACTAAGCTAGGAGGACTTTAGTAACACTAAGTAGAAATCTGACATCTGCAGCCTGTGTTTCTCTCTTTGCATTCGCACCAAAACCCAGTAAAACAGATTCACACCTGCCCAAGTACCAAAACTCCTTCAGCACAGCTTATACACCAGTTTGCCCAAAATGCAAATGGAAGTAGTTTACCTTTTCCACTCACTGGTTCCCTACTGTTAGGTCAGGAATAGTAAGGAGATGGGGAGCTGGAAAGCTCACTTCAGCAGTTTTGTTCATTCATAATTCAGTTGGGGTTGGACCAAAACCTGTTGAAGAGCTATTGCAGTTGATTGCAGTAGGATTGTAGTATCCAGCCATTTACTATGCAGACAGAGAAAAACAGAGCTTAGAAATGAAATACAGCCACATGATGCAATGGAATATTGCAGTCAAATCACACCCTAATCCTTCAGACCCCACTCAAGTGTTAGGCTGTTTCCAGGTGCAAAATTATCTGTAGTGATTCAGAAATGTTCAGTGAAGTTTCTTGGTTGATATCACAGCAGGAAGACTTAAGTTTAAAGCAGCAGACTTGGATGTCTTGCACTCTACAAAACTGAAAAGATTTTTAAAACAGCATCTCTGGCCTTGTGATGCTCTCTTAAAATCAAGAAATGTGGGCTAAATAGTTAATGTAATAGCATTTTTCCAAAGATTTAAAAAACTTGACATGGGTAAGAAACTATACTCTCATCCTTAACGTGGGCAAAATAATGGAAAAGTTAATAAGGGATTTAAATGATAGAGATTCAAAGGACAGAAATATAATAAATCTTAAACAGCATAGTTTTTCTGAAAAATATAGCTTATGCAAGAAACCTGATTTTGAATGAGATTATAAATGTGTTGATAATGGCTGTTGCGTAGATATTGATAATATTTTTCTTATATTCTGATGAAAAATTTTGCATTCTGCAGCTTCAGTGAAACATGAATTAAAAATGAGCTAGTGGATCTCAAAAATGAGATATCATTGGCAATTATTACAGAACTCCTAGGGTGCTCCAGGGAGGTTGGTTGGGGGAACATTAAACAAAATGTAGCAGATCGACTGATCAGCTCAGGCTAATCATGGGCTGGAGCTGGACATCCCCTCAGGGAATCACAAAAACTTGGATGTATTTCAAACAGTCCACACAGTATCTGAAACTACTGAACATTTTCATCAATGATCCAGCTGCAAGTACATGGATTAAGGTCTGGGGCAGTGGTCAGCGTGAGGGCAGGGTATCCCAGCTTGATCTGCAGTTTATTCAATAAATCTGAGCCCGTGCACAAAATGCAACCAATAGACAACCTGTAAGAGATGCTTCTGCAGAAGGGAGAATTCCCTGGAAAACAGAGCTTGGAAGATGTTTTAGGAGATTATTTGAAATTCAATGCAATTTGCCAAGGTGATACTGTGGCAGAGAGGAGAAGAATGAAGTGTTAGCAGAGAAACAGCTGATGGGGCTGGGAAGGCATGTCCCAGGTGTACCACCCTGCTCAGGCTGAAGGCAGTAATGCTTTCCATGGGAAACCCTGACCTGAGAGGTGTAAAGAGCTGGATTCCAGGTAGAAAACAAACAAACATGACCAGGACCAGATATCTTGGTATAAGGAAGAAACAATCGGGAAGACCACACACAGGTGACAGTAAATGGGTGAATGGAAGAGGCTCTAAGTCCTTTCTCAAGGGCTGTTTGACTAAAATTAGAATCCCAACAAGAACTGGAGTCTGGAGGCAGAAATCAAACCAGTGCAAATAAGAATCTGTACTCACATTTCAAGGAACTACAAAAAGAAATATCCATGCCTCAATCTCTTGAGGTCTCAGGGTGAAGGAGGGTGCAGATATCTCAGCCAAACAAGAGTCTGATGTGCTCGCTGCGGGGGACTGGGTGATCACTGTGGGATCTGATCAGCCTCCTCCCTTCTGGCCTTCAGTGTAATCAACCTACGAGTGAAAAAGCACAGCTTTTATTAAGGCAGTTAAGTTTTGCCTAGAGAAGTTCTGCAGCATAATTCCAGGTTTTTGAAAATTGAACAAAGTCCTTGGTTCTGAATACAAATCTTGCCTTACAGTGTTGTTGTTTGCACACATCACAGGGTTCTTGAGCTATTTAATCCTCATTAGTGAAGCATTATTAATCCGCAACACTGAAGGACAGGAGGTATAATTTAGAGAAATCCTTATGGGAAGGATCTCATAGGAGATAAAAAGGAATTAAAGTGTTTCCATGGATTAGTAACAAAAATCATGGCATTCTAATGCAGTTATTCTATTAATGTTGTAAATTTAAATTCTGCAGAAGAGTTTTTGGTTCCTATGGGTGCTATAATTCTAGGAAATAATGTTCATTTTTAACCTGTTTTTTATCTAACCCCGGTCTGTGGGATTCCCATCTTGTTTGCTCCTTAAGGCTTTCCAGTAGTGTAATCTGTTAGAGAACCACTGAACTGTTCAGCTCACTATCTTGGGATTTTTTTCTTTTATACTCACTACCAGTTTAACCTGTCAAAAACAATTATTAAGCAATTTGTAACATGGTAGAGATGTAAATGGTCTCAAGAAGTGTATGACTGAGAAAAAGAGCAATGACTTGCTGGAGCTTGCACACTTGTAGGAATCCATATTAACTTGTTTCCCAAAGGTTAGACTACTTGAAAATATTTTGGAAGGTTATAATAGTCAGGAATTATTAGTCTGGATAAAAGGGGGAAGGGCTTTAGAGCCACCTGCTCAGGGAGAGAGAGGGAAATCTCCCTGCTCTTGGGAGGTGCTTCCTGTGTTTCACACAGGGTGAAGAGAGCAGCTCTCAGGGACACATCCCAAGTTCCCTGGGAAGGACGTGATGCTCCTTGGTTTGAGAAGCAGGATCTGTCATTTCTCACAGCTTCCATGTGAGAGGTGCAGTGCCTTGGAAACAGCAGTCTCCATGAGCTGTGCTGCAATCAAAGTGGGAATGAAACCGTGGTGCTTTACACAGCACACACACCAAAAGGGCACGGGACTGGTGCTCTCTTCCAAAATGTTTCAGTGTGGGAGGCAAATTATCTCTGCCAGTAACAAAGAGAGCAAATGAAAGACCTTGTATTTTCACTTAACAAAGCAAAATGGCTGTTTTGACCACATTTAGTGCTTCCTCAGCTCCTTCTCACTGAATTTGTCACATAGTGGAGTTGAAGACATCAAGCACATAGGTTTAAGACTGGCATTTATTTTACAGCAGCACTGCATAACTTCCAGAGCAGCAGTCCCCAGCCTGGGGCTTCCTACAACCCCTGCAGTCAGGCTTGACCTCAGTGCTGGTAACAGGAGATTTTGCTGGTTCAGGGCCAAAAGAGGAGAGGGAAACTTCAGCAGGCAGGAGTCTCTACTGCAAGGCCATGGAGCCTGATCTAAGTAAGAGAACAATTATCCTCTGGCATTCACCAATCCTCAGACCTGTCTCTTGATTTGCCCCCTTATATCCTTTCCTTTGCCAAGCTGACTATATATACCCCAGGCAGGAGAGCAGGATGTTCATGAATCTGCACTTCCCTGCCCACTCCAGGCCTCCTGTGTGGAAAAGTGGCCTTTGTCTCTCTAAGCATGTTCTTGGGTACAGGTCCTCTACCAAGAATTTATTTTGGAGATGAGTGCTGAAAATTGGAGTGGGGTCTAAGTCCTGCATAGCCCCCAGAGCCACCGTGGAGCTGCAGAGTCCCCGAGTCAGTGACCCACCTGCAGAGTTCCATCCAAGTCTCATAAAGAGTTTGCAAATGCGTTTTTAAACTTAGCTCATGTGTTGACAAAACCCAAGATCAGCTCTGAATCTTGCAAACACATACAAAACATTTTCTAGGAGACCTTCCTGACTTATCATCCCTTTAGGATTTTGGTTGATGTTTGATGGTTCCAGGTTTCTTTTTGTACTCTAGAGAGCCTTTTCTTTCTGTAGATGGTACACGAGTCTGAGTTAAAACTTTGTATTTTTACAAATTCCAGTTTGTTCTTTCTGGGTAGCATCTGGAGACATTATCTTTCTATGACAGTGTCTTCAGATAATTTCTATTCCTTATCAAATATTTATTTAGGAGCAAACCAGGCAATTCAGTTCTGGAAAAACTATTTCCATTGACCTAAACTCGAGTCCTTCATTCATCAGAACGGATGTCCTGTAACACTAATGGCTCTTGAGCAGTCTGATTGCTAGCTGGTTTCTGCATGCAGTGATTCTTCCTGATGGCTCTTCAGTCAAAGAGAAGTTAAGACTGGGAGCTACAGTAACAAAGAAAAGTCACCCAACAGTTGGGCAATCAAAGTAACATTCACAAAATGAGTGGGATATGTCAGCTAATGCACACACAAAGATTTTTACACGCTGTCTCCACGCTGTGCTTGTGCTGGGAGCCCTTTTTGTCAACAGAGAAAAGAGAGATGCCCAGGGCAGCAAGAATATTTTACACATCTTCTTTAGGATGGCACCAATCAAATCTTGGTTCCAGTGAGGAAGATCTTCACTGCCAGCAGGCAATCCTGGGGTGACAATGTCAGATGTCAAAACAGGCCTTGTGGCAGCAGGTTGGCATTTCCAGCTGTTCAAAGCAAATGTTTTCTTGGTAGGAAGAGTATGCCATGGAACGAAGACAGAAACTATTGTCAAGAAGGGTGGGGATGAGGGGGAGAGAATTAGAGATTCAGAGAGTGAAGAGAAAAAAAGGCATATCTAAAATATTTTCACATTAACTTGATATAACTCATGCTTCAAAATTTATGTGAAAGCACTCAGTTTGCTACAGACAAAGGAGTTATTGTATTTTTCCAAAACAGAAGAGCTCTACTTACCCAGTATGTGAAGTCACAACAATTTATTGATCATAGGTATGTTCTGATAGGTGGTCCTGTTGTGCTCAAACAACTGCTTACACAGAATGCAGTACCACATAAACATAGGTGAAATAAACATTTGGGATCCCATTTCCTATTTATTTCCCTGTTCAGTTTCAGGATTTAGATCAGTAGGACAGTGACCAGTCACTTCCCATGTCACTGTTTAATAGAAGCATTTCAGAAATAAAGGAATGTACACAGATGAAGTGAGCATAAGTGCATGCCCAAAGCAAATGAGGAACCACACACACCCTGTGCAGGGCCATCAGAAATAAGCACTGCAACAAACCCTAACTCAGAAGTAAAGTGTGTGCTCTAAATTTAGATCACTTGCACGTTTGCTTGTTTTATATTGTCCTTGCTTGACTTGCATTTGTCAATACAGTGCTAAATTGCCAAACAGTCCCATTACACTGTTAATATTTGCCTCTGCATTTCAATGGCAGTAAAAATGCAGTGAAGGAAAAATGCAAACCTTTACAAGTCAGCAGTGAGCTGGAGGTGTCCTGGAGCCAGATTCACCTAGTGTTTTTGCTGAGAAGAAGAACTGAAGCCTTGCATTCTGGCCAGATTTTATCTCTGGCAGAATTTACATCTTTTACTTAGAAACTGGGATATGGCATCTTCTATATGCATAAATTACTGTATAATATTAATTTTCCTGCTGTATCCAGAGGTGATTGTTGCTACCTGTTGTATCCCAGATCACAGCAATAGGTGAAACACTCTGCCTTTTTTCTTACAAGCTATTTAAAATTGAATTTGTTGATGTTTCTGCAAGGGAATGAGCTATATAATGGTAAAATACAAGATCCTTAAAGTGAGAAGTTGGGTATTTTGAATTTTGGCATCATATATGTATTGCAAATGAGAAAGAGCAGGGTGACAGAAGTGCCCTTGCTGTGGTGATGTGCTGCTAAGGCTCCTTAGAATTGGGTCCACAATCTGTCATTAGTTTCCTTCAGGCTAAACCCCATCAGCTGAGTTCTGAAAAGAGGCAAATGGTTCTGTAATAGCTCAGTCAGACACGTGAGTGCAAGTCCTGATGGTGAAAAAATGGCAAGCACAAGAAGCAAGGAGAGAATTTTTGGTTTTCCTTCCAACAGTAAGGTTTAATATTTCTATAAAGAGATTTTTCAGGAGACCAGGATTAAACCATCAACATCTTTTACAAAGATTCCCTGTTGGTTTGTGAGAAAAAAACCAAACCATGAGCTCTGAATTGCAGTGTTTTGGTACCAGCATGTGACAACCATTTCCATAGATTATCCACCTTGCTGATTTTTAACAAAAATTATGGAGAATTCAGGATGTGAGATGCATTTTTACAGAAGTTCTCTCTGTCTTGTCACTTTCAGCAATTAGCTACATTCAGAGAAAGAAATCTCAAGTTTTTATTCTAGGGCAGTAGCACAGCAGCATCCAAAAGTGTGAACCTCTGTTAAAAGATGAGCTGGAAAAGTACACTACACAGAAGAATTTCACTTAAAATATGGCATAAGGCACAGAGCATGCTCTCAAATAGGAGCTTTGAATTGTGTTTTGCAGCCATTAACATCTATTTGGACAAAGTGGCCATTTAGAAGTCACACAGAGAAAAATGGGATTTGATTCAGTGTGCTGGGGATTGTGCCCCAAGGCCCTCAGTGGTGATTTGCTGAACCAAAAGTTGTGCCTTGGTGCCACTGTGCTTCAGACAGAGGGGAGGCTGATGGATATTTTAGGATATGAGTTCAATACAGTCGATTTGTGTTTATTGGGATCCAGGCTTAGTGTACGTGTTCATTTTGGTTTTAAGCAACAGCTCCTTTGTCAGGCCTGGGATATAAATAAACTCATTTCCTTGGGTGCCTCATTCCCAAAGGATGCAAAAAGGACCATCTCATTTCAGGAGATTTGCTTTACCTGCATTTTCCAGCCTGTCTAATCAGCTGCTCTCAGTTTGGGGCCGTGGCTGGTGGCCTCTTCTTGGCCTGCCAACACCTCCTGCAGTGTCAAGGGACCGAGAAGTGCCTCTCTTCCCTTACTCTAAGAATGGAACAACAACCCTTCCTTGCCAGGCAAAGTGCTCTCCCACCCAATCCCAGCAAACCCCAAACCTCCAGCTGCATTTGGTTTACTTCAGACACCTTTGCAATTGAGTGAAGGCTCTGAACAGCTTTAATGTCTTTAATTTACTGGGAAGATCAGACAGCAGGTGGTGTATTGTTCAACAATTCCAGATATGACTGTGTGCAATAATTACGCGTTTTGGTGCTGTACTTGTGTTTTAATTATCATGAATTAGCATCAGTTACAAACACCAGAGCAGCCAGTGAAGGCCTGTGTAAGTGCATTTCTTGCTCAGCAATCAGGGTGCTGCAGCTCGTGTGGGGAAGTTAGCAGGAATCCAGTGTATTGGTGAGGAGGCTCAGGTGTTGCACAGATTTTCTGTGTCTTAGAGAAACCATTTAGTCTCACTGTCACCAGGGTCTCCTAGCGTTGCTTGCCAATTTGTAAAATACACTGCAGGTAGAGAAGTGCTTTCATCTATTTACTTAGATGGAATGATTTGGAGCATAGATCTTTTTCACTGTGTATACTGGATGCACTTTTGAAATCCTGCCTCCAAATCCAAGTTTCTCTGTCCTCTAAATAAGCATACACTCACCATACAACGCTGCAAGAGGATGGCATTACAGCAGGTAACACTGCACATTGCTGAATAAAAGATGGCAACTTTCCATGTGCCACCCTTGTAGAGGTAATCTAATTCCATTAGAATTCATTATGGATGTTCAGGTTACATGGCAGATCCACTGCCCAGCTTGCATAACTCAGTCTCTCATGCTGCCAAAAGAAAAGGAGCCCAGCAGTTAGCAGCACAATGGTTGTTAAACTGTTCTACCCAAATCCAAACTCTTAGGGAAATGAATAAGAAATAAATTTCACAAATTACTTGTATTTATTTTTATTTTTAACTATCGCAATAATCTTCCAAAGAAGAAAAATATAATTCAGGAATAACTCACCAAAAGAATACAAAGGGATCTTAAGGGTAAAGAGGCTTGTTAGATGCCAGAAAACAGAAAGAAGCCTCAAGTTATCTGAGAGCAGTCTTTAATTATTTAAATTTCTAATGAAAAATAATTTTAAAAGGCAACATGAGCTGTCTTATGCAAATTGATTTCTTAAAACATTTAAAATCACTTGGACATTTCACTTTTTTTCTGTGTTGCTTATTTCTTTCATTCCCACAGCACTTTCCCCTCTGCCTGTGCAGATCAGAGTAGCTGCCTCTGCAGAGTAGCAATCTCATTTTGTTTATTTTGTGTTTCAAAGAGAATTGAACAACCCCAGGATTCACTTTCTCTAAACAAATACTGGCTAGACAAAGGTATCACAGATATTCTGAGGACAAGAGGTTTGTTGAGATGGGGTATGGTAAAGACTGGCAAGAAAAAAAATAGTCAATGTGTTTTTATCTGAAAAAAATTTAATCCTTTTCACAGCCTCATTTTCTTTGCTTTTGAGATAGCTCTCCTTTTTCATTTAGGTTTTAGAGTTTTTAAGCTAAGGAAAGCAAGAAACCGAGATATTTTCTTTGTTCCTGTCAAGTAGCTTGAACAGTTTGAGAACAGAAACCAGTCGGAGCAGTGTGATTAGCGCAGCCAATTAAGGTGGATTTGCATATTCACAACACAGCTATCGAGAAATAATTCTGCAGAGATAACGCGAGTGTGGCAGTGCCTGTGTGCCAATCAGAGCAGCCTGGCACTGTGCTGGGTGGAAACTGAGCAAGAACCACGGGGTGTTCCCGAGGCAGCCGGGGAGGGAGGGCAGGGCAGCGGGCAAGGTGGGAGCAGCGATGGCCCCGCACGCTGGAAAGGGTTCATCTACAACCACTCACCCAAAGGCAACAGCATCTGTCCAATGAGTTTGTTTTTCCAGCATTCATTCCGGGCTACCTGCTGGTTTTGGGGGCCCAGCCTCATCAGGAGTTTGGCTTTTAATAAGTTTGGCCGAGGACTGAGTGCCTTGCAGCCCCTCCTGCCCCCAGCTCAGCCCGGTCCGTGGGCACGGCAGGGTGCAAGGCGGTGGGTGAGCTTTGCAAGGTGCACAAGGGGAGCTTAATGCGGTGGGTGGACGGTAAAGCTCTGCTTTCTTCTGCCCCCAAAAGGCTTTTCACCGGTGTGTTATCCAAGGACCAGGCAAGAAAGCAAACAGCCCTCCAGGAAAGCTTGTACTCTTTGTTGTAAGTGGGGCAGGTGAGCACAGCAGCTTTATTATCTCTGAAAGTGAAAAATCACCTTATGCTCTACATAAACAACAATCTGTGCTCCATCTCTGTGATTCTCTGGCTCTCACCTCCTGTTGTCTCTTACCAACATACTGCATCACTACAAACATTTGGGTGAGCATGGACTGGCTGTGTGAGTGGCACACATAGCCAGCTGCACCCTGTGCCCATGGAATCTGCATCCCCAGGCTCAGCTTTCTTTCCAGGGGGCTGACAAGTGATTGGCTGTGTGCAGCATCCATGTATGCTGGTTTTAGAAAGAAATACAGTTTCTATCCTTAATGCTCTTGCCTCCTCCTCGGTGCTGGCAGTTGAAGTCATGGTGTGCAATGCAACAAATTGGGTCAGGAGAGACTCCCTGGAGTGTTCTCCCAGGTGCAACTGCACAGGCCACATTCACTTTCAAAACTGCTACAGGAAAGGCAACAACACAGACATTAACTCATGGTATTCACTGCTACAAGATATGAAGGAAAACTTAATGAAATCCCTAAGGTGGGACTATTACAGAAATCCCAAGTTTATAAACTGGTATCACATCCACTGGGGTAAAGACTACGAGCTCTCAACCTCCATGCCACAAAGAGGCATTAAACACATTTAGTTGTGGAGAAATGTCTCCCTGCAAGAAGATATATTTTCTATAATCACCCATGATAGTCATTTTACTCTGGAATACTCACTCCTGGTTTATCTAGTCCAGTAACCTATGTAAGATTTTTTTTAATTTTTAATGGCCTCTATCTATGATTATCCACAATTGTCTCTTTCCTTCCTATCCCCTTTGTGGCACCAGCTCTTTATTAGAAACTTAATAAACTTTGTGTATGTTCTAAAGATAATATTGAAAATGTAAAATTGTGTTCTGCATTTTATAATTGGTGTGGAAGAAAAGGGGGAGATCTAATCCTTTTGGGCCTTGTCTCTTGCTCTCTCTCTCTCCCCCTTTTCCCTTTTGATGGTAAGCAGCAAATTTTAATTAGCTTCATTTCCACAATTCAGTCATGCATATGTAATCTTTGTTCACACTTTTATAAAGTAAAATTAAGTGAAAGAAATGGGGTAATAATAGAAAGCTTGTCTGAGCAGAACAAATGTGAATAATCAAACGTAAGGAAAGATGACTGGGACTACACAGCTTGAAGTTCTGCAAGGTTTGAGGTGATTTTTCTGAAACAGGAGTGGATAAGTAATGCACAGAAACAGGTGCTGATTATCCTGTTTTGGGTATCTTTTGTTCATTTTGTACTTGGGCTGCTGAGGTACAGTGATAACCACTGAATGTGAGGAGACTGCTTAATAACAAGCTCCTAATGTTTCTCTTTTATCATGAGTGTCACATTAGCTTGTCTAGTTAATAAAAATCACTTTGTGAACCCACTGTTCTTAGATTTGGTACTGGAGCAGATCACTGTGCTGGGCCTCTCTCTATTACAGCTGCAAAAGCTGTTCTGCCATTTTGCACTGTAATTTAAAGGTTTCCTAATCCATATACACACCCTCTAATTAAATGTTTCCAGGGGTTACCTTGGGAGCCTTCAGTGCTATGGTTTGAAACTAAAACTAAACACAGCATAAAATTCTTTCCCCCCGGGGTGAGACACAGGAGGGTGAAGAACATTTGCATCCCTGCTAGTCCAGATGATTTGAAAGCATGGGCATGACTGGGATTACTGACTTTGTTATTTCTGTTATCTAAGAAGACAGAATTTTGAAGGGAAACAATCCACGTGTCTAAATTTGGAGCTCATCTTATTTTATAACTTCTAAGAAGCCTCTTTAGACTCTAATCAGTTATTTAAGGAGCTGCCAGTTTATCAGCAGCAGCTGAAAACCAGAACCTCATGCTGATGTAAATCAGTGGCTGCACAAGCTCCATAACCAGCACTGCAGATGCTGAGGTCTTCATTTCAGGAAATGTGAAGTAGTGAAGCATGTTGGCAGTAGCACATACAGTAGTGAAGTCTGAAGCCCAGTGAATGTTAAACTCGTGAGGACGTACATTCTCTTCAGCACTATTCATATATTCTGCCTGACAACCAAACCACAGCTTTAGGATAAACACCTCTTCCTGTGACAGGAAGTGAATTTCCAATATGAGGGACTTGGTTTTTTTTTTTCTTTTCCCTTTTCTTGAAACCTGCTGTGCTGCCAGTGACTAAGGATAGCCAAGATTCTGGTTAATGGTTAACAGACTCTGACTTCCTTCCGCTCGGGCCAGGACCAAAAGCTGCTTTGCTTGCAGGGGAGGAGGCAAGCGTGGAAAGCAGAGCAGTTCACACGGTGAAAGGCTGGAGAACAGAGGCTTCACCCTCTGGAGAAAGGAGGAGGAAAATCCAAAAAGAGCAAGAAGTGTTTGCCATAAAGGAAGGTAAGAACTGAAACACTTTCCTGTTCGACTGTCTGAGTCAGAGGCTGTTGCTCACAAACCAACAAACCCCACAGGTGTGGCTGGTTGAGACACACTTGTTATACCTGACTGCTCGGACATGTGCGGCTTGGGGAGAGGGGCAAAGTGAGGAAGGATCTGCTTGCTGTGAACTTGAAAGTTGGAGAGGGCAGGAGAGAACCTCCTCCACCCTGGGACTGCTCATGGCAGGAGAGACATCCTCTTCAGACTGTTCTCATCTTATCGACCACAGCCATGTCTCAGAGTTTGAGGTGGCTCTGGGGGTCAAGATCACCTTGGCCTTAGTCTATGTCTGCATCTTTGTTGCGGGCCTCCTGGGCAACAGCATCACCATCAAGGCCACCAGGATCCTGCAGAGGAAAGGCTACCTGCAGAAGGAGGTCACCGACCACATGGTCAGCCTGGCCTGCTCCGACCTGCTGGTCATCCTGCTGGGCATGCCCGTGGAGTTCTACAGTGCCATCTGGATCCCCTTTTCTGCCCCCAATGGCAACATTGCCTGCAAGCTCTACTGCTTCCTCTTCGAAGCCTGCAGCTATGCCACCCTGCTGCATGTGGCCACGCTCAGCTTCGAGAGGTACGTGGCCATCTGCCACCCCTTCAAGTTCAAGGCTTTGTCTGGACCCCGCACGGTGAAGCTGCTCATCGCCTTTGTCTGGGGCACATCTGTCACAGTGGCTCTGCCCCAGCTCTTTGCCATGGGCACAGAATATCCCCTGGAGATCATCGAGGGCTACCAGAGAACGAGTTCCTGTGTCAAACCTACTCCCAGGCACTACATTCCTGAGCTGAAGCACAACATGACCATCTGCACCAACCTCTCCTCCAGGTGGGCTCTGTTTCAGGCCAGCACCTTCTGTGCCTTTGCAGTGTACGTCATCGTGCTGGGGTCTGTCACCTTCATGTGCCACAGCATGATGAAAGCCCTGATGATCCACAAGGAAGGGACCGTGGCAGTGAAGGGGAGACTAAGGCACAAGGAGCAGTACCTAAGGAAAAGTGAAAGTGCAGAGGGCAAGAGCTCCAGGAGACAGATCACTTTATTCCTGGGTAAGAGCCATGTCCTACTCTGCCTCCCCTCCCTCCCCCACCCTCTTTCCACATGGCAAGAAAGCCCAGAAACCTCTGGTTTTATCTCACCAAGCTCTCACAAAGGGGAAACATGATTTGAAAATGGTACAAAATGAAGGATAACACTTTTGGTTGTGATGATACATTTTAAAAAACTTGATCTTCCTGTATGTTTTTGGTTCTTTTGGGTGGGAGGGAAGAAGGAAAAATCCATTTACTGTCTGCTATTTCTCTTTGATTTTATTACATGCCTACATGCAGCAATATGGGTGACAGGCTGTTGCAGCTTGACCTTTGGGGCAGCAATAGGCAACAGTTGCCTGGATATAAACTAGCTTTGCTTGGATGTTTTGCCACTAAATTACAAATATGAGAGTTTTTAGTAAGGCTGATGATGGGAGGGAAGACTGTCTTGCAAGATCTCAGGCTTGTCTCTCTCTGAGGGAATTTCCCAGTGAATTCAGGGTGCTCCTTGGAGAGTTCTTGCTTAGCCTCAGCAGTGGTGGCTGTATTACACCTGAGCATTAAGGAAGCTGGACTGGAGAGTTAATTTGGTCTCACAAATTGTGGTTGCTGTCTTTAAATTTTTTTTTTCTCAGATTTTATTTGAAGATCTGTAGCCCTGAAATTATGTTTGATTCTGGTCTCTCTCACCCCATTTATCAGACAAAAAATTAATCAAGCTGTCATCTCACTAACTTGGAATCTTTCTGGGTGGGATCCATGTAGTCTCCACATTTATTGATAATTTTATAGGCACCCTTAATCATGCCCTGGCTGCATTGCTGATAGTTCCTGTTTTGTTGGGCTGCTTATTATGATGCTGGATGTAGTAAATTAACCATCTAGAGTAGGAATGCACTGCAGACCTAGTATTTCTGTACTGCTTTCTGGTGCTCTGGCTGATATGGCAGAGACAAATTTGAAATTCATGTGTCTCTCCATGCCTACAACTTCAAGTAGATTAGATTTTGTACTAATTTTTTCCTTCTTTATTTATTTTTTTTTTCCTGAGGATTCTCTGCTTCTTCACCTAGTCCTGCTTTTGCCACGGTCTTTGGCAGGCCATGAAGCTGCCATGAAATGAAGAAATCATCTCCTCTCACAAGGTGTTGCCAGGCCCCATGTGTGGTTTACTGAAAGGGCTCTCTGTCCCTATCTCCAGTGACAGTACAGATTTCTAGGGTAGAGGCACAGCAGGGTAGCTAAATACACCTGTTGCACAAAGCAGAAAAAGATATCTGCTCTTGAAGTGCTGCCTGGGGGTTCCTTAGGTGTCTGTGACTCTCCTTGCATGTTACCACAGCTGCATTAAAGCCCAGTCTAAGATACAAACCCTGCCTAGGTTGAGAGGGGAAGGTAAATTGCCATGACTTTTCTTCCCCTTCTTGATTAGTTTTCCTGGTGCTCCAGCATGGAATAGGCAGATGCAGTGCTGCTTGCAAAAGTGCTGAATAAATGAAAGCAACTGTTTGCCCTTTGTGATAAGGGAATTTGCCACCCAGTGTGCCTGACACTTCCTCTGTACTCTCAGTTTCTGGAGGCAGGAGATACTTGTGTGAATTCCCCAAAATTATTTCAGTGACAAGACTCTTAATACAAGTCTTGCTAATTTACTTGGCTTGGGGAATAAATTAATAAACTGAGGAGGAAGAAACTCTGGGTTGCATTTCTGAGAACAATGCGAGGCAATTTAATTTGGAGATTTCATAAGAGCGATGCTTTAGGGCAGTTTTAACCCAGAAGAAATGAACATATAAACTGTTTACAAATCACTGAATTTAAATGTTGTGATTTAGAAGTCCTCTTTGTTTTTCATTTAACAGATGGGTCAAATTAAAACCAATACTTGCACATTCACATCATATTTCACTTTTAATGTGAAATGTAAATGACAGTATATAGCATCATGTCTTTGTACATCTAACAGCAATAAAAACAATTTAGCATTTTCTTCTGGTTGTTAAAAGTGATAAGTTCTATAAAATGGAGATTAAAATCATAAATCTCCTGACGATGAGAAAAAGCTAAGTAGAGGATGACACGGGGAGGAACTAATGCTTTTTTAGTGTCATGTTATTGTGTGGCACTCGAGACCAGTCTTGGAAGTTAATTGTAAATGTTTAAAGTGAAAGATTACTGGCCCTAGGTGGCATTGATGCTTGCAGGATGGGATCTGGATGGGGCGATACCACTACAGAAACTGAGTAGCTGCAATACTTATGAAAAACACTTTGGGGATGGCTCCTAAATGAAATTCAAGTTTTAACAGTATTTAAAACCTCTTAATGTGCTTGGCACACCCAAACAGGGATCAATTTAGTCTTTGTGGCTACTTGATCTTATCCTTCTCCAATGGCCATGAAGGCAGTGACCACCTAAATGGTCGCAAGGTGCTACTGGGGAGCTCTTGCTGCTCCAACACCTGAGCTGAGGCCCCTGCACTGTAGCAGAGAGCTCTCAAGAAAGGGTGAGGTTGGAGAACTATATGTCTTATTATTCTAAATAATATAAGTGGGTTGTAGCAAACACAGAGAATATAAAGGTAGGATTCTGTAAAAGAGAGCCCCAACAAGTGCAGTAACTATAAATTATAAATATATACAAATGCACTTCCATAGCTGACAATAAGTTACAAATTTTTTGGAAGTGCTACCATTGGGAAAGGGGAGCAGCATGGGACAAGCCCCCACACAAGCTGCTGGAGGGAAAGCACCACCAGCAGTGCTCTATCACTTTGTGAGCATGGCTACACCCTTGGTCATTGCACAGAACCACATTTGCACAAAAACAGCTGTGTGGTTTGTCAGCACCCTGCATCCGACTCACCTGAACTTGCCCTCTACAACAAAGTGAGTTCTGATGATCCCAGCTGAAAATGGTGTTGCTTCTAAAGCTTCTGTGATGTTTCCCTTGGCAGCTTCAGTTTGAGCTTCTGCTAAAAGCCTTGATCATTTTGCATAAAGCAGCCTCAAGCTCACCACAGAAAAGACATTGAAATAAGAGTCCATTAATGCTCCTACATCCTCTTAATTTGTATTATACACTTCCAGTTTGCCCTTTGGAGCAACACTCCTCTGTCCCACTGAGTGGGGCTGCTGGGCACAGTGGGTGCTTTGCCACTTGACATCTGGGCAGCATTTTTCTGTCTCCTGCCCATGAAGAAACATCTGTCTTTCCTGAGATCTTGCATCCAGAAAAGAGAAAGATCAAAGTAATCTGGCTGCTGTGGAAGTGTTGGTGGAGGTGCATTAAAGCACTGCTGTAGCTGCAGCAGTCAGCAGGAGCCAGAGCTGATGCTGGACCTGCCTAACTGGAGGCCCTGTTGGTACCAGCCCAGCACCATCAGCTCCCCTGGGACATGTGAGGGAGGAAATTCCCACTGCTCTCTCTTTCCCACCTCTACAGAACTGCAACTTTTCTGCTTTGGGGCCATCTGATGTAGGATGAATTTTGCCAGGACAGTAAATATCCTGCAGCTCCTTTAATAAGCAGGCAAAGGATTTTTTTATAACCTATGGCAGTGCCTCCATCTGAGAAAGGCAGTGTAGTGGTGCTTCTTCAATTTTTTTATGTGGTCTATGTGGTCTAACACTTAAATATGTCAAATACACTCAGTGTCAACCTGAAGGAGGTGGCAGGGGTGGTTTCCTGTGATGTGGTATGGCACAGATAGCTTCAGGTCTGGTCTGCTTTACAGGGCAAGAGTAGACAGAGGCTTTACTGAGACTCTGGTGAGTGCCTTGGAATGAGAGTTCCTGTCTCTAACAAAAAAAAAAAGAAGGGCTGGGAAAGCTAGGCAGGAGGAAGTCAGACCTGACCAAGGCCATGCCACTTTTTTGGTGGCTGCTGTTGAAACAATGCCCAGCTAGTCTATAAAAACACCAAAGCCTCTGTAAAGACCATGAACAGCTCTACCAAGCCATAAGATAAATCTTGACAAAACCTTGACTCAGAATTTAAAATGATCTCTTAGAACTTAAGATGGAGCACTGTTTTCTTTCCATATCCTACTGCTGGCAGTTTAATGCCCTGCTCAGAGTAAAGATATCGTGTGTAGGAATAGCCTTTCCAAAGATCACTAGGGAAGTGTATTTTGTAAAGCAGTTGGCAAATTTCAGGAGGCAAATTACTTCAGAGTGCTTCAAGCAGTTGTGCAAAATACATGCTTGTCATCTGGATATGACTCAGGCACAGTGTAACTTGACAATGGTAGGACTTCTGTTGCAGGAAAATTAGATTCTTCATAGGCTGGAATTGGGCTGGGTTTTTTCCTTACTGAAAAAAGTAGAGGTTAGGGATAGAAAAAAAATGGAAAGAACAATCTAATTTATGGGATCCCAGAACACAGCTCCAACCCATGTTCTCTAAACTCAGCTTCATTGACTCCTCTTGGTTCATTTCTTTAATCATTCCATCAAGTTGCCTTTCTTCCAGCACTTTTTTTGAGAAGTATCTGAAGATGAGTACACTGTAGGCTGGATGTGATTTTAACCTCTGTGCTTTGTATGGTGCTCCCATCCACGTTTTCCTGAGCAGGGAATTGCACAAGACAAGTGGGAAACTCAGCACACAGCCATGGGTACCAGGGGCTGAGCAGGGAACATGGAGCACACAGACCTACAGACCAGGGGCTGGCAACTCAGCTCTGTGGGGCATCCACCCTCTGTAACTAGTAAGATTTTTTGTTCAGGTTGTGCTTCTTGGAAGGGAGATAAAAGCAAATTATTTTCCTGCTAGTGTTTGGTAGAATTTGCCTTCCTCTTCTCTGCAAAAGCATTAACCTGGTGTCAACAGCAAAACCAATCAGTGCTGGTAGCACAAAACTGAAGCTCAGCTATTCAAAAGGTGACAGTGGGAAGGTTGCATTGAGGGATGATGGCTTCTCAGGGCAATTGTGTACAAATAATCTCCTCTCTAGAGCGGGGGAACTTCTGTCAGTTAAAAAAAAAAGCCCACAGCAAAATAGACTCAAGGCAAATTTCCAAAATCCAGACCTCTGTAAGTTCAGGTTTCCCACACAGCAATTTAAAAAGGAACATAGGGAGAGCCCAGCATAATTTCCCTCCCTATTGTACAGAAAGCAATTTATCTACTCCTGCTTTTAACTGGACTCATGTAATAGAGGATTGTGCTTTCAGAATAAGTAGACAGTGTTCCTTTCCTCCTACACTGAGGGATGGCAAAACAGCACCAAGAGAAATAGAATTGAAGAATAGGGACTAATCGAGGCCAGCACCCCCAAGGTATTTAAGACTTTTGTAGTTTTAATGGAAAAATCAATGTGTGATTACACTTTTCATTAGAGTACTTAAAAATTGCTTCAGCATGAAAAGTCTGCAGCTTTGAAAACAACCTCACCCAGCAAATACTGCAGTCAGAGGACCAGATTCACCACTAGTGTAACCCACATGATTGTCCATCTCTGATATCTTGGCAGATATGGTCTCTGGGTGCTGTTTTTGCATGAGAAGCCCATGAGGACAACGAGTGCTTTACTGGTACTTTTCTGAAGCTGTGGCCATGCTTGTGTTTTTCCCCTGATGCCTACAAGGAAGATGGTACCTCACCTGCTCTGAAGGTGAAAGACCTAGAGGTTATTTATGTTTCAGCATCTGTGCTGCCCAGAGAATAAGTGCCCAGCTAAGATTCCTGAAGTATTTCTGCTTTGTTCTTGCAGCTGCCCAAAGTCTTTAAGCCTCATTAAGGACCATTACCTGTGTTGGCCTTAAACTTCATATTATTAATCTCTCTCTCTGTTATAAGCTGTAGCTAATAAACCTTGTAGCCCTTGGTTCTTCTGGCACTCCCAGGTGTATGTTAAGAGAAGGATTTAGGGCAGTGCAGGCTTCATCCCTCACTGTGGCAGCAGGAGCCAAGGGACACCAGGGGTGTGCTGCCTTTGGCCACTGAGGTCTGGCTGTGTCACCTCAGCTTCTGGACACTCTGCATCATGGCAAACCCTTCATGGGACGCTATCCCTTACAAGTAGAAGCCTTGGAAACTCTCTTTTTCTTCAGAGTGGATAAGAAAGCAGGAAGATTTATTTCTCTTAAAGTGGAGAAGTACAGATGTTGCCACAGGAGCGAAGAGGACTGAGGGAGACAGCCCTCAGACAAACACAGCATTGCCTGTCCCATCAATTTTGAACTACTGCTCATATTCTTTGCTCATGAGACTATTGTCTAAGCATTAATTTTCCAGTTTCCCTCTCTTTCTTGCTATCTCTTCTGAGCAAAGTGCCATCTCAAATGTAGATTGTTCTTGCAGCTCCTCTGTTTCAGTAGGTAGGAGTCATTTGTGGGAAGTTCAGAGATGATTTATTGGAATCTTCACCTGTGAAAGCTAAATTCATTATCTAATCCTCTATTTTTTTCATATTCAAATTATACCACATTTCCTATAATTAAATCTTTTGTTTTCCTATCTGATGTTGAGTCCATTATCTTTTAACAATGATTGCAAGCCTGTGAATTTTAATGGGGAAGAACTTTAATAGGTGTGCATTTGTTAGTGAAGCTTTCAATTTTTTTATTTATTATCTTAATTAATGACACAGAGGGATCGAGTGCCCCCTCAGCACGTTTGCAGATGGCACCAAGCTGAATGGTGAGGTTAACACACCTGAAGGACAGGATGCCATCCAAAGGCACTTGGACAAGTGTCCAAGGCCAGATTGGAGGGGTCTTGGAGCAACTTGATCTAGTGGAAAGTCTAGCAGGGGCTTGGAGTAAGATAAATTATGGTCCCTTCCAACCCAAACTGTTCTGTGATAATCCTACATAACTTCTTGGTTTACAATATTTATGTAAGAAACTGAGAACTGCCCAACATCTTATTTTCTTCCCTTTCATTATTGCAGCTGAATTCCTAAACTACTGAAGATAAACAGTTTTCAACTTCTAATTTCGCACGGTGTACTGTAGCAATTTTTTAGCCTTTTTTGGGGGTATCATAAGCACACTTATGCTGCTTAGGTGAGAAAACAGTTATGCTTCTGATCCCTGCTATGTATGGATGAGTAATATCATGGTCAGAATATTATGGATTAAATGAGTTTGCCAAAAACCTTTTTATCTTATGAATTGTGACTCACAAGGAAAGGTGAAACTGAGAAAGAGGTCTGGTACCTTGATGAGCTAACTTTCTGTTTTTCCTCTTAAGCTGTCTGTAAGCTTCTCATTTTTGCATTAATTCCCTCTTAAAAGCACCCAGCACTTTTGTTTTTATGAATTTTTAGAATAAGGAATTTAAGTTGATAGTGCTGATATGAAGTTAGAGTTGGGGATTTGTCAGCAGGTGTATGCTTGTTACAGAAACCTGCAGGGAGAGTTCTGTGAGGCTCAGAAAGCCCTTGACAACCACCTGCAAACAGGTGCACATGTGTAACAATTACCAGGAAACTAAATTTTAATCATCAGCACAAAAAAACAGGCGTGCATTAGAGAAGATAACATTGCTTAGCCATCCATCCTTGTCTTTGGTGTAAATGGCTTTCTTTTCCCATGTTTGATTAGGTAGTGTCTGCACAGATGTTCAGGAAGATGTTCTGCTCCAATCTCTATTTGAACCTTGCAAAAGAGCTCAGCCCCTATAAATATTTTGTCCCTGTTCCTGCAGCATTTCTGCAAATCCACCTTGATTTGCTCCTCCATATATTATTGCCAGCTTGCTTTTTGTTCAGCATAATGATTGTCTCACACAGCTAAATGAGCAGCCACCTCATGCCCAGACTTTTGTTTTTGTTGTATGTCTGCTATGGTGCTGCTGAAGGTGATTTTGATTTGAAGAAATGTTAGATGGCTCCTTCATGACCAGATCCCTGGAGATCAATACATACATATGCCTTCTATTAGATTGATGTAACTGCAATTATTCTAGTCTTTTTACCATAAGGCACAAAACTCACATGGTGGAACTCATTGTTGTGGAGGCCAGATGTAAAAATGAGCTCCTAAAGAGGTTAAATGTGACCTTAAAGGATGGTGCTGCCAATAAAAAGATGTAATCTCCACTCTAGAAAGTCCTGATATTGCTGGGTGCCAAGACCTCGATGCAAATAGAACAGGAAAATCCCTCTGTTCTTGTTTCTTTTCCTGCAGATGTCTATGTGGAATCATCACAGAGAGAAATTAATGGGCAGATGAGTCCTATCTCTGTCCCAGTATGTCTGCTTTTAAGATGAAACTTTCTGTATATGCCAACATATACAGGCAAATAATCTGTCTGCCTTCAGCTAAGTACAGGAACATGAGCTTTTTAAGAGGCTAAAACAAAAATTTTGAGTAGACAAGAAAAAAAAATTGCTTGGAATGCTCTCCCTCAAATTTTGGTTATTTTTCCCTACACCCCTCTGCCCCTAAAACATTAATTTTTTTCAAGAGAAAAAAGGTATTAATTTCTGAGTGTGGTATTTAGCTCTGTTGTGTGTGTGCCAAAATGTGTCTTGTTTGATAAGCTCTAATGCTTGCTGATTTTCTAATTCCTGTGCCTGACATTGTCTCTCTCTCCAACAAAGACAACTTTTGAGCTCCCTGAGTTTGAAAATAAAGCTGAACTTTGTCCCATAAAGGCACTGAGAATAAAGGTCCTCACCAGCTGAATCTCTTAGCAATACTTAAGGATATCTATAAAAGAGAGTTCTTGAAACTGCTAAGACTGAACCGAAAATCAGAATAAAACTTTTAGGGCAGCTAAAGATTGCAGTATGTCAGCAGCAGAGTACACACAAATTCCAACAGTCTTTCTTGTGAACACAACTTTTAATATGTCAGAGTTTTAACCATTAGATAAGAACCAGTGTTGTGTGGTGAAGGTCAAACAGAAGTCAAAAGCAAGCAGCACGCTGGTGCTTGCCCTTGTCCTTCAGCCAGTGAAATTGCTAAAAGCCTTCTGAATTTCTGTCACAGGTTTACTCAACAGACCTTGCTGATTGCTTGAAAGAAATGCTTGTCTAAAATGGGTGAAATGGGTTGTGTCACAGGTGTTCAAAAATGGTATTTAAGGGATTGTTTTGTCTTGAAAGCCAAAATACCTAAGCTCTAGTGCTAGTAATAATGACATCAACTTCTGCTAAAATGTATAAAAGCATGTATTGCCATTTTCAGACATACACATACTTTAGAAATCTTGGATGATGATTCTAAAAGGGTAACTTAGCTACTGAAGTTTAATGGTTTAGAATATGTTTGTTTTTCAACTTGGACTTTTGAAAAAATGCAGTGTGTAGCCACCCATGTTGAGATTGGAGGAAAAAGACCTACTAAGGTGACTGGAGAATGAGGAGAGAGATCTTTAACAGAAGCTAAAATGAGGTTGTTTTTTTTAATGTGGCAAACTGAAGAACACAGCTGGCTTTACCAGGAAATACGGTGGGGCAGTGGGTGACAAGGAAAGAGGAAGATATGATTTGTATCCTGGTTTGAAAACCTTGCAAAATGGATTCAGAAACAGCTGTGCACAGAGTGACTCTGGGCACAATCAGTCTGATCTCACCGTGCAGTGAGTGAAACCTGGCACTCTTGCAGTGCATGTTCAGACTCTGCCCAGGAAGCCCAGCCTGTTTAAGTCAGGTTATATCAAGCAGTTTGCAATTGCCTACAGTTGCAGAGCAAGAAAATTCCCTCCAGCCTGCACATATTTTCAGCTCAGAGACTTGAGTCTGAATGTTGTAGTACCCTTGATTAAGTCAAAATTTAGAGATCTTTAAATCCATGTTGAGTAGAGATTTGCCATTAAAAAAACCCAACCAAAGAACAGCAACAGAAGAGCAAAATGAGAGTTCTTCTGAAACTGCTGCCTGCTGGTCTGGTGGGCACAAAGGGCCAGCACCCTCAGCTCCAGCAGTGTCTGTGCCTGGGGAAGTTTGTGACTGTATCCCTCTTCTTGCCTTCAGTGCTTCCCTTGTGCCCTTTCTTAAAAGAGTTTCCCCACCTGGTGTACCCAGCCTTGGGAGCTCATTGTCACAAGTTAATGTCTGGAGACTGAAGCTTTCCATTGGCTCCATTCCCTTGCCTTTTCCTACCTCCTGCTCATATACACATCTACTGAATTCTGAAAAGCTTTTTGATAGTGACTTGGAATTCAGATATCCCCTTTCTATTTGTCTTCTGGTCTAAGCCAACATTTAAATGCATTCTTTTCTATTACTAGGAACATATTGACAATTTAGGAAACATTGTCCTACGGCGTAAACACTCTGATATTACGAAATATTGCCATGTTCTCTGCACTGATCTAAATGAGGGTATTGGCACAAGAGCTAATAGGTCCGTAGGGGCCATGAATGAGTACAGACAGAAATGAGAAAATTTCTAATCATGAGAAGGACATGTTCAGGGACAGTTTTCCAGGTGGAGGGCTCGACTGAACTTGTTACATTTCTAGGGTACAGAATGTGACCATTTCTGCAAGTCTGTAGTATGGTTGCCGGTGCTGGGAGTGGAGACGTATCTCTGGCCATAAAGACAAGGATTCCTCTGAGTTGGAAGGAAAAGGTCCTGTTTATTGCTCCTTGGTGTGGCCTGTGTCATTCCATATCTTCCTTCGGGCCACTGCTGAACTTGCAAGGAAGGTGCAGCAAGCCCAAGGAAGCTGAACATTTTCAGATACCTTTCAGTTTCAAATACCTTTTGCCAAAAGGAAATTTTGAGAAAGCTGGCCTGGGACCACACAGGTCCCCCTTGGTGCACATCCAGATCCCTGCCTGTTGGCAGGGGCTCCATTTCCTACGTGTTTTGGTCTCTGACTCAAGGGTAAGATATCTCTGTGCTGCTCCTCCTCTTGCTCCCAGCTCCACTCTGCCAGCCCGCCCTGGTGCCCTCCTCCAAGCCCACGTGGCTGTCAGCCTCCCTGTGCCTGATGAGTACCATTCAAAACCCTTCTCTGAGCCCCTATCTCCAAGAGAGAATTGCTTTAACCTTATCAAATGGAGGTGAAATTTAAAATGACTTAATGTTTATTTGCTGACAGGCAGGAATGTCCTCTAAATTGACTGTCACAGCTGGAACACTATGCTGTAGGACCAACTCAAAACCTCTTCCTGGCCTTAAATGAAACAATGTTAAGTTTGGGAAATGGAGATATTATTTTGGCCCCCCTGGATATGTATGGATGGCATTCTCATTTTGAAGTTTCTTACAATGAAGCTATATTTGATATTTGCATAATTCAAATAGATAAAATCCTCAAACAGGCACAGAAGACTTGATTTCATTAACTTGGGATGCAGCCATCCCCATCTTTCATGCAAATGGAAAATACCTTTCCTGTAAGTATGCTTTAAAGATTCATTTCTTTCTCTAATCAAGTGGTGAAATCCTACCCACGGGAACCAGAATTGATTTCTTTTCCCTTCAGACTCGATATCATAGACCTTATTTGGGTTAAGTTCTGTCACAGAATGTAAGGTTAACCCTTCTGTGTGCTGCCAATCAGCTGCACGTGTTCCTGTTTGCTGCTCCAACACGCTGAAAACGCACATGGTGCAGTTGTCCTGCAGATGTAGCCGTCAGCTCAGGGAAGCTCTGCCTCTTGTCAGCAAGGATCTATTTCCACTGAATCCCTGACCTTGAGAGCTCGTTTTCAAATTTCCTCCTGGGCCTTGGATGCTGTAATTGATTACGGTTGTTTTGGTTTCAGTCTTTAACAATCAAGGTGAAGAATTGCTCCCGAATTTGTTAAGATGTCAGGAGGAAGGCAGCTTGCCCACACTGCACGGACAGTGTCAAGGAGCTGCAGTGGGCTCCTGAAACCTTCCATGAAACACTGCTGTTTCTGGTTGGGAATGGAAATCAGACAGGAATGCTCTGCTCTTGGAGCTGGCACTTGTGCCAGGGGCCTCTTGGGGCTTGAGAGAGAGCTCCATTGCATTAATTCAATTTAATAGGCATCAGTGAAAAATTAAAGGTATTTGATGTTGGTCCAAGTAGTCTCAGGGAATAGTCCTTTACATTACATAGTCTGAGCATTGGCTGGGACTCCTGCCCATGGCAGTGTTTAGGTGAATCTCCCTCTCTCCTTGCTACTGAATTGCCTGCATATCTTTGTATGCTATTTTCTGGTTCACCTTCTTGGTAATAAAGCTCTGCATTTTATTTTCTGTCTTTCAGATATATCACTTTTCACTTGAATTGTCTTATATTAGTTGAAACTGATAGCCTGACCCCTTGGCCATTGTGCTTCATCAAAAGCAGGATGTTCTGCTACATTCTAATGAAGAACTGCCTTAAAAACAACAAAAAAAAACCCCAAACCCAAACCAAATGAAATCAAACTAACCAACCTAAACAAAACTCCCTCCACTCCCCAAATTAAGAACCACAAAGACGAGGAAAATATGTATTTTTCTTGGATGTCTGGGATGCTTAGTTTTGTCATTCTCTTTGCCTTAGAACACAAAGCAGTCATTGGGAAGGGATTTTTTTCTCACTCTGAAAGTAAATTTATGGTGTGCTCCTTGCCTCTCCTGCCCACTCCCTGCCCTGCAGGAGAAAGCAGTAGGACAGCTGCACTGAATGGCTCAAGAGAAGCCGAGATTACCTGGGTTTTCCTGTTGTATTGAAGGAATATTTTACTCTCTGGTTGGCACTGATCAGTAAACCCTCCCTTAGTGTGTACACATTGTGTATTTGACCTTGGCATGCAACACCCAGTACCTGGAGTCAGCTCAAATGAAGCAGCCAGCTGAGAGAAAAGCCATCTCTGCTTCCCTCAGGGTTCCTGTGACCACAAAATGTAGCTTTTTGACACCAGGGAATGCTGAAATGGTCTAGGTCTACACCCACAGACGTGTATAAAAACATTTGTGTGGGAATATTGACTAATTAGGAGTAGCCCTTCTCACAATCCACGTGCCACGTCTCAGGGCACGTTGCTCTCACTGAGCAGCAGGGTGTGTTTTTGGCTTGTTCTTTTAGTCTTTAAGCAGAATCAGGCACATTTTGGGAAAAGACCTGTCCAGCAAAAACCCCAAGAGCCTGGAGAGTGGGGCAAACACCACACTTGTCAGTTTTCACTGGAGATCACACTGAATTCAGTAGGGCTAAAAGTGTTTCAGACTTTTTATGGTAAAAATCTTGCTGACTGAACTCTACTGAACTCTGCTTTCAAGTCATTTCAGGTCAGGAATAATTGCCATCTTTACATCACAATTTTCAAATTCTTTATCCCTTGAAGGAGCACTGAGAAAGTAAAATGTCCCTAGGGTTCAAACCTTCTTTATTTAGTTTTCCTACTATTTTAATGTATCAATGGTTCTGATCATTTTTTGCCCAATGTGGTTTTGAGGAGAAAATTCTGAGGCATGAAAAAATCTGTTTAAAGTGAAACATCATGCTTTTGATCCAAGGACTGATGTTCTATGGGAGGAATAGAAACAAAAGTCTCATGATAACCCCTCTGCTTTCCTAAAATAGAAAACCTGCCTAGTTAATGAATATAAATGAATGTACATTCACTTCTTTTTTTTTTTGAGGTTACTAAAGCTGATTAGCATTAGGGTACCACAATTTATTTAAAGCAGTTGAGTAATTATTCTGCTTTCTATCCTATGAACATGCAACTTATTTATTACTAAAAGTTAAGGGATTTTTAAATTGTATCCTTGAAATAACATTGGGGACATATCTTTGCCATCATTTGAGTTTTAAAATAAGTATTTTACAATAAGTAATTCTGGTATACGGGCAAAGAAGAAAAATTGGTCAATCCTATAGATATTCAATAAACTGTGATGCATCATCTCACAGGAAAGGACCTAAAATCCTTAGGCACGAAATAACGTATTGACAATTTTTGTTTACACAAGTAGAAGTCAATATTCAGCATAATTAAATTAGAAATTTATAGCTTGAGCAAAACAAAACAGTTTTTAATATAAAATTTAACACAGGTGAAGCCACTTTGCTTTATTGTGACACCAGGTGGATCAGGGTGCTTTGGCTGAGAGTTATTTTCCAGCAGATCATCATAAAGTGACTTGTATGCAGTGGCCTTGTCTGTTATGTTGGGCTAATGAGAATTTATTCTCCACTTGTCTGAAGAGGCTGTGTTGTTAGCAATGCCAAGCAGGTTAAGTTGCTCTCTCTAGGTCCATCCTTGCAAAAATTGCATCTTCTTTTCTCTCCAACCACCCATCCTCAGGGTGTGGAAGGACAGGCAGAAAAGTGAACTGACTCTGGCTGCAGTCAGAGGTGTCCAGGAGCTGTGCAGGTGTGGAGATTTTTCAGGCTTGTTTCTTGTTGTCTCTTCTTTAAATTTTAATAAGCTGGCTATTCTACACAAATACCTTTAACCTGGTTAAAAGTTATTCACTAGGTTTACATAATTTAAGATATAATTGGAGTCTCCTTTAGGAGTACTTTAATTCCTCATACTTGGTACTGGTCCCCAAAATCATGCAAAATTGTGTATGGAGGAAAGGAAACAATGAGATTCTTAAACACAACATTATTATTTCAAATGTAGTAGCATCATTTTAGATTAACTATCACTCAAGCAGGAAAATTCTATTTTGGAATTAGTGACTAAAGCATAGACAGCTCTAGCCAAAACAAATGAAACTGTCGACGAGAGCACCTAGCAGAGCAGAGTTTCAGTATTAGGCCTGCTTCCCACAGGAACACACTCACAGCTCTCATTAGTATCTGCAAGTTCTGTGTAGGTACCCAGGGAGGAGCATATAGCACTCAAAAGCTGGGAGGAAATAAAAAAGAATCTGTTCTGGAAGCTTCCCTGCTAAAGCACTTGAACCTCAACTAAGGAGTATTATGGGACAGAAAAAAAAAATCTGCAGCTGGTGAACTTTATGGCAAAGTTGCATTTCATCCTCAGACCAGTTGTAAAAAGACAAGCTAAAATAAATCTTCTATATTTTGCAGATGTGCAGACAATTCATGAATAAAATTTAAATCTGGAAGCAACCTATTATGCTATAATAATAAGTTAAAAAAAATTCAAAGCACCTGAATGCTGCTCATGTAGAACCCCCAGCTTCTGAAAACAATGACATTGGGTAGTCTCTCCTGACTTAGCAGGAGCAGTCCTGAGTTACATAAATGTGGGTATTTCAGTGATGTAACTTGTAGTTTATTTATTGCCTGGTAGTGTTTTGGAGCCCAATCTGAGACCAGGGGCCTGCTGTCTATGCACTGTACAGACAAGAACAAATAATTTCTGTGTCAAAACATACAAAATCTACACAGTAGAACCAGAAAGAATTGTGAGAAGGAAATTCGACATGTAGAGTTTATCTCCTCTAACTTTTATTAATAGAGCAGTTACATGTTAAGTGCATGTACCCAATATTTTAAAACTAGATAAGAAATGTTTATTTGCAGAAGAAAAGTGGCCCTGCTGCTTCTGAGAACCACAGGCTCCAGGACAAGTGTGTAGCAAGTTTTAGGACACTCAGTTTTGCATTTTCTGAAAATGCACATGCAAGAATCTTCATTGTAAAAGCAATTATTTGGTTTTGAAGAGCTCATGATTGCCAGGGGCTCCAACATGTGTTGCATATTTTAAGATATTCATCATGGGTTAGTAGATGAAAATGAGCTGCAGTAAGCTGTCAAAAGCAGATGGATTTGAGCAGCAAGAATTGCTGCCAGTAGACAGTCATTGTCAGCCACCTCTGATGCTGGTGTTGGAAGATGAAGAGAATTGTTTGCACCAGCTTGTAGCTGCTCAGAGGAAAAATAACTTCTGTGTATTTGCAGATTAGACTAGACAAAGACTTCGCTTCTCTGAAGAAAACTCCTTAATATAACTTGTGGTGAGGCTCTGAAGTGCAGCCTGTTTGTATTTTTCCCTTGGCAGTGTTACAAAACCTCATGTCTCCCTGATCTGCATTTGAAGAGTCTTCATTTTTATCTCTTTTAGATATGGGACTTTTCTGCTTTAGGCACTCCCTCTCTTTCATTTGAGCCTGGAGCTGTTGGGAGGCTTTTTTCCCCATCTTGAGCCTGAGCAATTGTCCAACTATTTGCTTTAGATAGCCCCTGGTTTGTCACTGATGGGCAGTCGTATTTCCAAATGGACTGACTGCAGCTCTCCTGGGTGAGTCTGTTTTGTCTGATTATGTCTTGGAGTAACACAGGGACAGCCTGCAGCATTGTTTGTTCCTAGAACTGCACATTCAGACACACTGGTGCACTAAACTTCATGCATTTAGGAGGGTAAACATCCCGTGGCACAGGGAGTGTAGACCTTATGGAATCACAGAATCACAGAATGTCCTGAGTTGGATAATTTCTAATATAATATGTAGTTTCATGTGCAAAGGAATTGTTTGGAACATGACAGGAGAGAGCAGTGAAACTGTGCATTTTAGTTCAGGCACACATCACTCCACAGGAACAGCCACTTCTGTGAGCGTGGTGTCACTTTAAAGCTTGCTGCATAGCCAAATACTTTGGACTTTTGCAAAGACCTCATCTGATGCTAATAGTGCAGGTTTTCCGAGCCCATGATATCAAGATGTAAAGAAATGAAGCTGAAACCTCTCTCTCCTTTCCCCTTCTTTCTCTGTGTCTCCCACCAATACACCAGTTCTGGGTCAGTCAGCAATGAACAAGCATGTGGGAATTTTAAACAGAGTAAAGGCATACAGTTTACTCATGGCACTTGATTTGAGTCCAAAAATGAGTAATTAAACAATTTTTGGAGACTGATCTTCCTTTTTGCCCTACCTGCAATCTCTTTCTCCCCAGCTGGCTGAACAGCAGTGTGTGGATATGTACCTGCAGATAATACAGGAAATTTCTTTGAAGCCTTCCCTGCCTTTAATTTCATAGTTTGTTCATGGAAAATGTGATTATATAGACTGTGATTTCACAGAATCATGGAATGTTTTGGGTTTTAATGGACGTTAAAGACAATCTCTTTTCAAGTGCCTGCAATGGGCATGGCACTAGACCAGGTTACAAAGAAAACAAAAATCCTTTGATTTTCTGTGTGTTTCTCTGGAATCACTCCAAGAACTCCCCAGCCTTCTGATGCTGGGGCCCCAGAGCTGGATGCAGTGCTCCAGGTGGGGTTTCATTGGAGTGGGGTAGAGGGGCAGGATCACCTCCCTTGCCCTGCTGGTCACGTTTCTTCTGATGCAGCCCAGGATGTGGTTTGGGCTTTCTGGGCTGGAAATGCACATTTTTTGGGTCATTTTGAGCTTCTCATCAGCCAACTGACAACCACCTCAATTTGACAGAGGTTGTTTTCCCCTTGGATGCTCCTAAGATCAGAAGTGATTGCCAAGCATCCACCACTTTATGCTTCAAAGACAACTTCCTCTTTGTAGCTTACAAAATGCTATAAGCCAGGAATGTATTATGTGCATAAAATCTGTGCCTCTCTCTTACATCCCAGCCATAACAGGGGTTTTTTATGGCTCTCATGCTCTTCCTCCAGCAGGCAGGACAGTTGCCTGAAAACAGTCCCAAGTCAGTTGACCAGAGGTGTGTGCACAGTGTGGTTGAAGAAGGGCTAATGTTGTCAGCTCTCTTGTTTTGGAGCTCAGCCTAAGGGGAATTTTTAATTCTCTGGTTAGAGAAAGGGGTGCCAGCTCCATAAAGCAGTATTACATCTAAACTGTTACAGATGAGATAATATGAAATACAGTAAGTATTAATAGCAGAAAGCACTGGACAGGAGAAGATTTCTATGGGAAATTGCCCATCCACAGCATAGTAAAGATTTTATTCCTTTCATAAGTCAGGATTCTGAGTTCAGCTAAGGCTTTTACAACTTCAGATTTTTATCCTGCTGTCCAGCTGCCTCTGTTTCTTTTGGAGAACCAGTGAAGATTTTTCTTCTTGAAACACTTCTGTCGTGCCTCAGCACCACACACCAAAGTGTATGCATATATTTTGCTTGCAATATGACCAGGGTTATTTATTATTTAACCTGCTTGCAATTAAGGCTTTAAAACAATAGCTGCTTTTACCCCTTCACAGTTATGAAGCAAACAGCAGTTTTCTCACTGCTCAGTAGCAGCAAAATCTTTTCCTCCTTCTTCCCTCAAATCAAAAGTAAATAGGATTTAATTTCATTCCCCCTGCCCCTACCATAAGTGGTTCTGTCCCAATGGCACCATCACTAGGATTTTATTTAACAAATTTCGTTCTTTACACCCTGTGAAATAAACATGTTTACTAGCAATAATGTTGCTAAATTTGTGGCCCTTACACTCGGGGACTGTACCCTCAGGTTCTCTGTGCTTTTGCTATAGAAAAATTGGACAAGAACTTCAAATGGTGCAGCTGGAAGAAGAAGTACATTGCTGGTATCTTTTTCTTTTCTCTTAAAAAGCAGCAGAAATTATTTCAGTGACACACAAAAAGATTTGTGTTGCAGAATAGCTGGAAAGCAGGTTTCCCTCCATTTGTATTCATGACAGCTTCCATATATTCAACTATCAAAACCTATTATGAAGAGCAGTATTGTAGTGTAGATAGATTTTTATGCTTGTCATAATACAGATCTATAGGTAAATTTGTCAATGATACATTCACTGTCATATTGCTGTATTTCTTACTGAAAATATTCTTAATGATACCAAGCTACATATCCTTACCATGTAGGACTGGGTTTGGTTGGTTGCTCAGTTTTAAGAAGAATGTTTTAAATTAACAGGAGTTTTTCAGTTTGGAGCAAATTTAGAAACACCACATTTAAAACAAAAGTAATTTCCTAGCCTAGTTACTTTCTACATCCTGTTTTTTTTAAATAAGGTGTGCACGGTCCAACAAGCTTCTTTCCATGACTTCCAGTGTTAGGTTTTCCTTCTTCTCATTTATCCTTAAATTGTACAGCCCATGTTAGCAGCTTATTCTGGAATGGATTTTAACGGGTTATTTAAAACCAACCCTCCATGATTCCCATTTGAGCTCTAGGTTTGAGCTCAAGTGCTGTCTTTAAAGCCTAAAAAAGAAAAAAATTCTGTGTTTTTGGTAGAAAATCTGATGAAAGGAGTGACTTCTTCCATCTCTTCAGTGTTTTAGTTCTCATTCTGCCCTCCTGTGTTTCTCCAGTCCCTGTTAACAGCTGAAGCAGGGCTGAGTGTAGGGTGATCAGGCAGTTATGGGGAAGGAGCAGGAAGGAATGGGATGGGGGGTGAGGAGGGAGGTCACTCATATTAATTTAAGAACAGAGGTTCAGGGGTTTTTCCCTCATCAAGAATAAGGTATTTATAGCAACAATTTTACTGTTTAATATTTTGGGTCACAAAGATTGAAATAGTTCTTGACTTGGGAAATTGAAGCCTCAAGTATGTCAAGAAGATAAAGCCAAAAGGTGTTTTCTCATCTGCAGAATCAACAGTTGAGGTGTCCCCTGTTCCTCCCACCCCATAGATAGCAAACCCATCTAGGACAGAGAGAAGGAAGAACTGAGGGCACAGCATAGTTTTGGGGCCCTCAGGGTTGTGTCACATCTGTGGTGACACCTCTTATCTCCCACCAATACACAATAATGTCACTTCTCACATACACAAGCCCATACCTGTGGGGTACCAGAAATCACTGCAGTTTATGTTTGAGCTCTGACTAATTTCCTTTCCAAACACAAAAGTGACATCAGCCATTGACTGAATGACAAACTTAGTGATGCCAAGAGAGAAAAGAAATCCAAACTGAAATATGTCACTCCCTCACAAGGAAAAGTCTGTGAGAGCGCTGGGAGTGCCCCAAGCCACACCAGGAAAACTCAGTGCATGCAAGTGGGACAGCTCAGCCAGCTCACATAGGCATGGGGTGTTGATTTGACCCATGGGTGGTTGGGGAGCCACCCAGAAAGTGCCACTGTGAGAGAGGTGAGATGAAGGAAAAGTGCTGTTCCCATCACATGGGCCTCTCCCAGGGTCTGGAGCTGAGCAGAGTGACCTTTCACTGCAGTGACCTGTAAGACCTGCTGTCAAATCCACACCTCTTTGTCCACTTGAGCCCCAGGCTCAGTTATGGGCTCTGGGTGCTGGCTGCACCAGCAGCAGGAGGTACCTGCACAGTGTGGTTGGGCAGTGCTGAGCTGGAGCTGCCCACAGCTCTCAGCCTGCTGCATGCAACACTTCTGTGAGATCTCTGCAGCCATTTCTGGCTTCATTCGCCCCTCCTGATCATTGTCTTTTCAGGCTTCATCATTGCTTCTGGTCCAGGCTATGAGCACAGGCAAAAACCCACAAATTAGCTCGTTTCTGAGACACAATCCATAGTTTCCCTGGTGAAGGTCTTGTGCTCTGAAGGAAAAGGTACTAATCTAGTCAGAGGAGCCTTTCTGATTCCATTTATCTGGGATTTTTCCGTGTTTCTTTTCCCAAATTGCCCTGCAGGTTAAACTACTACTCTATGTCCTCTGTTGTTCAGCTTCAAGTACAGCACATACTATAGCAACAACATTCAAGATGAACCCAAATTATGCCTGTGTCTGCAAGGGAGACAAAAAGAGCTAACTAGTTTAATTACTCCCCATTCAGATGTAATTCAGTTGCATTGCACTAAGAAAAATAAACTCTACTGGGATGTTATGAGACAATTAGTAGGATAATGGAAAATAGTTAATATCCCTCATGTCTGTGAAAGAATGCTCTCCCCTCTGCTTCAGAGTGTGTACTGAATTGTATTTTCAAGTGGGAGTATCTTCTCCCTTTGGAAATGCTAACAAAATCCTGTCACAGGACAAAATGGTTATTTACAGTTTGGAAAGAGTTCAAAGAAATCACCTTGGTCCTGAGCCAGCCACAGGGTGCAGATGCAGGTGCTGTGCAGATACCCCTCTGCTGCACTTTCTCACCCAGCAGGTTTGATTGTGCCCTGTGTTTCCTGGCAGGCACATCCAAATGAATCCTTGGCCACAGCAGCCATTCAAATTATTTCACTCAAAATGCGTGTTCCTTTTTTATGTTCAAGATTGAGGACTTTTTCATCTTCCACTGTCACAGCAAAGTTAGACCAGCAAGTTTGCCCATATCTTGGCAGCTTATCTACCCAGCACATCTTGCCAGCCATAAATTCATTTGCCCTTGGCTACAGGGTCTGAAACTCACGCTCTGATCCCAGCTCCTCTGTGGCCCTGCTGAATGACCTTCTTCAAGCTGTGCACCCTCCCTGTGCCTCAGACTCTTCCACACCACAGTGATAATGATTTCTGACTCTTTGTAAGTGTGTTTTACACAGCAGAGTTACCCTGGCTTTTGCCACTGCGTGAATTACCAGCTGCCAGCACCCATGGGCACAGCAGGGTGAGCCCGAGCACTTGTGTGGGGATTAATGCAGATTTCCTCATTTCTCATATTTTGAAGTCCTTCCCTTGGGGTTAGAAGTTTGGGGATTTTTTTTTAGTCCCTTAGATGTGGAATTCCTATTAAAAGTCAACTGCCCTGCGCAACTCAATCAAAAAAAAATCCCGTTTAATGTGAGATTAGTTTAGGCTTTTGTACTTGGTTTCCTTGGGACTCTAATGGCAGTCTGAAAAAGAAAATCACCCCTGAGAACGTCTGGGTTTCACATAAATGTAATCCAATTAGCCCAGTCTAGGCCATGCAGAACTATTTGGTCTGAGGTATACATCAATCTAGGAGAAGTACAATATACTGAGCTGAAAAGAAGGCAGATTGGGCATATTTTTTAATAGCATAACACAATGCAATTGCCAAAGGAAAGGCAGATGCTTCTGTCCCACATTACACAGCGCCTGGACTGAGTAATTTGGGGGGGTGGGGGAGGCAGGAGAGAGTGAAGTCCTTGCAGGAAGGGATTTTAGAGGTATCTTCCCTGGAGGCCAGTTTTGTAAAGGCATACCATCTGGCGCATTCAAAATGCAAAAAGATTTGTTCTTCAGAAGTCTGAGCCAGGGATAAAAGTCCATCCCTGCCAGGGATGGCTTAGCAGTATCCAGAGAGAGGGATGAGTTTTATCACAAACAACGAGATTCTCCTTTTCCTCCACCCTTAACCTCTAATTCAAACATCAAATAGACTGATCTGACTGTAGCTGCTGGTATCTGTAGTGAAAGTTTCTGATGTCCTTGCTTACTGTGAACTGAGCAATGAACTGTTTCATTACTATTTCTGCTTTGCTTCCAGGCACCTTCATTTTACACAGAGGTCAGAAAGGGGTTAAATGCAAACGCTGACATTATCCCCGGCAAAGCCTGAGCAGAGTGGCTGCTCCTCCCTCCTTCAGCAGCCAGCCTGGGTACCGTGCTGCTCCCAGCATCAGCCTCAGTGCTGGCACCTCTCAGGCCTGAGCTGCAATGATTGAGTCTCCTCGCAGAATTAAGCAGTTTCTGCCCCGTGCTTCGCAGGCTGCATTTCAAATTTCCTGTTAGAGGAACGGGAGGATGTTTAGCTTGCCTTGGAGACCGTGCTGGCGCTGTGGATGGAAGCCCTCGGTGCATCACTGTCACACCTGCAGCTCTGGCAGAGGCTGGGGGACGGGGGAAGCACCCCCTGCCTCATCCCTTCTGCAAGCACGAGCAATTCAGGGCTTACAGCATCCTTAGTGCTCCCATTGGGTGGGCTCAGGCTGGGCACTAACTTGGGACCAAAAGAATGTGCTGAATAAATACAAGTTAGGATTTTACAACAAAAGATGGTGTGGTCACTGAATAAGAAGGTATTAGTGCTTCTTGCCTGAATACTGGGAATGTGATCACAGCCCACAGCTCCCAGGATATCTCATGGCTGCCAGCTGAGTTGCCCTCAGGAAGCTGGGAGCCATAAGACAACAATCTTGAATACTGAGAAATTATGCTAATCTCTATTAGTGCCATGCACATTTTTGCCTGTGTAAAAGCAACAACAAGCACTGTAGGCTGCACATGCTGCAGCTCAGCAGAGTGCTCCTGTGGCCCCCAGCTCCCAGGTAAGCTGTGTGCACCGGGCTGTGGTCCCCATGGGCCCATAGCTGGTGGTCTGGCAGCCCTGCTCCTTGCTGCTCATGTCTGCAGAGCTCTGAACTTGTCTTCATTTTGTTAACTTTAACATGCAGCCAATCAATGTGCTTGTGAGATCCAAGTGCTGTCAAACCTCTTTCAGATGTGGCTTTTTGTTCTAATCAGGTGTAAAAGGAAAACTAACTTTAATCAATTACTTTATTTAAAAACACGGCTTATATTGGCTTTTCTAATGCTAGGAGAAAAATGCTGTCTGCCAAGTAGAGGGAGCCTGTGCAACCTCCTCTTCCACAGGTACTTCTACAAGCGAGAAACTCATAGAAAATAACTTCTAGCCTATTCCTTTCACTTTCTCCTGCTCTTCCTCCAGATTTGTGAATAGACTTTCCTGTGTCTTTGAAGCTTAATAGCTTTAACCTCATTCCAGTCTTCCTTCAATTTGGGCACCTAATGTGTAATGTCATGGACCTCAGAAAGCAATAACTCACTGGAAAGTTATTGGGCATCTTCCTGACGCCCTGTAGTTAATGGGTGCTTCAGCCTTGAAGAAGCAGGCAGAGACCTAGTGGTGATGCTTTGCTTTGTGTTGCCTTTATTTGTTCCTTATTGATCTCTGAAACGCATTTGCTGCACTATTATTGAGTTCTAACAGCTCCCACATGGAATGTGCTTTTGTCACTAATTTTGTGATGTTTTCTTGGTTAAGAGCTTACCTGGGTGAAACTACACTTTCTAACACCAGCCACAGCTTCTGCCTTGCCCATCTTATTCCTGTCAATGGAAGGAGAAGAGACAGCACAAGACCAAAAATCTGTTTTGTTCTTATGATAACTTCTGTGATGAGAAAAATTAGTGCAAAAGAAGTATATTACAGAGAGGCAGCAAGAACAGAGCCCCTGCATTGTCCTTTGTGTGGCTATGGTAGGTCTGGCTGTTATGAATAAATTACATAATTTAAACTGGGGCTTTCTCCTGGTGAGTTTTCCTTTCCTACATTCTCTCTTCTTTCTCTCGCTTGGAGGATCTTTTTGGACTTGATAGAGCTTGAGAGCTGAGGAAAGCTTATTCAAATACAACATGTATGGTCGGGTTAAAGAGTGCTCTTTGCTTTCTCTATGTCTCTGTTCCCCTTCACACCTGCCTCGACTGATAGAGCACAGTGTCAGCGAGGCCAAAGGAGTGTACTCACTATCACACTTGGAAAAATGTATTAAAACCCTCTGAAAACCTCTTAAAGGTTGGGTTAGAAGCAGTGGTATTCTTCACCTACCTATTTCTTTTAAGTTGTTTTCTAATCATCCATGTTGTAAATATCTCTGACCCAGAAGAGTGTTTCAGGTGGAAGCCAGAGCCAAACAAAAAATGTGGCTTAATTTAAAAGTCTTCCAGGGAAAAAATGTGTTGACCATTACAGCAAAATGCCAAAGCATCATTAAGTGCTGTAAATGTCCTATTAATAAAACACAGTTATTTAGAGTGGTCAGCCTTCATTTGCCTTGCTGTGGGAAGGACATGTGATTTAAAACTTTCTTTTCCCTCTGTCACCTTGAGTAAGGAGGACCTGGCGGATTAATGGTGAGATAGTGAAGGGGAGAAGAGGAGAGAGAGGCTGTTGCTAGAATAAATTACCCTGAACTTCCCACTTTAGCAGTCAGCATTGCTGCTCTTCACCTTCCTTTTGAGGCACTCTTTCCTCCTTAACACTAAGAAGCCCTCCAGAGGTTTTGGAAGGCTCAGCACAAGAGGAAGCTGCTTTTTACTCCTTTTTTCCCCAGGTCCCTTTTGAAGGATACAGGAGTCTTGAGTCATTACAGCTGTGAGGGCCAAATTTCCCTTTTCTCTCTGAGGGTGCAACACTTCCAGAAGCCACTGAACTGTCGTTGGCAATGAGCAGGAATTGGGCATGATGCTGTTGTGAGTAAATGCCAAGGCTGTAATGATAAAGCTCTCCTTCTGCCTCATTCCTCCCTGGAAACACTTGAGACAGGCAGGACATTTCAAGGGCCTGTACTTGAAGACATTAAGGTTTTACTCAGTTCTGCTTAAATCAGTGGTCTCAAGCTTATAGTCTCTTGCAATTATATATTGCTCCATGCTTGGCTTTATGGTTCTGCTACCATAAACTTCTGCTGGAGCTTTCTCAAGCATAAGAAAATCTGAAATGCACAGATCATTAGAGGAAGTATTGAACCATTTGCTTGTAGAATAGACATAGATTAACTGGGAATGGATCAGTGCTCTTTTATCACATAGCATCAATAGTAAGACTGAAACTTTGGGATAAAGAAAAAAGTAATTGTTTGTAGTTGCAAGGAGATGAGGGGCTGCTTGAGAGAGCCTGGTGTGAGAGGTGCAGCAGCCTGCATCCTCTAAACAGGAGCAAATATTTGTGAGCCTTCAGAAGTGAAAAAACTCACGGAGGTGGTACCTAGGGAAAAGAGACTGGCACTGGGTTGCTCTTTCCCCCCTCACCTGCCTGGGACCTGGTGACTTGCTGTCTGTCACTGTCTCTGTGCCCTGGTTTGGTGCAGGGAAGGAGTTTCCCTCTCCTCCTTCCTCCATGCTGCAATGGCAGCAGGGATCAATTCAGAGGGAGAGTCCTCCAGCCTGTGTTTATTGAGTGGGTCAGACCAGGAGATTTTAGTGGTTCATTCTGCCTTTATAATCTAATAACCTGCTTTTATCCAGTTACCCTCTGGACTTTATTTTGAGCTACTATTCGATCAGAGCACAAACAAATGATAGGAGCCCTCAGTGACAGCATGCCAGAGGAAATGCTACAAAACCAGAATTAATTGGAAATATATATTCCAAGAGTGAGATATGGACCTTTTTTCTAATAGACTTAGACTTGGATATTATTACTGAAATACTGGCAAATTCACACATCAATGTAAATTGTCTTGCTGCATCTGTCAACAGGCACCTAAAGCAGTAATAAAGGCAGAATAGCTCCTCATAAATATCCAATATCCTAATTATCAGGGCTTGACTTAACCAATGGCAGGGTAATAAAAAATGAGATTTTTTGATCTTTTGCCATGACAAATGCATACTTTATTCTTTAAAGACTAACTGCAGTGTCACAACTTTTGTGGCAAATAGAGCATGAAGCATATTGTCAAAAATATGGTTAGGGAATATGAAGCCACTAAATATTTTATCTTCCTGGCAAAGTACTAGGAGAAAAGTATAAACCTTAAATCTATCAGGTTCCTCCTCCCACCTTCCAAACTATTTTAATAATATAGAAATTCAAGTTCCTAGAGAAATGCAATACATCCATTCTCCAGTGTGCTTTGACATAGTGAGTATTGTGAATTTTGTAGTTTTTGCATTGGGGTTTAAAATGTCATCAGTGTATATCTCAGAGAATTGTTCAGCAGTCGCACTTTATGAGTGTCCATTTTTTCCCTCTTTACTGATCAGTCACAAGGTGCTGGCTGGATGCAAACCCCCTCTGAGTGGGTGTCCCAGGATGGTGAGAGATGGGGGCCAGGAGGGGTTGCAGGGAGGGACAAGCTGCTGTCAGAAAGTGACGTCCCTCAGGACAGGGTGAGGCCTCTGCCTGCTGTCACTGAGTAACTGGGTTACACTTTGAAGGAAGATGGATGGAGGGACTCCAGGAGTAGTAGGATCCATCCCATTTTTTTTCCTCAGGTGGCCATTGCTGTGGTTGGGAACCCATGACTTGCTCAGTAAATTGGTGAAAATCAGTACTAAAACACTGAATCGATACTGAGCACCTGGATATATGCTGTAGTTCACATTTTAATTTATTTAATTTATTAAAACAAAGCACCTTTTTACAATCAGGATTCATCCTATGTGGCAAGGATGCACTGGGCCCTTAGGACTGAGGGGTGACATTCACCTGACCCTTGTGAAAAGAGATGATGAGAAAGTGTCTGGGTCATAAATAGTTTTCTGCTATTTGTTACTATGGCAAGAGAAAAGGGCATGTGTGTGCAGAGTTGTGTCATGTGAAGGCTCCAGTTACACAGCTAAAATCCCAAACTTTCTGCTCTCCAATGGAGTGGTTTTTCTGTTTATGTGGGGACAAATTATTTCAGGATGTTAAGCCAATTCCTGCTTTATAAGTAGGAATCTTTAGACATAAGTTCTGCTTTTGTCTCCTTGGTTTCCTTGGAAAAGCCAAAAGAAAGTTTCCCAGCCCCATCCCACCCGTGGCTGCAGTCACAGCCTGTGTCAATGTGATGGAGAGGAGGGCTGGCCTTCCTCCTGAGAAGACCACACAGGGCTCACATCCCCTCACAGTCTCAGTGCAAAGTGTTTCACCCAAAGTGTCAAAATCTTGCGCATCCAGTTATTTCCTGAGGAGACTTGGAAGAAGGAATACAACATACACAGATCTTATTGGTGAACTCTGATCTTCTGGTGGAGAAATTTAAGTGCTCTGTACGATGGTGGTGGCACAAAAATACTGCATTCACTACACTCCCCATGGTTTGAAATAAAAAGGACTTCACAGTAATGTTTTGACAACAGTGCTTTTTGAGAGGCTTCATAACAGGGAGTGTTGCTTTTTTGATGACAAAAGCTTATAGATGAATGTGCATGAAGTAGGAGAACTCAATATTTCATGACTTAGGGAAAAAAAGCCTCCTTCTCCTAACACATCTCTCATGCTCCAAGTGCGTTCACCTCCCTATTTTAAAGCAGAAGAATGCACAACAGGCAGGACAGCACTGAGAGTACATCCTTTAGAAAGGATAGTCTATCATCCTGTCTCTGGCTTTATACTCCCTGTTGAACAAATCTGCCAAAATGACACTGGATACTGATGAGCAATTTGTATGGTTATAAAAATATTGGCAGTGCTCCATTGTTTTGCTATTTAATTCTTAATTTACATTTTTAATGTGCTGTGTCCTCATTCATATTATAGGTTTTACTCTTCTGTGTACATCTATAATAGAATGGGTTTTTTTTTTCTAAAAATTAATTATGAATACTAAAGAGCTGTTACAATTGCACTGTTTGAATTAAGGACTGTGCCTGTCTTTTAAGATACGCTTCCTTAGGAATGGAGTACTTTTGCAAGGGACAGGGGAAAATGGAGTAGGTACAGAATAGGTGTATTTTCAAGTGTTCTGCCTGAGCTACAGATTGTGTCCAGTACTCAGACTGGCAAAAAAGTGTAATAAATGATGATGACTGAAGGCCCAACCTCTAAACGGCCTGTCTCAATGTATTTATTAGTTTTCCCTCCCTCCCTCCCTCCTCCTCATCCCCAGTTTTTGATGAGGAGGATGATGTGGATTTTTCCCAGCCCAAGGAAATGAAGGATTTAGCAACAGTACCTTCACTCTCTGTATCCATGCAATGTTTCTAAATTGTTGTGTCCAGTAAAACTGTTTTACTGGACTATGATTTGCACTAGAACTGCACTGCTGGTAAAAGGTTTGGCTTCCTCCTCCTCCTCAACTTGCCCACAGAAAGCATCCTAATATATTTGTATTTCTGTGCTGCATTCCCACAACTTGTGGGCTGGTAGGGAAGGTGGGGAAATACCACATCTGCTGGTTGGAACTGGGGCTGAGCAGTAGGAGCTGGGACCACCCTGTCCTGCCCTGTCCTGCCCTGGGGAACTGGGCTGCAGAGACAGCACCTCCTGCCTGCAAAAGCAGAGGTGTGAGCTGCCCAGAAAGAACAGTCTGCAGGCATTTCATTCCATTGAACAGACTGTCCTCCCAGTGATTAATGACTTATGGAATAGCAGTACAGCAAAATCATTGACAGTGGGTTTAAAGTATAGTTTAAGGACTCTGAACCCACAGAAATAACAGCAATCAAGTTTATGTGGCACAGGCTGATAAACCTGCTGCTGTGAGAAGCCAGTGCAAAACACAGAAAATGAATGTGTATGCACAGAACACCTCAGTGCTCCTCTACCAGTGCTGTGCTTCCTGTGCCCTCAAAAGCAGTGGGAAGGTTTCTTATTTCCAGTGCTTTGCTCTGGCAGAAGCTTTGCAGTTACCATAAAACCTGGCAACCTTAGGGCCCCTTTCAGGATTGCACACCTTCCCCCAGTGTGGACTGTGTGTGAGCACAGGGAGCAGCCCCAGAGGGTGCAGCAGGAGAAAAATCTTGCTGTGTCATCACAGAAGGACTTGTAGAAACACTTGGAGCAGTTCACCAAGAGTAGGAATTGGATTGGAAAAAAGTTTTTACATATATATGCAGAACCAGGCATTTTTATGAGGAATCCTAAAGTTGGGGTTGAGATAAAAGGGCTAAAGGGAATGGGATCCAAGTTATTCAGTGGAATTAAAACTGCATCCTGGACAACTTTTCTTGGATCACTGGACAGCTGTGATGTGTATCTTGGACCCTATATGCTCATTATATGGATTTATATTCTTAACTAATTGCTTCATGGTTTTTTGTTTTTTTTTTCTTTTACAATGAGTAGTCACAATACAGCTAAAAATAAACTGTGTATGGTTTATGTCCAGATTTGGACTTCTCTCTAATCTACCAGTTTTTTAAAGACATTGGTGGGGAAAGAATTGGGGCATCCCCTAACTCATAAGTAAGAGGAGTTTGCCATCTTGATGGCACTTTATTTTTATGGTTTTGTTCTAAACAGCTGTTTATGAAAAGAGAAACCCATTATCCAAGAGAAATTACCCAAGCCCCAATGGAAGTCTGTTCTCTCCTACGTGATCTCATACAGTCATACTTTTTTTCAGAAACATTAATAGATTGGTTTGTAGGTTTTTGAAAAGCGCCTCTTTCTGTGGCTTTCCTCTTGAAAGCTGTGTAAGTGTGCAGTGGGAATTGTGAGTGGGAGAAGAGCTCTCTACAGACCTGCTGCTTTAGGGCATTCCCAGCACTATTCAGCTGGGATGGGGGGCACTTCCATCCCACAACGAGCCTCAGGTCTCCCTCCTTGCCAGCGTGAGAGTTTGCCCAAGGTGGGGTGGGTGAGGAAGCAGAGAAAGCTGGGGAGGCACAGCCCCTCCAAAGGGGGGAGGTCCGGGGTGGGCAGCTGCTGGCAGCGCTCACAGGGACTCGATGCTCCTCCCCAGGCAGCCTGGAAAGCATCCAGGGCTGAAGGGAGCTGCAGTGGGAAGGGTTTATACCTGCTGCTTGTGCTTCCTGCGAGAAAATATATTGGAAATGCCACCCTCGGCTCCCTGGACAAACACACGTTAGCTCCCTCAGGGCTGCATAGGGTGTAATAAAGTGTTACTGCAGGGAGTCTACCCAGTGCTTTAGTTTTAATTCAAAAGATGTCTTTAATCTTCCTGTTGCTTTGTGTAAGTTGTAAATTACACAAGCCTGCAGAAAATTATATGTAAAGTAGGATTATGATTCTCATTTTTATTTTGAAGCTGGCTCTGCATGGTAAAAACTGATTCTCACGGTCACTTAATTTTTCATTTACTCTCTGATTTGCATTGCGTGTATTAAATTCCTTCAAATCTGAGTGGATTATTGCCATGTGGATATTCCAAATTTATTTATAAGCAAACTAGCTAAACAGATGCTGTAGACATGAACTATAAATGACCATAACTGCTGGGCTGACGTGCCAGAGGCTGCTCCTGTGCATGCGCTGTGCCCAGCAAGAGCTGCCGTGGGGCACCAGGGTGCTCAGTGCTACAGACAGACCACAGCAAGGGGCATCCCCACATCCCTCGTGGATAGGGCAGGGTTCAGGAAAGGTTAGGAGTCAGAATTTGAAGCAGCACTGCAGACTTTTGTGGGAAAGCTATATCGGGAGTGAAGAGGGCACAGCAACACAAGGGAGCATCTCAGAAACTTGAAATTGGCTGTAACACCTGTTGGTGGTGGCAGTGCTGGGACAGGGCAGTGGCTTGATAATGTTTAAACTTAATTTGAGTTCTTACTGAGCTCTGCATTCCTGTCCATCCTCAGTGTTTACTGCTTTGGTGATTGCAGTGGCTCTGGTGGGGAAAGGAGGATGTGGTGGGTGAGCTGAAGAGCAGAGGGCTTTCCTGAGGGTTGAACTTGAGGTGGGAGTGGGAACAGAACACCAAAAATAGGGGAAGGAAAACTAAAATTCGTGAGAGGACATTGTCCCTGATGCTCCAAGATCCCTGCAGGCAGCAGTGGGTGGTTGGAGTGCTGTGCTGGACAGCAGACACATCCCTCTGGAAAGTTCAGCCTCTCCCGGCTGTTGCTTTCCAGCTAGCATTGAGTTACGGCACTAATTGGATCTTTTGTTTAAATGACATTACAAAACCCCACCTCCAGGTACTTTGCATGGCATTCAATTGCCAGCTCTGTGGGACTGCAGACTGGGTTTTGTGGTGCTGCAAGGGAAGGGAGTTGGAAAGGGGAAGTAGGAATGGCTCAGCGAGGACACAGGGGTAGCTCTCAGTGGCAGAGTGGAGGGTGAGGGGTGCCCTGGGGGAGATTCAGGGAGATCCAGCACCTACACGCTGTGCCCACAGCTGCCTGAGCCCTGTGTCCTGCCCAGGATCCTCAACATTTCTGCCTTACCCAGAATGTTTCCCTCTGCTCCTCTCTCCTTCCCTGTCCTGTACCCTAACACCTTCTCCAGTGCCCCAAGGCTCACAGCTGCTGCCTGGAAAGCACAGAAAGGCAGATCAGGTCTAAGTGATGGAAGAAGTGCAGCTGCAAATCCTGAGTCAGAGAGCCCCAAACAGCACATGCAAACTCTGACCATTCCTATGGTGGGGATGTGACCCATCCTGGCTGGTTCTGCCTCAGGTGGCAGAGGGAAAGAGGACTTGTACATCTGTGTCCCAGGAACATGTAGTGGTATGAATGGCAGGGAGGAAAGGAGGAGAAGTAAGAATGAGGAAATAGGACAGCAGAGGAAGTGGGGGAAATGAAAAGGAAATGACTAATTGCAAGAAGAGGAGAAAATTTAGCATTGCCCAATGGGTACCAGCTCAAGTTACGTGAGGACCTTCAAATACTGTCTGAGATTTCAATCTTACAATAATACAAACTAGTGCATTATTTCACTGCTAATATTGAGTGCACCTTGAATGTTTCCTGATTATTAGGGATTTCTTTTTCCACCCCCCACAGGTTGAAGGTTTTTTATGTAGTCTTTCCCTTCTTTCCTCTCCTTTTCTTTCTTCCTTCTTCACCCCTCCTTCCTCTCTCTCTCACAGTCTCTCTAATTTAAGCTAAATTGGTTCAGCTGTTTTTGATTTATGCAAGCATGGGGAAAATATGTTTTTCCCATAACTTCAGAATAAAATATGTGCACACTCATAAGTCTAAGCTGGCTGGAACTAGCAATGTCAAATTAGCTTGTTTATAGCCCTCACTGGGGAGTTCCAAGTTCCGGAGAAAATTGGTTCCATGTTTTTGAGTTCTGAATGCTCTGGAAGTCAGCGTTTTCATGTACTCACATTAGGTGGGGTTTGTTTGATTTTCTTCTCCTTCCCCTAATGCTTTTAACCTGAATCAGCTTTGAGCCTTTAAGCGTGCATTGCTAGGAGACTCTTACATTCTGTCAGAGTGCTAAAGCACTTTGGTCACACATGGGTGCAGAGAGTAGCACACTTTTCTTCCCTCATAATAAACATGTATGAGAACCAAAATGCAGTGGGGAATCTTGAATAATGCAAGCCTAGTGTCTCTAATGCAGTGTTAACCATGGGAAATAGTGAGTTTTCAGAATGATCTGACTCGTTTCAAAGAATTCTACCACAGTGTTTACAGCAGCTGCTAAATGTTGTTATGCTCTGCAGCACACGGTATCAAACAGGTGCACAGTAACCTGTAAGTGCTTTAAATGCAGTGATGCGTGCCACCCTGATGTGCCTGCATGCTTTTGGGGAAGCCCTGTGGGCACCAGCCTTGTGCCTGTTCCTGGGGCTGAATTTGTCACTGCAGTACCAGTGGTGGTGGCTTCAGCAGCCCAGCCACAGCTCAGACCCTGCAGCTTTGATTCAGGACTTGGACTTGCTGTTGGTACAGATGCTGCTCTGAACAAGTATTGGCTGACGTTAACTCTGGGAGGGTTAAAAATAATAAGCAAATTAACCTAACCCTAAACTCCCCACACAGCTTTTTTTAGCAGCTCCTGGCCTACTTGCTTCAAAAGAGCTTTGCTGGTTCCTCCTGCAGCCATGCCCTGCCTGTCCCAGCCAGCACTGCCTCTTCCAGAGGGATGCTTGGGCTTCAGGACCACAGCCTTCTGAATGTTAGCATCTCCTTATTTATGTCTGCACACACTATTTCCTCCCTCCTCTGTTTAAACTAATCCCTGTCTGTTTTCCAGTGCAAGCAGGTGGTGGTACAAAATTTGACAGGGACCCCTATTGCCACAAAACAATTCAGAGCTGTTTTCACTGGGCAAGCAGCAAGAAAAGGAGCTGAAGGCTCCCTCTCTCTTCCTCACCTCACTACTCTGTGCCAGCCATTGAGTGTAAGCCCTGATGCCTCTCCTTGCCACTTTCCTCCCCACAGGCACCCAGGACAGGGTGAGGGGAGGATCACTGCTGGCAGAGGAAAGGAAATGCCAGGCTTGTGGCAGCTGGTGAAAAAAACCCCTGTAAGAGCAAAGACAAATCCCAGGGAGGATGGGGTTCAGGATTCGAGGGCACAGAGGGCATGCAATGGATGTTGGACAGCACAGCATGTCCCTGTCCATGCACACATGCTCCCAGTCCCTGGGGAAACACCTTCGTGCTGCAGTGTTTAACTCAAGTGACTGCATTTGCATGTCCAGGAAAGAGATCCAATTTTGTGCTGTGTTAATGTGATGCATCTTTGAAGTAAAATCTGAGAGCTGAACTGTGGCTTGGAGAGAGGTTTCTTGAAGTCGTGGTGGGTGTGTTTGATGCTTGCACATAACAGCAGTTTTTGGTAGCACATAAACATCTGTTTCTTCTGTGAGAAGTGACAAAGGGCAGGTTTAGATTAGGTATGAGGGAGAAATTCTTCACTGGTGAGGTGATGAGGCACTGGTACAGGTTGCCCAGAGAAGCTGTGGATGCTCCATCCTTGGCTTCAAGTCCAGGTTGGACGGGACTTGGAGCAACCTGGTCTAGAGAAAGGTGCCCGTGGCAGGGGACTTGGAATAAGATGATCTTTAAGGCCCTTTTCAACCCAAACCATCCTGTGATTCTATGAAACACATCCAAAATTGCTCTCTATCATCGTTAACATTTATCATTGCTAATGAAATTACTTACTTAATCATTTTAACCTTGATGGTACCCTGGATAAAGGACCTACGATGTATCTGAAAGGAATAACTACACATTTGATACAGTTGAAAAGATAGCACTAATTTATTTTAGTTTGATTTATGATTAGTACTGCACTGCATGACGCACTCTGTGCCTCTCTGTTCATCATTTAGGGCCCACAGGATAAATAATTGCTGTGCTCAGCATCCCAGAAGCTGTGTGCCAGGCGGGCACTGTGTGTGATGTCGTGATTTTAGTTTCCAAAAATTAGGGGTGTGCTCCCACCACGGGGAAAAGCTGAGCCATGAAGGTCTGAGAGGGTTCCAGCAGGATGGAGAGAGGAGACCAAGGGGCTTCTGAAGTGGCAGGTATCAGCTTCATCAGAATTATAGAAAAGGCTCAGACAGGACTATACACAGTTATTTTCTTTTAAGAGAAGTCACCTCCAGAATCTTTCCCTGTTAGCCACCAGAATGAGTGTCCAGGGCCCAGATTTCCCCCATAAAGGTGCTCAGGTTTAAATGTGCCGTTGTAATTGTGCCAGGCAGTGGTGCTGGTGAAATGAGATACGCTGCATTATTTTTGGTTCTTAATTTCAATTTAGGATGGCTTCTTCAGCCATACCCTAATCACGCAGTGCATCTTCAATCTACAGAGAGGACTGGATCATTAGGATAATTAGCAGCCATTAAGAGTATAGGGTAATATCACTATAAAGCTGTGCAGATGTTCTGCATTCTTCAGGTCTCTGTCAAAGGAGGAAATTTAACATATGTCAAGTCCTGGCAGTGATGTCTACTTTATTCCTGTAGCACACAGGAAGCTTGGAGGGATTCATCAAGCTAGACTCAGAATATTTTTACTTCCCTGCTTTTGAGTAAAAAAAAGTGTTTTATACTAAAAAATCAGTGATTTTTCTCTCACTCCATTACCCCCTCCCAGTATTTGGACTTAGAGGTATAAAACCATGAGCTCATGACAGTTTCCACTTGTCACCGAATTTCAACTCACCTTTTTTTCTCTTACATTTATTCAGCCTGTGGTCATCAATTCTGCATTACACAAACCTGTCTAACCTGTCATATTTTACTCCAATAAATGGAAAGTGCAGCTCTTCCCATGTGTAATGGTTGTGACACTGGGACTGACCTTGCACACCCACACCTCCCAGCCAGGACAACTGTCCCCACCACATTGTCACATTTTGAATGAGGGCTATACCTGGGTGACCCCTGATAGTTCTGGATAAATCTGGGTGATTTTATTCAACACTGTCAATGCATTTTTTGTTGTTATTTTTTTTAAGAGAAGCGTGGCTGCTTTGTAATGTCACAGTACATAATTTTAGATTGCACTGTGTAGATTTTGCCTCCCTCTCTCAAAGGTATATGTTAAGGTTGTTGTCATTTTAGACAGCATCTCTGAAACAGATTTGCGGGTTATTTGAATGGATACCAAAAGGTATTTTAAGTCTTAATGTTAGATTTAGTTCATATCTTTCACTCACTCTCTCTCTGGCTTGAAAAATGTTTTCAAAATGCAGAGCTCTGGTCCTATATCCCCATGATTGGCACAAAGATTTAATAATCTCTTTTGTCTTTATGGCAGTTCCATTTGTAGCAATTTAAGCATCAGTCTCCAGTGAGCCTGAGTAAAAAACTTTATTTAATATGAGCCAGCTAAATATAATTTCCCATTTCTTTGATCTCCACTATTTTAATTTGCTTCTTATCAGGTACCTGTAGGGCTAATAGATACAGTTGATGGTGTGCTGCTTACGGACAGATCTCATTTAAGCTACATGGATTATTGTGGGTGAGATATTGCAATATTCCTCTCATTATGGCTGTGGTAGTATAGGTTAGGGATATTTTGCTAACAAACACCCTGCAGCTGTTGTGGGTAACAATTTTGCTTCTGAATCTCCTTCCAGAAAGTTCTGTAAAATGTAAGGAACGGATTTGTTGAAAAACATCTGGAGCAAGTGCCTGTTGATTAACGCCAAGGGTACCTCAGTCACCTTCCTGTGGCTGTGGATGGGTGCTGGGTACCCACAGGCAGCCCAGGCTGTCACCATGATGTGGAAGGTGTGAAGGTTTGCCTCTTGCCCTGCAGAAGCAGTCGGGATTGCCGGGTCAGGATCAGGGCTCCCAGGCTGCCATGCCCTCTGCCCTGCCCAAAGTGTTGCTGTGCCACTCTGTAGGGCAGGCCTGCCCCAGCATTTTCTCTGGGGAGATCCTGGTGTGTAGCTTTAGCTGTGAATTGCACACAGAGCCTCCCCTCTCGAGTCACAGAAATAAGGTAAGAACTGAGTGTGCCCTTCAGGTATCCCAGCTGCCTGCACTCACTTGCCTGTCTCCTCAGCCTGTCACCTTTTGCAAGCAAATTCCATCCTGAAATGCCTTTCCTGAAGGTAGCTGGAGAAGAGGGGAACACTGAAGCCCCCAGCTTTTCTTTTCTTTTCCTTTTCCTTTTCCTTTTCCTTTTCCTTTTCCTTTTCCTTTTCCTTTTCCTTTTCCTTTTCCTTTTCCTTTTCCTTTTCCTTTCCTGTATCACTTGTTACTAAGAGCAGGAAGGGGCAAATAGTACTTCAAAATCCTGGGTGGAAGGCACCTCAGGAGCAAGTGTGAAGAACAAGATAAAAAAGCCAGGCTTGGTCGATGTTTTGTGCTATTGCCAGCACCCACTGGAGATTTAACCTGCTGCCTGCATTTCCCTTTGAAGATGAGTGCTGAGAACTGGTGAGGGCAGCTCAGTGCCTGTGTCCTCCTCACCCATGCAAACCACCTGAGCATGTATTTGTAGAAGGAAAAAAAGCAGCCCTTCTTTTGTGCTGCAGATTTTGGTGCTTTTTTTCTGTAGTCGGATAAGGACCTCGGTGCTTGTGAAGCAGAGATCAGGTGTGCACATGCACAAGTACATTATACTAATTAGAGCCAATTTGAAAACCAAACTCTTCTGCACTATTTAAAACACAATAAACAGCTTTGCTCCCCAAGTGTTAATCATCTCCTGCTGTTCAGTCTCTGAAGCTAAACCCCTCTATTCACTTCAAAACACTCTCAGTAACCAAGTGTGACATTGCAAAAAGGATTTTGAGGACTTCAGTCTGGGAAGTAGCAGATGTGTTTAGGAGAATGAAATCAGCAAGGTCTTTGGAACTACAAAGAAACTCCAAGGAAGAGAAGGACAAGAAATGAAAAAATCCAACCCTAGTCAGTGTAAGTGGATGTGCACTAAAATTAGCAGAAGGGAGGGAAAGGAGGTCTGTGTGTGCTCCACAGAGCCCCAGCCATGTGCCTGTGTACTTGGGGAGAGACTTGGGGAGGGAATTGCTGCTACTTTTCCTCCAGGTCCCAAGGTGAAAGCAGGCACATCATGCCCTGGGTCAGTCTTGTGAAAGCTGTACACTCTCAAGGTGCTTTGAGGCATTGGGAGGCAATGAATTACCTGCTCTCCACGGGGAGCAGTCTGCAGCAGGGGTGGGTGCTGCTGGGGGCCTTGGACCCTCCGTGGGTGAGGCTTGCAGGTGGTCTCCAGATGCTGAGGGGGTCATGCAGTCTCTCCCAGCCTGGCTCCAGCTCTCTCAGCCACTCTGGAGATCAGATTCTGCCACACCATCAGCACTGTGAGATGGAGTGTGTTATTAAGCTGAACCTAGACATAAAGAAAGGGTTGAGAAATTGCTACAACTGCTGACCCATGCATTTATTATAATTGAGTCCATTAGCCTTAATTTTATAATTTCTAAATTAGCTTTTCAGATTTACAAATGGCCTTAATTGCTTCATGGAGGGAGTTGGGCTTTAACAAAGCTAAATGCCTGAAAACCGTATCAGTTACATCAGAATCAGTGGGTTCATTGGTAACATAATGCCGCCAATTTAGATCAAGCAAATTGTTTAGAAAATGCATTGTTGAAGTATCCGAGTTACTTAAAGTCATTCTAGCTAGGAAGAAGAAACCCCAAACCTCAACTGGAAGTTTTCCCAGGCAGATTCCTCCCTATGCATGCTGAGCACTGATTTTAAGCACTGTTTCACTGCTTACCAAAGGTGTTAGCATGTAAACATCAAACCTGATACTATCTCTCTTAACTAAGAGTAGCCTCTCTGTATCAAAGTTCCCACACAGAATTTGTGGTCATTCTCTGGAATTTTCATGCTAGTCTGTGAAGACAGTTTAATATTGGTATTACAATCTTCCATGTGGCTTTCCTTTGGACCTGATGCAAGGATGTTCCTATTTCTATTCCCACATCCTGGTGGGTGAGAGACATCTAGATGGGAGATGTTTAATCTAGACATGCATATAACAGGTTTTGGAAAACTTGCTCTTAGGGGGCAGTGCTGGAAAGTACCAAATCCTTAATCTTTATTTATTTGTACAAATCTAGAAGAATGTTCCTCCAGTCCATTAAGAGATGAGAAATGGTTTCAGAGGGTGATGGGCCCTGCCTAGTGGAGACAGCTGTAATGAAACCTCAGTTGCCTTTCAACTTGTATTGTTGTTGTTTTTTATTTTAAATGCATAGAAATGAAAAGAAAACAAAAAAAAAAAAAACAACAAAAACATCACTTTTAAAACCTCACTTTCCTTTTGAGTACATTGCTGAGACTTGAATTCAGTCCAGCTGGCACATTGCCTCACACGGCTGTTACTGGTGTCCATCTCCCAACAGGAATCTTTTCTGCTTTTTTTCCTCATTATTGAGAAATGCCAGGCTCTGACACTGAAATGCCTTTGATGTTAATAGCTGCAAGATGAATATTTTAATGTTTTCCATCAAATTTTGCTGTTTGGCTTCCTTCACAGGTAGCATTTCCTGAAGGCTCTGTGAAGTGTCACCAACTGTATGCAGGGTCAGCTACTGTCACAAAATTCCTGCTGTCCTGAACTTCTTAGAGGAAGTTGTTAAGGCAGCAATTTTACTTCTGAATGCTTTTATTCAAAGTAGGAAGGGATGTGAGTTAGAAGTTGTAGTTGTCTCATCTTTATCTAGAGGAAGTAAATTGAGGGGAGTAGAAAAACAAGGGTTGAAATGTAATTTATTCAAAAGAAAAGAGAATTTTTTATACCTGGGGTTATTAATATGCAGCAGTAGTATCTGTACTTGAGAGGAAAGTGAACGTGGAGACTTCAGCAGACAGCTCTGGTACAACATGTGACATTTTGGTATGTTTGATTGTCAGTAGCACTCCGTGACAGACATCGAATTGGGACAGGCAAGACCAAATTACACATGTTTTTATGTGAACATTTCTTTTCAGACCTGGGTGCTTTGATTGAAGCCTAGAAACTGAACCCAATTCTAAAGCAGGCAGCAACAAGAAGTGTAGCTAGATTAAACACCTTTTTCCCTTGCACCTTCCGGTTCAGAATATCTGTGCTTTTCTTCTCTTCTGCACTAGGATGAGCTCTCTCCACATTTCCTCCCGTACTTCCCTAAAAGAAAACCTCTTCTAGGAATAATTTCATGATGGGGGTATTGTTGAAACTAAACAGCAGAGCCAGGGCTGTGACCTAGTCTGAACTTCCACATTATTGGCTATTTTGAGGTTGAGTCTCTGTGGCTACATCAGAAATTTGCCCTGTGACTGGACAATCTTTTCCTGGAGAAAGTTTCATTTAAAACTATATATGTATTTCTATAAAAACTTACATTTAATGCATGCTTTTTCCAAGGTCAGGAGAGGAGAAAATAAATCTCAGATAGAGAATCCTCTGGAGTTCTTGTCCCAGTGGGGCCAGGTTATTTTCAGAGAATGTGGACTTGTTTAATGTGATTTTTATTGTTATAGTCTAAACAACTTACTTTGTTGCTTACTCAGTTATGAATCTGAAATACCTCTGAGAAAAGGGGAAAAATAAAATAAATAAAAAAAAAAAAAAACAAAAAAAAAAACAAAAAAAAAACCACCCAAACCCAAACCACCTCAGACAACAAATGAGTGGATAACAGATCATATTTCAGAGAGTTGGTGATTTTAAAGGTGTCACCCATGAATTGTAGCATTCATGTGCAGGTGAGCTCTGGTGCCCTTCACATTTATGGTGCTGCATTACTAATAACAGGAGTCAGAGGGAGTGCAGGAAATCTTCACAGGAGTAGCTGGCTCTGCTGTTGCTGTACCAATTTCCACTCTCTAATCTTTCACTTCCACGGCCTCCATGAGAGGCCACAGTCCCCTTAAGTGCAGGATAGCAACTATTTCCCAGTGTGTGAGGATGTGTCCCAAACCCATTAAATCTTTCAGCTCATTTTTCTCCTGTTTATCTGTTGGCCTGGAGGTTATGGCACAAATTTGTCCTAAGGCCACTGAAGGCCTCTTCAGTTACAAGTACTGGAAGGAGTCTAAGAGTCCATTTAAACTGTGCATGACCCTTTTGTCTTGGTCACTGACTTCATTTAACTGGAGCTTTGCTTTATTTTTGTAAAAGATTGCAATGGTAGAGGCTATAAATATTAAAGGATTAGAGAAAAGGGAAAGTGGCAGGACACAAAGGGTTTCACTGAGGATCTGTAAAGACCAGAAAAGCAATTTCCTCCTTTCTTTTTCTTTTTTTTTTCTTTTCCCAACAGAGAAATGAGCAATAAGAGATAAATTAGGTGGATTTCTTGAAGTTTTAAGGTGCTTCTCCCTTGAGTAAAAAGCATGTGCAGAACTACAGGAATCTGAGCTCTGACCTATGGTCACCATCACGTGGAGATGGGAGAGAAATGAGTACAGGTGGTAGTCATGACACAGCTGAGAACAGCCTGCTTGATTTGCAAGCAGTGGCAGTACAGATGGTAATGCTCAGATTGGATGCTTTGATGGGATGATTTGTGCTGCATCCTTTGATGTCTGATAACAATCAACACCCTTTTATATCTAATAATATAGAAGCATCAGCCACAAGCTGTGATTGAATCCTGGTAAGGCTTGAGCCATAGGGCTGAGCCCATCCTCCTCCTCCTGCCTGCTGCTTTCCTGCCCTGCTGAATCTCACCTGCCTGAGGCCTGGTTTGTGCAGAAACTTGGCCGCTTGGCAGAGATGGGTGAGTGAATTTGGTTTCCCCATGGCAGCTCTGTGAGCTGGACACTCCACAATTAAATGAAAGAATTTTGTATCCCAGCCAGTCCTAGAAGCATTGCACCACCATGCAGATGAGAAATGCCACAAAACAGTGCCAGAATTTTCCTGTCTCACTGAAGTTCCAGGTTTTTCCAAGTTCTCTTCTGTGAAAATTGGAAAAATCTGGCACTATTGTTTTTGAGGCACTGGGGTTTAGGTGTTCTTTGGCATCCACCTTAGAGGATTTGGGGAGAAAGTAAGAGCCCCATCCTGGATGCTGAAGGAACTGAGTCCATGGATATGAGTCCAGTTAATTTCAAATTTGGGAGTCAAGGTAAACCCACAGTGCCTCATGTTCTCCCACACCTGTGATGTCCTATGGTGTCTCACCACACCAGGGTTGGGCACCTGAGCTTGAAGGGGCTTTGCAGCTCCAGAAAAGCAGCTGGTGCCTTTGTGTGGCACCAGCATTGAGTGTTAGATGCTTGAGAGACCTTCACTTTCAGCTCTCCCAGGTCTTTTTGGATAAAATCTGCCAATCTTTGGGAATTAAAATTTTGGACTTTAAATTGAGCACTTGGTTCTCATGCTGAGAAAATAGAGGAGTCCAAGACAAGTATTTCTGTCAGAACCCCCTGATTTTTAGAAGGCAGAACTGCAGCTGAGCTGCTTACAGCCTCAAGGGTTTCCCTCAGGCTTCTGAGTGATGAGGGAAATGTGATCCAAGATGAGTGTTCCCAAGGAACTGCGAAAATGGTCACTTTTTGTAGCAGTGGGGTTTTCTCTGGTGTATGGTGGTGACTTTGGGGGCATTCCAAAAAGGGACCCCCATGGAAATGATGTCAGGGTGAACACAGAGGTGGTGAGGTTCAGTTACATCAGAGTATCAGGATTGCCTCCATATTTATCCCAGCATAATGGGAGTGGAGAGGGGATGTGAATTGCAGTCTATAAATACATCAGAGAAGTAAACACCAGGGAGAGAAGGGAAAGGAGCTAGTTCAGCTAGAGGACAGCGCTGGCACGAGAACAAATTGGTAATAAACTGGCCATGAATAAATTTCAGATGGAAATTAGAAGCAGCTTTCTAATCAGTAAAAAGCTGAGGTTCTGGAAAAGCCTTTCACTGGGATTCTGGGGGCAAAACCCTACCTATTTAGCAGAGAAATCTTAATCAATTTATTAATGTGATTGTGTGATGTGGTTGTCTCTAATATCAAGGGACTGGGCTCCTTCACCTATACATCCCTTCAGTGCTGTGTTCCTACATGTTGCACTTAGTACTTCCCTCTGAATTGCCGACGTGCACTGAGCACAGAGAAATGCTGCATTCTTGGGATGCAATGCTGTTTTTCAAAAAGTGTATCAGACTGTAAATGCACAGGGATGAGGACAGTGCTGGGTACCTTTTTATTTAACCTACTTTGAAATGAAACCCGGGTGCTAAATGGCTTTAGTCACTCAGAGGATATTGGCCATATCTCCCCACATTCCATTGCTAATTTAATTTCTGAAACCTGTACTTCCGAAAAAATATTGGCTGCTTAGGACTGGAGGTGTTAGAGGATATATAATATTCAAGGTTACTCTGTGATTAAGGACAGCAAGCTGCCATCACATAGTCTAGGTGTTAGCACAGCCTTGTCCACAAAAGGAACAGACACTAATCATTATGCTTCTACTTCCCATAGTGGTAGGCACTTCAAGCAATAGAGTGAGCAATTTCTTACTTAGAAATTGTTTTACTGGTTTTCCTTCAAGCATCTGGAACCATCACTCTTGGGTCCCTCCCTTCTCATCGGCTGATTGACAGTTGCAATGGAAAAAGGAGTTGGCTGCTAAAAAAAGCCCCAGACCCTTTTCTTTGGTTTTGTACTTGGGAATGTGAGTTTTAAAATGAATCCTGTGAGACTGATTGAATGTGATTGACATCTGCCACTGGTACAGGGAGGAGAGGAAAGACCTCCATTCCCGACGGGGAGAAAACTGACACCTTGCAAAAACCTATTCCTTGCCTTTCATTCATCATCTCTCAGACTCCTCAACAATAGCTAAATAACAGGAAACAAATTCTGTATTCTGCTTTGTGAAATGCCAAAAAGCAAATCAACCGCCTGGTTCTTCCTAGGGTAAGAGGTCTCAGAATTTAAGTCAACCACTGATGAATGTACCATAATGCTGAAATTCCAGCAATGATTACTGTGTAAACATTATAAACAACTAGTCTGAGGGAGTAATTTGTTTTGCATTGAACAGAGTGCTCTGGTTGTGACTGTCAGCAGAGTCTAATACTGATCCCAAACCTCATTTTTATTTTAAAAAAGGTGTAATAAGCAGATCAAAGAATCTGAGCGAAGAAAGAAATCTCAATAGAACCGTATATAGGTTCAGAAAATATCCTCTGCATGGAGGATTTGCAGTCATAAAACACAATTTATTTAAGCAGGTTTAAAAGGATTCTGTGCATCTTATTGACTGTTGTGTGTAACAAAGCTTTTTGCATTTATCATTGAATTCTGCTTTGCACCCTGGTGGGGAGGGAAGCACGGCGTGGCAAAGAGCTGCTCGTGCTGGCAGGTGTGAAAGTGCAGGGATAACGCTCGTACCAGTCAGATCTATTTTGTGTCTCCAGTTGATAATTGCCTCAAATTTTGACAGAGCTGTGATACATCAGGTTTGTGACATGTCTGCCAATTGCCTCTGCAGCACTCAGAGTGTAACTGCTCTGCTCAGGGGTGGAGGGTGCTGGGTTGGGGCTGTGTTGGCAGTGGATGCTTGCTCAGAGCACTCTGAATTAGCACTTCCATTGGCAGGAAGGAAGCAGTAATCTACTGTCAAAGTACATTGAATCAGTAAGTCTCCTGCAAAGACTGGGGATTAGCCCCAGATTTCCCTGTGTTCTAGTCCCTTTAACTGAATTATCATTTTTTGGTGCTGGAGTCTGTTTTCCTTCTAGCCATGGGGAAATGTTAGGAGGGAAAACTCAAACTAAATAGTGTTTTGCAGGACTTGACATTTGTAGTGCATATCCATCTGATGTTTTTATTCTCTAAACTGTATGAATAACTTCATAGAGTTTAGTTTGTTGAGCATGATATGCAAATGCTTTTTTTTTTTTTTTTTTTTTAAAGTCTCCATTTTTTTCCAGCAGAAGAAAGGAGGTGCAGCCTGATTCATAGTGGGGGCTCAAACTGGAAAGCAATCTCTTAAACCATAAACATATCTTTTAATGTAGGCATGTCTCATTTCATTACCTGCTAGACCAAATTAATGTGTTTGAGCATTTCTGTTTGATGATTCTGATGCCACACTTGAATCCTTTGGTATCTACTCAGTGCTCTTTGCAGCCTGACGCTCCAGCAACAGTAAACTGAGCTTGTGTAAGAGCTCAGCTGAGGGATTTTGACACAAAAAGTTATTTCTGAAAAGCATGATGTTGAACTAATCTACCATGGAGCAGTCTCCTGCTGCAATGAATTTTCTCTGTCCCCTGGCAGAAGCTTGTTAGGAAAAGGGAGAGAGAGGTTTTCAAACCACTGCTTTGAGGGTGCTATGGGGAGAGGTGCTGCTGCAGGAGGGGGTAGGGAGAAGGACCACTGGGACCACAGCTCTGCTCTACCCCACATCTGTAGATTCCCAAGTAAGGAGTCCATCCTGGAAAATCGTATTGGGCTTTTGATTTTCAGAGGGAGAATGAGCAGAAAGGGGCTAAGATTCACTTGGGCACAGGGCCTTGGAAATGAATGCTCAAGGATGGTCAATAAATGCTGTAAAGCATCTTGGAGGCACTGTCCTCTGTTGCTCTAGTTAAACCCCACTTCCTTGAAGTCCATGAATTCAGTTTTCAGTTCAGTGGTAAAAGGTAGCAGTAGTACAGATGTGCAGCACTGAAACTCACAGCAGCCCTGGATGTACAACCAGGTGCCATGTTGTAAGTATAATGATGAATTTTAAAAGGAATGTAAGCAACTGAATACTGCAGGAATTTCTGTAGGGATTTGAAAGATTTCTGGAGTAAGCTGAGTTCGGTTTTGCAGAGGGTAAGTGTGAGGAGTTGCCTGGAACAGAGCAGGAACAGCTAATTTAAGCCAAGAAGAGCATAAGGAAGCCTGATGCTTTGGGCAGAGGACCTGTGGGCTCCGAGGTCTCATTTGCTACTGAGGAGTCAGTGTTGAGTAGCAACAGACTGCAAACTGTGTGCCAGCTTGGCAACCCTTCCCTTACCTGGTGGAAGGGGGGAGCAGAGGGGAGAGGGGCAGGATGTTCCTCTCAGCACCCTGGAAAAAAGGGCTGTTGAGCTCTTGGAATGGATGCACACACAGCAGAGCAACGTCTGCTGAGGCTGGAGAAGAATGAGCACAGCCTGTGCTGCAGAATGAGAGCTCAGGTCAGCCACAAGCAATCAGTGAAGCCCAGACTGACCAGCCCTGCTGCAGGCAGGATGGGAGGCTGAGCTACGGGCCAGGGAGATGGGCAGTGAGGCAGCAGGTCTGGAAAAGATCAGGAAAAGAAGTGGTGGTGTGAGAGGGGGACGTCAATTTTTGCTCCATTCAAACTGCTCACAAGCTGACAGCTGGACATCCAGGTAGGGATCAGGGAGACAGGCTGAGCCTCTCACTGGGACTTACCAAGACATGTAGGTAGGGGAGAGGCACATCTGAGTTGTCAGCATGGAAATGGCAGCTAAATTTGTGCTGGCAGCAGAGGGGAGACCAAGCACCAATCTATGCACCAATCTGTGTGGTTCTACAGGAAGGAGAGTGAGGAATTAATTGTTCTGGTGATTAAATGAAGCAGAAAATAATCCAAGAGGCTGACCTAATTAGGGGTGGGGAGTATTTTTCCATTTAGCAAAACTCTATAGGATTGAAAATATTAATTTTGCAATTCTGCATGCTTCAGATAAGCAACAGCCTCACACTTGGTAGGACACAGACTCCAAAAGGAGTATGCCAACCTGAAAATGCACCCTGCCACCAAAGAGCTCTTTTCCATCATCAGCAGAGCCAATATGGCACAGATAGAAGGGCTGTGGACCTAACTTCAAAACAGAACTGCAGAATGAATACTTTCAACATGTGGATTTGTTGACACCAGCCCCTGTGATTTTTTATCTTCAGCTCACTCATGCCAGGGTGCCTGCAGCAAGCTTGGTGGGCTGTTTATGCCCTGTGGAGAATTTATTTTCATACAGTGGGCTCTAGAAAAGTGGAGAAGAGGAAAATAGTGTGGTTGGTGAAACTCCCAACCATTGCTCTACTGCAAATACTGCAAACATCAAAGCCCGTGGCTGTATTAACAGGGAGGCAAAGATCACAGAGTGCTGCCAGACCAAATAACAGCTGCATGCAAGCAGGCAGGCTGCTCCTCTCAAAGCTGTAATGTAAAAACAAGAGAAATGCCCCTGCAATGACAGAAGGTATATTTGTCACCAATCCAGGGTGACATGACAAGGCTTTTAGCAATGGCACGTTGTGCTTGCAGCCCTTCACACTCCCATGCCTTGTCTTGCCTTAAGTTCTCTCTCCCCACATCTGTCCCTGAGATCCCCGTTGTGTTGGCAAGTGGAATGATGGGGAACTGGAGTGTGCTGGGCTTCAGTGAAACTTTAGGGTGCTAAACCCTGTGCTTCACTGCCACAGCAGCTGCCAGGCTTGTGCACTGCAGACATCCCCAGTGAAGGAGTGCACACAGGAGCAGGAGTGCTCCAGCGTCCGTGCAAAGTCCTGCCAGCGTTCCCAGATAAACAGGGCAAAAGGGTGGGCAGGCACCTGGGCTGGCAGGGCTGTGGCAGGATTGCTGGCTGAGCTGTAGCTTCCTGATGCTGAGGTCCCAAACCTGACGGGTGGAAAACTCTGTCAAAGGTGGGACAACAGACACCAAGACTGGCCAGAGACTGCAATTGAGTTTTAGGCCAAATCTTATGTCTTTGGAAGCATCATTATTTTCTCCAAGCTATTTCTTAGAGGAAAGCATTCACAGAAACCCAGAAGTTTGCATGCAAATCAGTCTGTCCCAGGAAATCAACAGGAAATAAAAGATTTGTTTAGCATTTTTCCTTCTGACCCTACTTTTCTGTGCTGGCATGATTGCTTGGAAGGGCTGCAGAGTGCTTAGGTCTCCCTTGCCACAAACCCCAGCACGGTTCCCATATAATTAAACAGAAATGCAGCAAATATGTTGCCAAATTACCTTGTGATGGTTTTGTTTACAGGGGAGGGAACAGAGAAAAACCTGCGTAAAGCAGTCACTTGAGGAGTGGTAAGAACTGTGGGTACGTGCAGGAAATGAATGAAACTGGCATTATTAACCTAATGGCTGCATGGCTGGAAGATTGCAGGGGTTTTTTCTATAACAATTCCAACTGCTGTCTTTATTTACACTATCTTAATTTTTTTATACCTCTTGTTATGTTCTCTTTTATAAAGACACATACGAGGCTCCCAGCAGTAGTAGCTCAGGGACTGCTTTTTATATTTCCCATATGCAGTTGCAGACTGCCATGGAAACAATTCCTGGTGCAATCAGAGGACTTTCGTTTGGTAAATAACTTTCTCTTGGGTCCTCTGTTATTTTAATTTTTAAATATTTTGATGTGTAGGAGAAGTTTTTATAGAAAGTAGCAGCAACTTACTTATGGAATGTAGTTTTAATTAAATTAAAGAAACAATATGTTCTCCAGTATGAACAAACTATATAATTAAAGTAATAAAAGTGAAAGAAACAATTTATTGAGGACAAAATAGTGGGAAGAGTGAGCAGGAGGATAGGTAATGAAAGACAAGTAAGGGTTTGGCAGCCCTCTACAGGGCAGAGTGGAGCTGGCAAAAGTCCAGCTGGAATATGTTCCCTAATTAACCTTAATTCTCCACTTTTAAATTCAGACTGGATGGCAACGTGGCATTTCTCTGTCATGTGCGTTTCTCTTGCAGAACGAATTCCGAGCAGGGATTTTGCAATATATGGCGAGCATATAAATAAATAAATAAACAAATAAATAAATAAACCCAACTGCCACAAACCATTTCAGTTTTCAAGACTACAGGATATGCTTTTAATGCCCTTCTCGGAGCTCGGCGCTCAACTGCGGGAAGTTCATTAAGGCGCTCATTAGCGCTATCTGATTCAGCGGCGCAGCCTCTCCCGGGGAGCAGCTGCGGGAGCGGAGCAGCCGGGGCTGAGGCAGATGTTAATAACGCTAATGCCGGAGCGTTGGGTGCTTCTCGAGGAGGAAGACAGTAAAATGTGTGCTCCGTCTCTTGCTACGCTTAAAAAAGGAAAAAAAAATAGTAGTGCAACATAAAATAAAGCTATCAGCTCGGAATGTTTATAGTCGGTATTTATAGATTAGTGCAGCAAGTTGGAAAATCAAACACTACTCTGCACACATGAAGACCCATTCAATGAATTATTCAGGAAGATCTATTGTAAAGTGCTGCACTGACAAGGAAAGCAAACTAATGTTTCAGCGAGTTGAACTGAGTCTGCCCCCTCTGACCTGCCAGCCTGGCACCATCAATAGCCCTGGCTGGCCCAACTCTGCTTTCCACGGGCTCTCTGTGCACTGGTGGTGGCACCAAGGGGGTGCAGCTGCACCTGGGGGTTGTGCTGGAAATGCAGCGAGGAGTCAGACAAATTGGCACCTTTTCCAACAGCCAGGGGGGAAAGAACCCGCTCCAAAGCACCCCTGAGTGGCTCCACAGGTGTGCGTGTGGAAAGCATTTGGTGCACTTGCTGAGCTGAGAGGAATGGCCAAAGCCAGCAGGAAAAGCAGCCTGTTCCAATTGCAGCAGTGCTGGAGACTTTCTGGGTTTGTGGATATGTGTTGGCCAATTTGAATCCAGCTTGCTGTGAGTTTCTGCATTTCTGCCATGAAAGGAGAAACTGGGACCTGAGGTGATAGGGTTTTTTTTTAAATTTTCACCTACTAGGCTGCTTTGCTTGTGTCCTTTTCCTTGGCTTCAGGAGGTCTACATGTGGATCACTGCCTGGTGTCAGAAGAACTTTCTGCTCCTGTTTCCCACTCTCTAAAATCACATCAATGAGGCATTAGCAAATTGTGCCTTTGGACACCACAGGACAGCTCTGTCCACAGTAAATGCTTGGGAAGGGGACAGGACTAACCATGTTGAATAGTTTAAAAAGGTGGGTTGACTTTAATAAAAAAGATTTTGTTTGTGATTCATTGTAAATGTAACTAAATTATGGTGTGAAGGGTGGTCTCAGTGGCTCTGGACACTCATCAGAGCTCATATACACTGTAATGGGCACCTCTCCACTCATAAATAAGTGATATATTAATTTTGCATGGACTGCTTAAAGCTAAAATAAGTTTTCACTCTCTTTGCCTGATTGCAGTGTTACTGCCTGGCTCCTCTTATTCACATGGGATAAATCTTCACTTCTGGCCTTCAGAGTGTGCTGGAACTTGTGAATTTTTCATGCTATTTACTGTGGGGTTGTTTTCCTGCTCATAGTCTCTGTTAAATACTGATACATTTTCAATTATTTTTTAATCTGATAAAGGTTTCAGCTAATTTTGTTTGAGCTAATAAGCAATTCACCCCTCAAAAGTGTGTTTTCAGATCTTTTATCTGGAATGCCAATCTCCATTGCAAATTCTGCTTTCTGCTCACCCGCTGAGGCTTTGCACACCAGGATGATGTACAGCACAGCTGACTGACTCCATTGCAGACTTAAAAATTATTTGGTCCAGCACTGGGCAATGTTTTCCCCCTCCATATCTTTATATTTCACATTTGAATGTATCATTGTTCTGTGTTGATATCACAGTTTTACTTTGTACCCAAAGTGTTTTATTGCTGTAACTGAAAGATGCCCTTCAGGCTGTGGTGTGGTGACAAAATACAAGGTTCTCTGCAGTGTCTGAGGAGGACTGGAGTGAGCGGGGTGTAGAAAGCCTCAGCTCCTTCCTTCTAATAAATTCACTCCTGGCCTGAGCATCACTTTACTCACAAGCTGTCAGGAGAGGGCTTGGCCAGAGGCAACCCTAACTGAGCCAGCAGCAAATTCCCCAGTGACTTGGGTATGCTTTTACTGGCACTGGGTGAAGGAGTTTGTTTAATGAAAATCATGGGGGCTTTCCTGCTTACTTTACCAAGTCAAGTGCTCTGATCTTCCTCATCAGTCTTGCATGGACATCTCACCTCGTGCCATAGCTGCAAGCCCAGTTTGTGTGCACCCTCTTACAAATAGGGGATATTTTTAATTTTCCTTTCTGTGCTCTGTAATTGCCAAGTTAAAGCAAGGGCCAGGCCCCTCTGGAGCAGGGGGAATATCCATGTCACCAGGGTGTACATTGTGTGTGCTGACCTTTGCTCTCGACAGGACTTGCCCAGGGGTTGGGGTGGCAAAGAGGGGCTGGGCTGGGTTCCCTGCCCCACCCTACACCCACATGTCTGCCAATAGCCCCAGTGTGACTGTCATGGAATGTCAGGAATTTCCTGCTGCTCCTGGCACGTCCAGGGACCCTGCATCCAAAGCATCATCATGGAGCAGAATTTACTGTTGAATCAAATCCCTTGGAAACTACTTTCTAATGGAAATGATAATGAAACTTTAATTATAACAGTGCTGCTTGGTTCCCTGAGCGTACACATCCCATTAGATGGTTTCTGCTAAGATAGTGACATCTTTCAAGTTAATTTCCAAGCATATTAAAAAAAAAAAAAAAATATGCTATTACCTGTGACGTTACAACTGTTGGTATTTTTTCTGGGTCCATTGAAATTTCATTGGCATTAATCAGAAATGTGACCAGAGAGTAATATAGTAATATAGTTCCTTGGATTATAGAATTGAACAGAAATATTTGCATGAGCCAGAAATATATTTTTTGATGAAGTTTTATATTTTTAAGTTGTAAGGAATTTTTCGGTACAGCAGAAGGGCTTGTACAGATAGTTGTTTGGGCAGCATGCAATCCAAGTTTTGCTCAGGTGATTAAGCATATTGTTCCCATGTGACTAGTAAAGGAAAAATACAGGGCAGCCTTTCCTCATGTAACTGTGCATCATCATCATCTTATGCAATAATTTTGCAAAAAAGGATATTTAACATATTAAATGAGCTGTTCCATTAGCTTCAGTTGCAGGCTCTGTGGGTAGGACATGCCATTATTGCAACCCAGAAATGTGCACTGGAACTAGACTACATTAGCCTGTTTATGAATGAGATTATTTGTAGGGCAGCCCCCCACCACCTTCCTGCATGAGAAACTGAGCAGTTTCATGGTTTGTGGATTGAATGCAGATCACTGGGTGTTTCCAGTGACAAATAATATGGGATTATTCCAGGTGTTGGAATCTGATCTTTCCAAGCTTGTTCTTGGCTGGGGTGTCCCCTCATGACACCTTCTCCTTGGTGGTTTGGATGTTGTAGGGCTGTGAGCATGGAGGTGAGAGCTGGCAGAGACACACACAGGTCTTGGGAGGGCTCCTTCTCTTCAGTCTCAGTACTTTGGGGGGTGACCAGCTCATGCCACGTGGCCAGCAATGATAAGCAGCTCTCAGACAGACTCCTCTGTGCTCTGGTGCTGGGATGCAGAGGGAGGGCAGCCCAAGGCACTGTCTGCTCCCAGCACGTCCATCCAGGGCAGTGAATGGCAGAGTTCAGGCCTTAGAACACAAATCTTTGTCCTCTCCTAGCTGGACTTGAAAAAGAACAATAATAGTAATAATAAAAAGATTCACTCTTTCTAATGCTACTAGCTAAGAGGGACAGGAGAGGCCTTTGCAGCATTACACCACTGGAAAGTTAGAGGGTTTTTTGCTGTTGATTTTTGAAAAGGGGAAGAGAAAAGGCACTCCAGTGCAGGAGAGTGCAAGAAAGCACAATGTTTCTAGTTTAAAATAGCCCCAGAAAGCAATTACTCTTCTTGTAGGAAGTGCAGGATTCCTGGGTACTTCTTAAGCCTGTCCTGCAGGTATAAATGTGCCTTTTAAAGTTTAACCTGCTCTGCCAACCCTGCTGGGAGCTCCGTTTTCTCTCCTTGGCTTTGTTGCTGTATCTCCTGCTTGTCTGTGTGAGTGATGCCAGATTGCAGTAAAGAAAAGTTGACATTACAACTTGGAATAAAGCCTTCTTCCCTGTGCAACACAAGGGGCTTGCTTTTTAGAGATAAGGTTAGCACTTTTGGCTCCAGCAGTGCCCCTGAGTTAATGATGATCACATCCCAAATGCAGAACCAGGGGAATGAGCATGGTGCCAGTAAGAGAAGATACTGGAGGGATGTGCTGCCTTTGACATGACAGAATCCATCAGCTGTGAGCTGAGGGCCAGATCTCTTATTTAGTGCCCACAGCAACCTCAGTGTTACTTTGAGTTTTTTCCCTGTGCTTTCATTTCAGGTTTTTATTCCAGCCATTAATTTATATAAGATGCTGGGACTGGGAGAAACAAGGGAACATAATTCAGCCCAAATACCTCGCTCCAGGGTCAGGCCTTTTCTCCTTGCTGCTAAGCAAAGGGACAGAGGATTTAATACATGAGCTGTGGGACAAGACAGATGCAGCGTTTCCAGGTCTGTATTACCTTTACAGTGTGTACCAAACCCAGCAAGTGAACAGTCCAATCTTTCTGCATTTGAGAACTAAAAAAATAAAATTTAAAAAAGTAAAAAAAGAAGAGAAGAAAAGTAAAAAGAGAGAAAGGAATAAAACCTCCCTGTGTATGCTGCTTAAGAGAACGTTTTAACATCTGGAATAGCCGGCATGTGTAGATCATGTTCATCACCTTCCTAATCAGCACTTCCTTTAATGAGCTAAGTGGTGGCAGCAGTAAGTGGCAGTATGAAATTGGTGCAGCAGGTTGCTGTGCAGTGGCTGCCTGAGCATCCTGGCTGTAGCAGCTAAAATCATCCCTCTGCACAGCAGTGCATCCTCTCGTGCTCCCAGAGCCCCTGCTCTGCTCCCAGTCTGTCATCCTGTGTTCCCACAGCTCCATGAGGGCTTTTCTCCCCTGAAGAGCACTCAGGGCACTGCTGTGGCCTTGCTCCTCGCTGCCCCAGGCTTGGAAACAGGCAGCTGTCTCTCCTCAGTGCCTCTCATCTGCACAGGCAGGATAAATGCCAACGTGCTGTCCTTTTAGGCAGAAAAAACCTCCATGCCTGACAGTCCATGCACAATGGATTTTATGTCTGCACCATCTCAGGAGTTTGGGGGTTTCTCATCTCCATTGTTCCTCTGTGCACAGGGAGATGGTGGTGCAAACACCAGGAATTTGGGGAGGAGGGGCGACTGTTGGCTCGCACTGGGGTGCAGGAAAAGGTGGGGAGGTGCAAAGCGGATTGTCACACACCAGGTTCCTTCTGGCATTGCTTGTGCAGAGCCAAACCAGGAGAGGAACCATGTCCAAACAATACCAGAAAGCAGAGACACTAAATCAGAGAGGGGTTCAGAAGGGAAGAGATGCAAATTCCCCCTGCCTGCATGGGGGCAGTTGGTGCAGCAGGGGCTGTCCCGTGCCCCCAGGGCAGTGTGGACCTCTGCAGTGGGCATGCAGGGCCAGGTGGGGATGGGGCAGAAGCTGGAGCACTCCCAGAATTGGTGGCCAGCTCTGTGGGCTCTCAGGGCCCTTGATCCTCCCTGTCACCCTTGCAGGGATGGCCCTTCCCCCATGGAGCAGTGACAGGATGCAGTGGGGATGTCCCTGTGCAATGCAGTCCCTGGCATGGAGCCTGTCCTTTGCTCTACCACCACACACAGGCTTCCTTCTGGGAACAGAGACTGATCCTGAATTTGTTACTTTATTTATTTTGGTTTTATAATCCCCTTTGTTATTTTATATATATTGGAGGACTTATCATTAAATAATTTTGTCCTTAATGTGGTACTGTTCATCTCTATTCATGATCACTGGATTTCAAATGAACATGCCCTGTAGAGCATGAATTTACATGGAAATTATTACAAATCTGGGGGGAAGTGCAGACTTTGCGTCTGCAGTTTGACTTTCTACTCCACAAACTTCCCTCAAACATCAATTTGTACAATTCCAGTAAAAAAATTGTTACCATTACCGATTAATTTTTTTTTAAATGGGACTCTAAGGCCCAAGCTTTAGGATGGAGTCAGTCCTAGATCTTTAAGGTCTCAGTACCTGACGTTGTGAGCACAAATCCACATTTACCCCTCCAAGCTTCCCCCCATGCCCTGTCCTGCCCCACACACAGGCACCAGCATTAAAAATGCCTTGGCACCAGCAGCCTTTCTCTTTAGGGAATAGCCTGGAATACAGAAAATCTCTGCAAAACGAAGTGCACATTTTATTATATAACCTCTAAATTGCAATTTGGAAAACAAACAGTTTCTTTTCTGACTCCCTAAAGCTACTTTGTCTTACCAAGGCATCTAGTGTTATCTACAGTGTTCGTGTTTTCAATTGCAATGATAGGATGGGATTAATGGAGAAGAATTCCAGCCTACAGGTCAGGGATTAAGCAGGGCAGACCCACTCAGCTTTCCAGGGAAGCTCCACAGAACCTGCAGGAGCCTGATTTTAGAAGTACTGTGAAAGTGAAACCTGATGAACTGAAAGGACAACCAGATTAAAACGCAGGCAGGACTAAGATTTTGAATTAGAAGTGTGTATTGGTGCACAAACAGATAAAAATGACCAAAGCCTCTTCATCTGAGAGCTTGCAGAAGAATAATATCTTTCCAAGGTATGCTTTTATAAGCATTAAACAGTTTTTGGCACTTGTAATAATCACAAGGTCCAAAAAAATGAAGGTAGAAAATTGCCTTTTTCTGGGAAAGAGCACTGTTAATATTGAAATCATTAAAGAAGCCAAACTGTGTGAAGGGCATCTTTATTCCCCTTTGGCACATCATGACTTGACTTCAATCAATGCAAGCTACATCTCCCCATTTTTTTTGTCTAAACCAACTTTGATCAACTCAATTGCACAAATTTCTCCAGGCTCCTTCAGCAGTAAGGACGTGTGCACTAGGCTGGTCGCCGGTGACCTGTCCTTATCCACATGACCTTAATGATGAAGAAATAAGATTTAGAAATGAGATTTTTAGATGAAGAAATAGCATTCAGATCTCAGTAGATCAGCAAGAGGTCATGGTTGTGAATTGTCACTGGAGCTGCTGGGTTTATTCCAGCCAGTGGCATGGGGTGCCTGCTCCTTCGTGTAGCCATTGGCAAAATGTGGGAGCTTCATTCCTTTTGGAGGGGAGGTGTTGCCCTGATTTTTAGAAATCTTTTAGCCTTCTGATGTTTTCATTCTAGTTGCAAACTTTCCCACGCACTTTCTGTAAGCAACTCAGTTGTTTTGCATTCCTTCGTAGAGGTGGAGAAAGTTGATGGATTGGTAACTTGTCCAGTGTCATTGGAGAGGTGGCCCTTTCACCCTCCAATCCACTGTCACTTTTGTAAAACTATAAGTAGTGGAGTCAGAAAATAAACTTGGTCCTTTTTCTCACCTTCAGCTGTTGTGTTCACGCGTGTGTGTTCTCGTGTCCTACAGTGACAGGGAGGTCCATAAAGAAAGGACTGATGGCCGTTCTTTCTGTGACTGTGGGCTGAGCAGGCTGGATCCAGCCAGCTTGGGAAGCCCAGGGAAGGAAGGCAGGTGTCAGAGGCTGCTGTTTGGTGGGAGCAGCACCAGGGCAGAGGGAGATGGGTTTGTAACAGGGACAAGCAGGGATTCAACAGGCACAAAACCCCACCTGCTTTAAAGGGGTGGGTAGAGAGGAGGTTCAGCTTGGTCTTAATCTCCTCCTTGAACCGTTGACTCTTCATTTCCCTCCCTAATTCCTCTCCCCAATGGGAGCTGGGTGCCTTGTGTCAGGGTGGCTGCGCCTTTCCCTCCCACCTGCCCCGGGCAAAGCAGAGAGGAAGCAGGGAAGGACACAGGAGACATAAAAACACTCTGGCATGCACATGGAGTAAATCAGGGTGTTAAACAAAACCTCTGCTCTGAGCTGGCTGCTGTTTCAAAGGAAAACATTTCAAACGCTGGGAGAGATTGTGCAGTTAGCCAGTGATGCAATTACATGGCTGTAAGCTGTAGAAACTCTTTCAATGTGGCACATATTAAACCTTTCAGAGGTAGTGCTTTGATTTTTAATTTTACGCTGTTGGCAGGCAATCAGGGTCTTTAATAGTATGGGGGCCAGAGGGAAAATGTTTCAAAACAGCAAGGATCTTATCATAGTGTGCAATTAATGAATAATTATTAAAAACCAGAAATAGCTGGAAGAGCAGGCAAGAGCTGGCAATGCAATTCTCTGGTTTCAGGCCTATAATGAAATCTCAAGTGAGGGAAGTATGATATGCAGCTTTGTGCAATTAAAGCTGGGATTTTTCCCCCTAGTTAAAAGATCAGTGATCTTGAAAAATATACCTGTCACTCGGGTTTGTTTTCCAGTCTTTTAAATGTGGTGGTAAAGCATTAACATATAACAGATATGGATACATTCTTCTGCAAACTATGCATTTTTGGTGTTCTTTCTTTTTAACAGTAAGATTTTGATTATTTAAAAAAAAAAAAAGTTTGAAAAGAAGACTGTTGGCATAGTCTGAATGTGTTGATCTTGGGAAAGGGCTGAAGTAATGTTCTACCATTGCTCTGGCTGGTAAATTTGTCCAGGAAGACAGCAGAGATGAGAAAAAAAGATTCCATGAGAACATCCACATCTGTTTGATGCTCTGCCTCAGGACAGCGCTTTGCCTGTGATGCTGAGGAAATTTCTTAACACCTGTGGTATATTCCTATTTCAAATCCATTTTTAAAAGAGCAACCAAGAGGTGCAGCTATCACTGTGTGGTACCACTGGCTTTGTTTTTCTAATCAAAAGTAAGCTTAGAGTTTGCATTTTCACTTGAGGAGTATAGGACCTTCCTGTTTGGAAGTGGGAAAAAGTGCTTTGCTTTTAAAGCTGCATAACAAATCTAATATTTCAATGTGCAACACTCATGTTTTGCCACTGGAATCCATTAGCCTGTGGCACAGCAAGGGGGCTCTGCCATGCAGGCTTGAAGATGCATTTGCTTGAGCTGCCTCCTCTTTTGAGTACTGAACCACATTTGCTCACTGCTGTTTCATTATACATGAATTAAACACAGAAAAAGTTATTTACAGCTCTCAGGCATTTCTACACACAGTGCTGAGGGGTTTTTCCATTAGCTGTGAGCTAGAGCAGCTTGAATCCTGTGTTTATGTGTATGAGTGTGTGTGTGCTCCCTGGCTGCTCTCACCCTGCGTTCCTGTCCCCGGTGTCACCCCGTGGGACTGGCACCCCACAGGGGTGTGAGACGGGCACCCTCCTGTGCAGTGCCTGTGCTCTGGTGCCTGACTGCTGCTGACAGAAGGGAGAAAAACTCTCTGGGTTGCTTGGAAGGCTTTCTGGCTTGAGCACACTTTTGCATATTTACTTAGACACTTTGATTGCAACAGAGCGTGGCAGCTCTAAAGAACTTCATGGGCTAGGAAGGGCTTCTTGAGGAACAATTAGATTTCCCAGACACATTGCACTGGAAACCAATGGCACTCTGTCAGGGAGGACGCCAAGTTGGCAAGTGAAACCCAGCACAAATGAGAGGTGGCATTTTCTTAAACTTTCTACGAGGCAGAAGTTGATCCTCAGCACTGAGCAGGGTTTCTTTGTGCTGGTGTTTTGTTTTCTGGCCTCGGGGTTTTATTCTGCTTTCGCTTTCTCCCAACTCTGATGCCCCCTCGCTTCTCTCGGACGTTGTTAATAGGATGTAAATGTGTGAGAGAGACTCCCCAGACCCCTGTCCTGGCTTGGGGACAGGAACTTCCCAGGAGATGTGGGAGAGGGGATCCTTGCTGAGCTTTGCTAGCCAGCAGTGCAGGAAGCTGCCCCTCTGAATGGATAATTGCAGATATTAGAAAATGGTTCTTTCTTTGGGCAGAGATTTTGCTGTCCCTGTCTCTATTCCCAGGCAGGGTGGGTGGCTGGGTGCAGCAGGGTTCCAGCCAGTGCTGGGTGCCCATGGGGGCTGAGGTACCAAATGTGAGCCATGTGTGCTCACGCTGATTTTGGGAACAGTCCCCGCAGTGCCAGCAGCTCCTCCTCATTCCCGGGAACTTCTTTTCTTCCTTAGACACCTCCTGAAGGCAGCAGCTTTTTTTGCTCCTTCTCCCTTTAAGGCTTGGAGGCAGAGTGTGCACCAGTGAGTTTGTTATGGTGTTGTATCTGCCTGCAGCTCCTGTCATCAATGGATAATCTTGCCGGATCTGCTGTAATGCAGTGCCAGCTCAGCAAGCTCCAAGGAGCTCTTGGGTACAGTGCTTTTCATATTGAGACCATTGTTGGCAGCTTATCCCTTGATTTATCTCCTACTTCCAGGTGTGGAACTAGGGGTAAACTGTCATTGTAAATCACTAATTCAAGCAGAGTGAGTGAGCAGCGCACAGTTTGTATATTTCAATACCACTTAATTAAAAAAAAATAAAAATCCCTTGTTCTGTACAAATCCTTTCTCTTAGTGCTTCAGATGGGTAAAATGTTCTTTTGAGTCCCACATGTCTAATGCTGCTGCTCATCTTGTTACAACAGAACTTAATTTTTTCCCTGGGACCAGATTGGGAAGGAGCTTTTTTTAAAGCCCAACCCAGTATGTCTCAATCTGGGAAAGAATCCCTGCCTGCTGCTGGCACACACCAGCACTGACACCTCTTAACCCAGCTGTGAGCCTGCTGACCATACTTACTTTTTTTTTAATTAAAAGAGGCCTTTTGTCCTTGGTAATTGTATAACTGCCCTTTTATGTCCCAGTAGTCCTAGATGAGGTTGAGCTGTGTGTCTTCCCTAAAGGTGTTCTCATTTGACTCTTGTTCAAAACCCGCTTCCAACTGCAAATTGTGCTTTTGCATGACTACACCTTCTCCTCTACCCACCCCTGATTTCCTTAAGCTACCTCCATGAAAAACAGACTCATTTACTGGATCAGTGGGAATAACATTTCCTTGTGGCATGCTGCTTCTAAAAAATGAGAGATTCTTGATACGATCACTGCCTTCAACCCTCTTCTCTTACCATCCCCTCTTCCCTTCCTCCATTACCCTTTATGCTCCTGCTGCACTGCTGGATGGCTACACATCCAGCATTTGCATCGTGTCCCTCCCTCTGCTCTTCATCTTGCCAGCCTAAATTGCTCCAGCAACCTCATAATTTTGATCTGCAATCATTTTGCTCCAGTAGCTCATGGCAGTGCACAAACCAAACCCTTTCTTTTCAGCTGGGGCTGGCTCCTGGTGTGCTGATCTCAGAGTAACTCTGATGCTGAGAGGTTTCTGAGGAGCCAGGTGCACCAAAAGGCAGCTGAAAATTACAGCTGGAAGAGAGAACATCCCTCCTAAGACACCATCTAATGTTTTTTTCTTTCTGCACTAGCCAGTTGCTATTCAAACACAAAGTTATAAAACCACTATCCCATTATAAAAAGAAATATCCTTTAAAAAAAACCCTAAAAAACAACCAGCAAGCAAACAATAACACTATCTTTTGATTTATTGGTGGGATTTTTTTTTTCCAAACATGATTTCTGGTAGGCCTTTCTAGTGAGGCTAAAAAAGTTGCATTGTACATACGATTTTCTCGTTCAGATCAATTTGCTAAATTTTCATTTAGTTTCAAAATGGTTCATTTTGTTGAGGCTTCATTTTGTTTAGACCAGCAACTCAAGAGGTTTCCTGTAGCTTAGAGAGATTGCTTTTGAATTGGTACATTATTCAGCTATGAATTGTTTCTTTAGTATATGAGCAGCTGAGTGTGGCTTTTATTACAAATATGAATTTCAGTGCAGAACAACTACTATTTTTGCCAAATAAAGAATGTAAAATTAAGCACAGGTCTTCATACTAAGCTGAGATGCTTTTCCACACTGTGTGCATTGGGTGTGTTTTTAAGTACTTAGTAAAAAACTCCTATAGGACATAGTAAATATGGTTGACTGCAAACAGATTTTAAAAATAATACAGCTTAATGTGGAAATGTGGCTACAGCAATAAGAATTGAAACAATTTTCTTTTGTTTGAAGAGGCAAGTAAGTACATTTTGGCTTTTGTGATCAGCTACTAATAGAACAGGTTTTCAGCTGCATGCAGCACCTGATCCTGTTGTGAAGTTCCAAGTGGGTGTAGCAGGATTTCTGCAATCACTGAGGTAATGGGGTGGCTCAGGGCAGCAGAGCAAGTGCAATCTTAGTGTTATGCACCAGCCTTTTAAAATATGGTTTTCCTCTGTGTTGTTTCTTGTTGTTTACCAGGGTACATGATTGCTTTTACCTACCTGGAATTAGTTTCCATCTCTGAGGGATTTTTTGTCCAATAAATTAACTTGGGGATATGGAAAGCAGTAGGAAAGAAAAGTCTGGGTTTTGAAGATGCTGTCTCTGGATTTAGGGAGATGCTGTAGATGGAATGTTCTTGTAGCAAATCAGGTGACATTATTTACTTGGTGCTTGGGGTAAATTAGAGGCCTTTTTGTGTTCCAGCTGCCTTAGTACAGAGATGGGGGATCCCATCACTGATGGGGGATCCCATCAGTGGCCCAAAGCTGATCTCCTGCTCTGTTTTGCTCTAAAAGCCTTTAATGGTGCAGCCATCAAAGAGTTTTCCCTGACTTCAGAGGTGAGGGACAGGGTTTGGAAGGGCATCCTGCCACCCTCTCACAGCTACCCAGGGGTCATTGGAACACCAAGTCCTGGCTCTTGGCTCTCTGACTTCAAGAAGAGTCCATTTTTGCTCTGATGTCATAGGAAAGAGCTGCTTGTGCTTTGCTGTGGGACTTACTGGTCAAAGTTTATTGCCATATGGGAAGGTGATTTAGACTTTTTGGGTTAATCTCTTGAATGCTTTAAGAAAAATTAGCTCTATTGCCTCCTGGGAGTTAGAGTTTCATTCATTAGTAGGTAGAAACTTGCAAAGTTCAAAAGAAAATATTTGACAATATCTTCTCAAAATGTCTTAGTTGATAGATCTGAGTAGAAAAACTTATTTCAAAGGAAGAGACCATTCTGGAAAGAGGATGAGAAATGAAAGTCCAGTGGATATGGCTGTGTTAACAGGGGCAGAACAGCCACTTAGTTACGTAGCAATGTCAGAAGCAATAGGATTATCTATTTCTGTCATGGTCTGGGTCAAACTGAAGACCAACAGTTGAACTTAAAGTGCTATATAAATGCATAGGAAAGTTCCCAAATGCTTATAATCACCCTCTCAGTTCCTGTGAATTCTGATATTTAATGATCTTCTTTCTCTCTTTCACAGTCATATTTTTATTATATGTGAAAGGGTTATTGGAAAAGTCTTTTCTCTTCACAGTGGTCCTGTGTGCCCACAGCTGGAACCAGCTGCATGAGGCTGGAGAAAGAAATTTATTTTGTAATTTACAGCAGGGTAGATTTAGTCCTTGCTAAAATCCTCTGCATCTTCACTGTGCTCCAGAAAACACCATATTTATCACTGGATTCCAGAATTTACATTAAAAATAGAATAATGAAATACCTTGCTACATCTTGATTCTTCCTCTTTGTTTATAGGGTTTCCTCCAAAAAGCACTGTTTTGTTCCTTCATTTTCTCAAAGAGAGGGGTAGAGCAAGCTGTTGGGTACTTGGAGCACAAGCTTAATTAGTTTTCCCAGGTCTGCAGTAATATCTTATAGTTCTTAGTGTTCCTTGGAAAGGTGCTACAAAAGATAGAAAGAGCTGCATGCTCCAATTCCACCTGGAATACTTTGGTTAGCTGTGGATTCACCTCAGGGAAATCAGAGAGTTAAAAGGCCAGCAAAATGTACCCTGTACAGCTTGGATAAGGAAAGGAGCACTCACAGTTTTTTTCCAAAGTTAAAAATCATTATAAGAGAGATTATTTCAAATAAATTATATACACCAAAATGAGCTGACATCTTTGGTATAACTGAGATACAAGGCTGACATTGTGTTTGTGGAGAAGAGGAAGAAAGGCTGACTGGTGTTTGCTGTGAGCTGCCCACCTGAGACAATTTGGAGTCCCCAGCAGCTTCCAGAAGCAAAGTGCAAATATCACAGCACAGACAGCAGGCTCCCAAACCAAATGGTGTCTGTGTTCTGGGTGAATCCATGCCCAGGTGTTAACCTGAATGCCATTTGCAGAGCACATTTGCTTTTTAACCTGCTACGGGTGACTTTGAATTCAGCTGCTGCCAAGGCTGTGGTGAGGGAGAAGAACGCTCTTTATCTTGTATACATATTTCTTGAAAAGGCTTGAGAAAGGAGGTTTTGACAGATTTGCACTCACTACAATTCTCTGGACAGCTCCAAAATGGAAATAAAAGGAGATTCAGGTGTTAGCAGGGAAGAAACTTTGCTGCAATCAAAATACTGCAGCTCTTCTCGGAGGGAAGCTGCAAACAAGCCCTGTTTGCCTGGGACAGATTTCTTAGAGTGATTTCAAGGAGCTTTGCTGCTACCCAGGGGTTTGATCCAAATAATCAAAGGTTAGGCCTAATTTAGAAAAGAAAGCTGCCTTGTTGCTTGCATTTACTTTATGTTTCCCCTATTACCATCATAGCCAGGACACAATGCAAAGAGTCAGACTGGAATTCAGCCTTTGTTCGTCTGCAGGGCTGGGATTGCCACAGGAGATGGCTGAATCAGAGATTCCTCCTCTCCCTACCCTTTCCAAAAGCCTTTCCTTTCTGCCACCAGCAAACAGCTCGTTCCTCACCATCCTGCAGGGTATGAAAGTCACCGTTCTCAGGGGCAGTGGGCAGCAGTGGCCTTCAGTCTCAGAGCTGAGCCCCTGAGCTGTCAGCCTCCTGCCAGTGGTGCCACAGCTGCCCTGTGAATTTCTGCTCTTTCATTCCCTGGCTCCTGCTTCCTGTTGCAGATTTTGGTTGGAGGAATTTGGATAACTACACATAATTTTGACGGCAATTTGCTTTGGTTTCTCTTCTCACTTAGGCTGCTGAACATAAACTCCAATTGCATTTGCTTTTTAAAGCAGCTGGCAAGCAGGATCATGCTACCATTTGTGCATCAATAATTCCATTTTCATCTCACTTGCTAAAATACAGCAAGTTTTATTCATTTCCAGATTTTTTGTACAAAAATCTGACTTGTACATTGATAATGTATCTCTCATTTAGGAAGAGCTCTGCTTGTTCCCCCATGATTATCAGTTCCATATAACATATAGTTAAAGCTTGTCTTTCTGGCAGAGCTCACAAGTATCTGATGTATCTGCCGAGCTAATACAGTGTCGTTCTGTATTTGTATTCTGCAGTTGATTGTTCAATGATTTCTCCTGCTGAATTGCAATAGATGAGCTGTTTAATGTTGCAACGGCTCATTTTGTAATGTAAAAACAAAAAAACCTCTCAATTCCAAATTGTGTTTGCTAGTTAGAATGCAGAATTTAAATGAGATTTATATGGAAGATGTATTTTTCCCATTGTTTTGCCGATGCAGAAGGAAAACAGGTCTTCACTCTTTCTAAAAGAAAATCAAAGCAACCATGGTAAGAATTTGTTTTGCAAGGAAGAAACATCAATAAAAACTAAACCTCTTCCCTTGTACACATTTCAGTCCATGTTAGTGATTTTTAAAAATACTTTCTCAATTCAGAAATAACAATTTCCAATAAGTGTGTCTTTTCTGACAGCTAGAATGTTAAAATTTCTAAAAAAGAGCACTTTAAAAATTATTTATTTTACCCTGATATGTCTTCTGATGCTGAGTCTGTGAATATTTCCACAACATTCTTGATCTTCTTTTCTCCCAAGTAGCCCTGATTTTAAAGGGGCTTTTATGTTTTCCTGGAGAATTATGCTTCTGAATGGCAATGAATGGCTCAAAAGCAGATGCTGGATTTTATCTTTTATTGACAAACTGCACAAGATTGGCACCTGAATGAACAGTCAGCCCTCACTTCAAATGCCAAGTTGGTATTTATTGTACATTCATGACTGTTTACCCACCTCAGTGAGGCAAAGCACCCAAGAGGACAAGGGAGCATAGGGAATTCTGCTAGTTTTTATGTTTGGGGGCAGCCTTGGTTCTGCTCAGAGAGTTGGGGTCCCAGGCAGAGTGCTGTGGGGTGTTGGTGAGTGGCCTTAAAGACAAACCCACTCTCGGGGGCTCCCCATATCGTGGGGGTGCAGCCTCCGCATGGAATTATCTGGTTTCAGTATCGTAGATCAATCATCACCTCTGTGCACAGTTGTACACATTTAGGACTGAATTACAGCTGATGAGGAGCACTAAGAGGGAGTTTGACATTTTAAGATTAATGCTGAAGAGCCAGATAAACCTCCAGTGCCAAGTCTATCCTGAAGCTGCTGGCATTGACTCCACTGGATATGGGGGAACGTTCTGGCAGCTTCTCACAGAAGCCACCTCTACAGCCTGCCATAACCAAGCCCTTGACATGCAAACCCCACACAGAGCATTAAAACTCACTTGATTCCTTCTGGTACTCTGTGAGCAGGTCTGGTTTTTAAAAGCATACCAACACTTTAATCACTATTTCCCAAAACATCTGCTGACGTTCAGTAACCATACTCCTGTCATGAAAGTTGTTCAAGTGTTTTTGGGTTTTTACTAGTGTTTGTATGGCAGAATGACAGTATTTAAAAATATTTGAGAAGCAAAACTTGACCCTGCTAGGAACTGAAGATAATTGTCAGACATTTTAAATTGCTGAGAAGTAAAACTGTTAACACTTGTGTCCTGACTAATTATGTTCTGCATATCTGTGTTCCCCTGGCAACTTCTGGTGCCTCTGGTACCAGTCTAACTAATGGCTTCAGGCTGTTAGATGATGGTGCAAAGCAAAAATAGCTTATTCTTCTGAAGAGAAATTCTTGCCATTTCTTGTGGAGAAGTGTGTGGTGGGATCCCCCTAAGTTGTTATGTTTTAATGCTGCAGAGTCAGAAAAGATTTTGCTGTAGCTGTTTCAGCTCCATGTAAATATCTCATAATATTCTTTAAGGGCATTGTTCATGTTTCTCAACCCAATGTGCAGCTATCAGCAGATATCATCATCACTCTGCAAGGAAGCTCAGGTATTCCGGGCTTGTTCCTTCAGCACTGGTTTCTATTGAAGGTCAGGTTGCCCAAAACGCAAAATTGGCCTCATCCTTTGCCATTGAGTCATTGATGGGGTATTGCTGTGCTGAAGCAGCCCAGAGCAGCTCTGTGTTGCCAGTCAAGAGAAGATAAGTGTGTGGTAGGGCAGGGAGGACCTGAATGGACCTGGGGTTTTATCCAGGGAGAGGGTTGTGGGCAGGCTTTTGTGTCCCTGGTTTGACTCAGTGACACCACACTTGGCCAGAACCTCTGAGAAGCCAGTTTGGTCCCAGTGATCTCATGGCACTCTGAAGGGTATTTGAGGCAGGGGAGTCCATCCAATCCAAATGAGAAGATGTTCATATTGGATTCTGCAGCATCTGCTGGGCCTCAGGGATGATTTACGTAGTCACCTGTGAAATGAAGTGTCAAAAGCAGCAGCAAGTGATTTTCTGATGCCATGGGACAAATATTTGTGTGAAATTCTTCTTCATATGCCTGACAGCTCCAGTTATCTACAGAAGCTTTAAATAAAATAAAAAAATAAAGTCCCTGTGTTTTCACTGCCCTACACTTGAACACTCTTGTTTTGAGCAGAGAATGGCCACTTACAGGAGAAATTAGTGCATCACTTTAGCATTTGGGATTTACTGAGACTCTTAATGATGGCTTCAGTTGGAAGAAAGAAAACTTTATGTGCAACAGAACAGCAATATATTTATTAAAATCTTGCAGGTTTGGTTAATTTATTGCCCCAAGAGGCAGCTTGTTTTTCCTTGATGCCTTTCATTTATTGTTCATGGGACAGCACTGTCCTGTCCCCCAAGCATGCTCACTAATGGGCCGTGGCCTCGCTGCACAGCACCCTTGAAGCTGGGAAGAGCAAAACGAGCATGAGATGGACCCAAATGCCTCTGGAGGCTTTGGGAATTGCTGGTCCATTGGTTTTTTTGCTGGAAGCTGTTGATGGGATGTACATGGAGCCAGTTTTCAGCCATTTGTCCCAGGCCATATGCTTAATCCTTCCAGCAGTATTTACAACAATGAGTTTGTTGCTGGCTTCTATTCAGTTCAAACCCATTCTGAGAAGGGCTACGGGATGTTTGTCAGAGCCTCTCTGTGAACACTTGGAGATTTTGCTGCCTGTGCTGGTGACAAAAATGTTGCTACCCTGTCTCCTTTGCCCCTGGTTTCCCTGCAGTACCAGCAGAGGCAGGGGCAGGGGTTTGACCTCAGTTTTGCTTTGCCAGTGGCACTCGTGTGTGTGGTCTGTGAGAGGGCTCCACAGCAAAGGCAGCGAGTTGCTGATGTGCAGCCATGAGGAAACTCCTGTTCTCTGAGGAGGCTGCACAAACCAGTCAGCCCAGATCCAGAGTCAGAGCCCAAAGGGAGCCTGAGTATCTCCCTGGTGGCTTGAAAAACTGAATGGGAAATCCCTGGGAGATAGACACTGGCCATATCTTCTCATTTCTTCTCCCTATACTTACTGCCTGAGTAAGGCTAGTTTACATATTGCCTTCTTCCCTTACAGAGAAGCATTTTTGAGAGAAAAATCTGTGATTATGAAAATTGAGGGTTAAAAAATGAGAATTGCTGAAAAACTTGAGCTTATACAAAATGCATGTAGCAATGTATGTATTGACTTGTTTCCGTGAATATCAAAATTTATTGTCCCTTGAACTAAATATTGACATGGACAAAGCAATATCAATATTTATCTCTCAGGTTAATACATTTTATATTTGCCTCAACATACATCAATATGGGCTTATTATTACTATAATGTTTGCCCTTCAGCAGAAGAAACTTGTATGTGGTTGAGAGGGGCAAGGGAGAAGTTTGTATTAGTATTCTTTTCCTGTTTTTAATCTTCATCAGAAGTTTATCCTGCCCGTGGAGCACAGTGCAGCCCTCATTCAAGCAAAACCCTTACTGAGGGTTGTGACATTGTGCAGTGAATACCAATGAAGAGATGGGGTTTTGGGAAATGGGAGGTGAATGGTCACGAGTACACTCATAAGGGCAGTGAAACCACCCCTTCTGTTTACAGACTTGGTGGTGCTCCCTGCAGTGACTCTAACCAAGATCTGTGTCACTGCCCACATGAGCAGGGGCACAGAGAGTGGGACACGAGGGACAAGGCTTTGATCTGAGATCCAGCTGTGAATCACTCACTGCCTACAAAAGGATGTGCAAGTGTTGGACAGGGGCACACAGGTAGATCTGACAGGAACCCTGTGGTAGGCTCACGCCTGTGTGATGGGCAGCACGGTGTCTGTGGGCCCCCTGGAGCTGGATTTGTGGGCACTCTGGTGCCAGAGAGAGCCCAGCAGCCTGCTTGGGCCTTCTGCACTCGTGTGTGGGCAAGCAGAGTATGGCCAATTCTCTGTGTCTGGAGGAGTGTCCCTTGGATCTGTCCCACTGCCTTTTTTTCCTTATTCTGGATCTTAGAGAGCAAGGCAGAGGTTTCCTTGAGAGATCATGACCGGCTGCACAAAGAGGATGCAGGCATGACAGCACTGAATATCACAAGACTAATTTGATATACAAAGGCCTTTTAGCACATGATTTGTGCTATACAGACCCTTTTAAGTGCAGAAATGTTGCAATTTCCACAGAAGCCTTGAAGAGGTGCTGCAGTTCCTCTGTGGATCTTGCTTTTAAACTTCCTGACTTAAACCCAAGGGAGATGATGGGGGAGGCAATGATGAGACTGGGAGCAGAAGTAAAAGGTGTGTTCCTATCTCCCACCCTCTGCACACCCTTCTGCTCATCAACAGCTCCTTGCTCTTGCTCAGAGATGGAGAGGAGGTCGAGTCACTTTTTGGACACCAGATACTCACCAGGGGCTGTTAAAAGCTGTGGGCTTGGATCTGAAATTCTACCCAGCTGCTTGAGGACCAGAGAAACTGCTCCAAACTCAACTGTCAGAAGAACCAGTAGGAGAACCTTGAGACTGGAGGGCATGGAAGATGGTCCCCTCCTTGAGCTGGTGCTCCAGCCTCCCTCAGTTTCCCACGCCGAGGCAGAGCAGCCTGCAGTGCTGAGGGGCAGCAGCCATTTGGGCATCACTCTGCCTGGTGTCTTTGCTGCATTAGAAGAAGGCAGACTTGCAGCAATGAAAGTAACAGCTGTTTGTAAACTGACATTTCAATGACAATTGTCAGGAGACAACAAGCATATGGCAGCTGACTCCTCACATGCAGGGAGCTGCAGCAGCAGAGGCACGGAGCAGCTGCAGATGGAAGATGGCACTGCATTGATCTGCAGTTGGGAAGGTCATCTCAGCGATTGAAGACTGCATTTCATGCCTTGACTCTTCTTGGAAGCTAGAAAGACAATAAACTAGTGCCTTATGTCCTTATTTCTAGCAAAAAGCAAGATTTTTGTCCTTGTTACAATAACAAATACAACACAAATACAGGCCAAACCATCACCTCCTGAAAGTAATAGTCTTAATTAGTACTTCAGTCTTTGCTTTTTTTTTCTTCTCCTGAGTTAGTTGTGGCTGATACTGAGACCACTGAGACCCTGGTTAGTGGGAAGGTATTTTTGCTCATGTTTTCAAAGCCATTTGTAGCAGAATCCAATTGGAACCAAATGCCTTCCTTATGATTAGCACTGCTTTAAGATGGTAAACTTAATAATTAATGGTGGTCATATTTTCCTCTGTTGGGACTTGGCACTTCTGATGCACTGCTTGAAGTCTTTGTGATTAAGCATTAGTGTCATGTTGTGCCTTTGAGTATAGTCAGGCCAAGTACACAAAAGTGAAACAAATGCTAAAAAAAGCAGCTCTTCCTCTGGACCAACTGCATTTCTGCCTGCACTTGACTCACAGCTCAGTAACCATATGCTTATATTCCACTGACAATTGCCATTTAAATGTCATTTTACAAGCAGATGCTGAGAGTCTGCCTTTGTGTCATTAATTTAATCACAGAGAGGCAAAGTTTGAGGTCTAACCCTGCTTTGGGCTGACTGGGACAGAGCAGCAGCAGCAGCAGCAGTCTGGCAGACCTTGACCCAACAGGATGATCAGGGTTAAGTGCACAGACAAAGGATTGTGTACCTGAGGTCACCAACAGCCTCAGCTACGGGGCTGTGGCAGCCAAAGGAAAGCTGTTCTTGGCACAGACATAATTGTCTGGTGGCAATTACGATCTTGTTGACAATTTCAGGCTTTTTTGGGACTGCTGGCAATGGCCAGTATAGAGGCAAAACAAAGGGTTATCAAAGGAGACAGATTTAAGTGCACAGGTGCAGAAAAAAAAGGCAAAAATCTATTTAGTAGAAGAACAAGGGGAGGGGTGGAGAAGGAAGCACTCTCTACCAGATATCTGTACATTTTTAAAATCCTCCCCAATAAAGTTCATAATTAATTTAATTCAGTCCCCTGTGGCCCAGAGGAATGTTCTGAGTAATAAAAAAGTATTGCTAAGGGACAGATGAGTGCCAAACTCCGATTCTCTGCCAGCAATGAATATTTATACTATTGGCACTTAAATGCTAGGTTTATTTTACTACATAAATGATCCTTTGTCACATATTAAGAATTAATACTGTGAGATTGACTTTTGAGAAGTTAGAATAATGATTCCCAAAGTTAAAGTGATGTTAAATTTCAATGCTTTATTTGTAAAGAGGTTTGGGCTGTATTTTTTTTTTTCACATTAAAATAGTAGTTGGATGTGGTAATTCTATTTTGGGGTAAACTCTATTGTGGTATGTTTATGGTTTAGCTCTTTAATGTAGTTTTAGTCAAGGATCTTTTCATGTCTTTTTTTTTGTTTGTTACCTTGAAATATCTAAATCAATGTGAAATGAATTGTAAGCTCCTGTCCTTACTTAAAGGTTGAGATGTACTCACCTACCAAAGATAGCACAAGGGCTACTGGCTTCTGCTGGCATTTTTCTAAAGCCCTTCTGATGAATAAACTAGAATGATTCAAAAGTGAGCTGGAAATTTCAAGCACCAATGATGGAGGTTGCAGAACCACAGCATTACTTTGTTTATAAACATTGTTATTCCATGGAAGATAAAGCTCTGCTCTGTGTCACTTCCATGCAATGGTCAGGAAAATGGGGGGGAAAAACAGAGCTACTGATCCTTTTCTCTTTAATAGGAAGGAGAGGAAGGCAAAGTCAGATATGAGATGAAATATGAAGAATGATTCCTATCAGACAGCAAGCTCAAGGGAAAAATACATCAGTGCTGGAGTAAGATGCAGTGTGGTTTACATTCAAGCTGGTTAAGGCTGTTTAAGCACCTTTGGCACGTTGCAGAACAACACAAACTCCTCGAGCCTGTGCCCAAGTTCAAACTGACAGCAGCAGTGCTGAGCACGGAGGCTTCCCGAGGTGCTCTTCTGCTGCTCTTCCCTTCACTCTGCGCTGCCACGCCAAGTGTGAAAGTTGGAAAAAATATTGTGAGTCTGTCAGCATGTTTATTTGCATGGTGCGTCTCCTTTGAGTCAACAAGCATCTTTTCAAAGTGTGAAAATGAACAATTAGTCATCCCTGGAAAACAACAGTTTTGCAGACGTCTCCTCCCGCCCCCCAAAAGACAAACCTCACTGTGCTGCACAAAGGCACAAGCAGCTCATTTTTCACTTGCTGTACACACTACCAAATATTCAGTTCTCCAGAACAAAAGTGTCTGAAGCATATAAGGGGGTATCTTAAGCACTTGGCGGTTTGAATTAAAAAGAAAGGTCAATGCCAAGGAATTCAGATAGAAGCAAAAAAAAATCAGACATCTCAAAGCACTGCAGTTGGGATTTAAAGCAGAATGCACACATTGTTTGCTCAGTTTTTCCCAGCAGGATTAATAATTTAGGAAACCATTAATCAGCATGATAAAGCATCCTGTTTCTCTAACCAGGAACAAAAAAAATAATTACACAATACAGCTTATTTTCCTCTCAGTTGAAAGAGATCTTTGGTAAAATTTGACAATTCCACAGATTTGGGCTTGTGAACTTTGTGTTTAAGTTGCACTAGAGAAAAACCCCCAGCAAAGCAACAGAATCCTTCCACTGCCTTTTTATGAGGCTCATCACAAGTCAGGGGACCTTATTTTCTTTTGGCCCATGCCAGGACTGCTACCCTATAGTTGTTAAACTGACAGCAGGAAAAAAGCACTGGCGGCTGCAAATATTTGCTGGATTAATGCAAAATTCAGATCAGCTTTTGACAGAGGCAGAGCAAGTACTGAAAATTGAGACAAGGTGGCAGGGGAAAAAACAGGGTAGCAAGTGAAGGGGCAGGGAGGGGACTGTGGGACTGAGAGCAAGGAGACAGTGGCTGAAGAGGGTTCTGGTAGGCAAAGAACTGAAAATGGCAAAGGTAACACATTTACTGCTGGTCTGCCAGTAACAGCCCTCCAGGGCTCTTAATCCTGTGCTTTGGTTTAAGATCTGCTCTTTCCCCATCTTACCAAAGTAACTGCAACATTAAGTGATTACAGAAGCAAGGGATCCAAATGACAGCTTTTATTTGGTAGCTCATTCAGGGAGATAATAAATTCTGTAAAGTAATGGTCTCTTTCATGAGAAAAATTAATTTTCCTTTTTTTTAAAAAAAGACATTTCATAACTTTTCTTTGCTTGGGGGTACTGGTGGCAAGAACTTGGACATACCTTGATGAAGTTTCAAAGTCATGAAAAATCTTTCTTCTATTTTCTGCCTCCCTTCCCTGCTACATTCACATCTTCCTGCTAGTGAAGTACCACTTTCCTGGCTTCAAAAAGCCGTGTGCGCTATTTCAGAACGGCATTGCTACCGTGACCTGTTCAGTGGGGGCAGTCTGGCTCAGCCTAGAGGGGTAAGAATTAAACAGCTTCTGTGCTGCTGTGGAGAGCAGAGGTCAGGCACTGGGTGAGGTTAACAAGGTAACACGGAGCGAGAACTGCCCCGCCAGGACGGTCCCTGCCGCGGGGAGAGCCAGCCTGTAACTTCTGCTCCCTCCAAGCGTTTGTGTAAGGCACGGCTCCTGCAAAGAGACAAACACAGAGGGGACAGTGAACTAGAGGCTGCATCGTGTGCCAGCTGGGGGGGAGCAGCAGCAGGAGTGACTTTGTGTACCTGGGATGTCACACGAGGTGTCAGGATTTCCATTGCTGACGCACAGGAGCAGCAGAGGATGCCACTGAGGAGCCAGGTGCCGTGCTCCTGCTCCATCTCCTGCCTGGGAACAGGCAGCTGAAGGCACTGACATGTTCCTGCAGGGCTGCTGCTCCGGCCACGGCATCACTGCTGCACCCTGCCCAACACGCTCCACACAGGCAGAATTTTCAGACATCCAGACTTCAGCCACCCCTTTTTAATGCCATTAGTGATGCAGCAACATGTATTTATATTTACATATAAATACAAAATGGTCAGATACCACATTTTAAAGCGTAATTTACAATCTGAAACTGCTTACACTTTCATGACTAGGCTTGGGTTTTTCTCATTTACATTCATCATTTAATTCCACTGGAATTTGATTTTTAAGAAAGCCCAACATCTCATAATTACCATAAAAAGATCCATACATATTTACTTAAAAATAGCTTCTGTAAGAGGAAATCTACCAAAAATAACACGAAATATATTATTATGCATACATATTCTTTTTTGTAAAGTATAAACAAGAATCTGATCTCTTCTGGGTATTGCCTGATCTAATATGGCTATAAGGTTCTATTTATTTTGTTTGTTTTTCAAAGTAAAGGGAAAGACAGAAGAAATGTAAGAGCACAAACCAAAATAAAAACGCATTCTTTCCAAAGACACAGATGATCAGAGAAAGAACACTTTGAAAACTAACAAATGACAACAGGTACAAAGAAACACCAACCAAGCGCTATGCAGTGTTTTGTCTATGTGCCGCAGTGACCTTGTAACAGTTATTAAAAACAACAAACAAAAAATGCTACTGGCAGAAAAAGCTGTCAAGCAAAACACTGAAAAATTGGTACCATTTCCTAACAAGTAAGTGCAGAACTGATAGTATTTTATGTGTCTTCCCCCATGTACGCAGACCTTTCTTGCTCTCTCTGCCCGCAGGATTGATCATTGCGACTCTGGCGATTTGCTGGATGCCAAACCAGGTCAGAAGGATCATGGCTGCTGCTAAACCAAAGCACGACTGGACCACCACCTACTTCAGAGCCTACATCACCCTCCTTCCCATCACCGACATCTTCTTCTACCTCAGCTCGGTGGTGAACCCGCTGCTGTACAACGTCTCCTCTCAGCAGTTCCGCAGCGTGTTCCTGCAGGTCCTGTGCTGCCGCCTCACCCTGCAGCATGCCAACAGGGAGAGGTTCCTCAGGGCCAACCAGAGCTCTGGGGCGCGGAGCATCCGCTCCCTGCGCCCGCTGCTCTTCATGTCCTCCAGGCGCGGATCTTCCACCAAGGGCAACCCCAAAGTTTTCCTGAGCACCTTCCAGAAAGAGCCCACGCCCGGCTGCAGCCCACAGGAGTCTGGTCCTGCACCACCAGATCCCAGCCTGGAAGCAGTGCCCCTTGAGCCTGGCTTAGAGCCCCCTCAGGGAGCACAGAACGGCCTTCGTGAACATCAAGTATGACTTCATAAGGCAAAGTTAATGCTTAGCAATGAGCTTAAAAACATGGAAAATAAAATGATCGAGGAAAGTGACTGCATTGCAAAAGGTATAACACAGATGGATTTGTTTCCAGTTATGCAGAAGGAGCAGGAGTTCTGAATCCTGCTGGGATTTTTAAGTGCACACTGGAAATTCAATCTGCTAACTGAACTCATTAGCTGACAAAAATTTCAGCCCCTCTTCTCCACACACCTACTGAACTTTCCTCACTGTTGACAGGGATTTGGAAACAAACAGAAAATAATTGCAGCATCTTTGAAGAAAGGAGGATGCAGGAAAAATTGTGTCAGGGCAGAAAAAAAACCAAAACAACTTGCTTGAAGTTTAGCAGTACAAAAACAACAGAGCAAATTTAAGAAGCAGAAGAGTGGTTATCACGTGTGCCCTCGGCACCACAGCAGAATTCCCCCTCTTCTTGGGCCGAGGTCCATTGCAGAGCGGGGTGTTGCAGCAGCTGATGCAGACAGAGTTCACCTTGCCAGGAGAGCAGAAGGACTGGTAGCCGGCGGAGGCGATCAGACACGCGGCCGAGGAGGCGCAGGACTTGCGGTACATGATCCCTGTGACACAGAACAAGGGTTACTCCCTTTGATGGGAACACTTCACAGCAGGAGTCTGGCTCAAAAACTGCTGCAAACCCAGTTTGCATCCCCAAAGCGCTGCTTAGGGCAGACACCCCAGCGGTGACAGGACCAACAGCCCCACCCTGCAGGAGCCCCACAGTCTCTCTGCTCTGGATTTCTCTGTAGTTCGATTCTGGTTGGAACCAAAAATATAAACTCAGTCCACATAATGTATATCAAATGATGCATTTTATAACTGGAATTCTTCATCTTTCAGAATAAACTGTAAGAACAGCTGTAACTGAAATGCAATTAGTGAGAAAATTAATTTTGTTTCTATTGCTAAACATGTCTGAGTTAAGGTGTCTAAATAATTACAGGTTTCTATGCTCTTAATTTGTCTTTTGAGAGGTTTTTCCTTTTCTTCTTCCATTGCCACACACAGACAAGTAACCAAGAGTAAAAAGAGGATGATTATCAGCAAAACTTTCATCCTCTTCCCTCCCCTTTTAATTTTTTTTTAAAGAAGTACTAGAAGTACTTTTCCAGGTAGTCTCAGTTCTTGCTTGTCTTTGAAGTTTAATACCCTCAATAACAAAAATTTCCATTTCTATAGACATGTCTTTCTGGAGTTGAAAGTCTTCCCTTTTGGAATGTAATTTAAGTTAGTTTTAATTAATAAGCTAATTTATAATTTATCAAAAATTTTTAACAGAAAAAAGTACATTCTGATGCACATAGCTGTTATTTTAACATAGTTTATAAAGGCTTTAAAATACATAGTTGTATTTTCTTCTGTCACAGAGGAAAATGGTTATGGCAGTTCCCCCTCTCATTACTCCAGATTTTTCCTGCAAGTGATACAGACGAATTTGTGTCTTAGACACATAATAGAAATAGATAATGGAGGCTTCCTTGTAGTAATAGAAAGAGGCAGGGATATTCCTAAGGACAATAAAAATCACTATTCCTTTGGAATATGGGATTTTCAAAAAGTTTTTTTTTCCTCCTGGAAGGCAAGGGAAGAGGATTCCCTTGGAGAATGGTGCCTCTGCATCTTGTGGCATGGTCCCAGAATGTTTTTAAATGCACAGTGATTGAGATTTTTTTTTTGAGAGAGTGAGGTGGGAATGTGACCCACAGGTTCTGGACTTACAGTACCTGCAGATACTTGTTCAGTCCCCAGGGACTTAATAACCACAACAGCACCTCCGTGGTCCAGGAGAAACCTCTGTAAAATGGCATCAGTCACTGCACCTCTGAGGGCTGCGAGCAGCAGCAGAACACCCTTTGTTTGGTCTGTGCTCAGAAAGAAGGATTTCCTGTCTTCAGAGACTTTTAATTAAAGCAATTCTTTTATACTGTCACAACACTGCTGCCATCCCAACAGTGCAGGGGTTTCCTTGTTTTGTGTTCTCCCTCTGCAAATCTGAACTCTGAAACATGTTTTTAGGCTATCTATCTCGTTAAACTTATGAAAAGAAGCCCTCAAGTGAGTGTTAAATCTTCCTCTGTCTCCAGTGAGTTTCAATCAATCAACACAGCAAGGTAGAGCCTTTTCTCAAGGAAGAGGAGCTGGGGGCTGTTCTCCCTGTAACAGCAAAGGCACACAGATCAAGCAATGCAATCTTTATTACTACAGTTTGCAAAAAGAAGGGAGTTCTGTCTCTGCTGACAAACCACCACTGTCAAGGAGCCTCAGTAGGGCTGCCACTGATGGGCTTTACAGTACTGAAATCTCAGCTTGTTCCCCAAAAAGACCTGGTGCTTTGCCCTTGTTACTCCTGCAGTCTTCCCAGAGCAGAGGCAGATATGACCCTCCCCACGGCTACAATTAATGTTTTTCTTTCCCCTTCCCTCTTGAGAAAGGACTCCTGTATTCAATTAAACCAGGCACAATGACTGTTCTCCGTTCCTTAATCCCACATCTCCCCATCACAGATATTTCCCTGAGCTACAAACACCCACCAAACTCAGCCACTCCTTAGTCTGCCACATGAACAACACTGAATTTGACTGTCCTCTCAAAGACCAGGCCTCTAAAAGCTTTTGACACTGGCAGATTTCCTATTCCCATTATTTTATAGATCACTCTCTCCCTGCCGTTTCCTTTTCACAGGTTTCCTGCAAAGTCCCGATCACAATTTGAGCCAGGGGTTTATTAGTTTGGGTCCCTGAAATATCACACTTTGCACTTCTCCCATAGATTAGGAGACTAGAATTGTTCAGTGCTGTGAAAAATTAGATGATGCCCTCTGAGGTATGGTTTTCACCAAGCAACTCTTGCAAACCTCTCCTGCAAAAAATCAAAGTCCTGCAGCTTAACTCTGTGTGTTTCCAACAGCTCTGTTCTCCAGGATCAACTCCATAGGACAACCCCAAGTTCCTTTTGAAGCCAAAACACAGTATTCCTGCACAGACTGAAATTTGACTACTCAAAGTTCCAAGAGCAGATGGACCATGTTCACACCTAAACAGGGAGAATAATCTGACTAGCAGCAAAATCCCCTTCTAACAGTTCTCCGGTGGCTTTCTGTAAATGCCTTACAATAGGAAATTCCATGCCCAAACAACTGTTTATTCCCATTCCCTGTTCTAGTAATCTAAATTTTAGAAAGATTTTTTACATAAAAAACCTCAGCATTTCCATCAAGTTTTCAGTAGCTCCTTTGCTAACAACATGCCCTTCACATCCAAGTTTTTTTTCCTCTAAGTACAGATAGATTCTCTTGATCTCACACACCAGCTGCTATCACACAAAGTGCTTTTTACAAAGCACCAGGTATGAACCAAGCTTGATCAGCATAGAAAGGCTGTGCTCTCTCTCTGATTCTGGAGCATCTTGACAGGAAGACACAGTGCAAACAGGCACAGAAGCTGGTGGAAAAAGAGGGAATGTTAGCACTGCAGGAGTGACATTTTTAAAACACTTGTGCTGTGACTCCACTTTCTCTTAACCCCTCTTCCTATCATAATTCTGGTAGGAAATACAGTCAGTACAACTGACTTCCATGATCTGATGGCAGGGACACCATCTCCTCACTCCAGCAAACAGGATAATGGAGCCCAGTAACTTCAGGTCACCCTCTGAGTTCAGCCAGGACAGCAGCCTCCTCTCTGGGCTACATTCTGAGATCTCTCCTCAAACTCCTCCTCTGCAGCATTGCTGAGCCAGTTCCAAAACAATTCCCGAGATCTCCCTGAATCATTTGCCACCAGCAGCCTGAACTGCAGACAGTTCTTCAAAGTGGTTATCTGCCTCATAAGACTCATACCACAGACATAACTGCTAATTACTGGGTATTCTTGCCTGAGCAATCAGCTTGATGCATTCATTAACATATCACCCAGAAAAATAACTGCAAACCTTTCTGGAAGATTTTCTACCTCAGATTGTTCTGAGTCGCTGGCTAGGCAAGGAGACTTCACATTTTTATACTCTGCTTTTACTGGGGTGGGATCATTCCCAGCTGCCCACCCTTAACAAGTGACACTAGTGATCAATTAGCATATTTACTACTACTCAATTAGCGTACTTATTGCCCAATTACGTGATGGATGAGAACAGAGTAATTTGTCCTTTCTCACAGATTCAGCAGTCCCCAAAACAAGGTTTAGGTACCATAAGGATGCATGATACCATGAACACCTGCTACTGACCAACAGATTTTCCTTCCTTTTGGCTTCAAGGTTTGTGGGATGCAGTTCAAGTACTTTCAAGAGGAGACAACATGCTAATATCCCACACCCTCTCCTGTCACATGTACCTACTACAGCTATGTTTGTTTTCAGGGCTTTTTCTTAAAGCAGGTTTGGACTTAAATTTGGCATTATAAATTTATTTCTAGACTAAGCAACTTGCCCATTGTTACACCTCTCTGTGCCCCACAAGACAGTGTAAAGGCCCAAGCTACTATTTCTGCCTTATTCTTTGCAATGAAGGAATGAGTGCAAATCTCAAGGCTTTTCTATTGTTCCTGCTTGCAATATTTATTTTCTCAGCTAGATCCAGTGTAGCCCTGTGCATCTGCACCCTGGCACTGTTTTGGCCACACACAGGTGCATTCTATCTTGATTGTAACAAAAAATTAAAGCAATAATTTATTCAAATACAAAAGTGAGTGTTCTTCCCTCTACCCTGTCTGCACAGCCCAGTGCATCTCTCTTTAATAACAGCTTAACTTGTTACTAGGACAACCAAAGAAAGGTGACATCACACCTACACCTTACACTGCCTTTATGCAGAAGGCACCAGAAGATCCAAGGTTTTTCTCTTACTGATTGAAAAGGATCCTATTAGACACCTCTGATTCTTCTGTTCTAGGAGGCACAGAAAAAAAGATGCTGTGTAATCATGACTCTCCAACTTTTAAGAGCCAACCACAACCCAAGCAATGTGCAACTTCAGTTTGCACCTGTACTCATGAGTGTCCTTCAGGAAAATGCACAGAGGATCTCTGGAGCCAAAATAGGCAACCAGGATTTCACCTCTGAGATCAGTGACCTAATTTCCAAAAAGAGTTACCTTCCCACTCCGATGACCCAGCTACTCTGAAATTGCTGTCTGCCATGGCACAGCTCAGCAGGAAATCACAGCCCTGTCCTTCACCCCAGGACCTCAACACCCCAAAACTCTCCTCTCTAAGTTTGTCTCTGTCTAGTGGGCACCCCCACTAAGTTTTCCAAGACAGATGTTCTCTGATCTTGTGGGCTGTGACTGACACTTCACTTTTCTAAAGAAAGCTTTTTCTACACCATTTTGTATATAACCAATTTCGCAGGCACATGTGAAGTCAGTCTTGTGCAGCTCATTCCACAGGGCTTTAGCAAAATCCCCTGCCCTTGCTCTCTGTAAACCTGCCACATAAATCCTCTGGAGCATAGAAAGACCTCTGTGTCCAACTAGGGACCAGCAGTGAGGCATCCTTGAGCCTTCTCAAGACTAGACCAGGTGGTGGAGGCAAACAAATAGCTGCAGAAAAGGCAGATCAAGGCGAGTTTGAGGTGTACAGTTACAGTTGTGACAGAACCCCCACTCAGCTCCTTTAGACTGGGTGTTTAAATCTTGTCCATCTCTTCTAAGCAAAAGGTGGAAAATTGACCCACCATGGACCATTCATAGTGTAGCACACAGAACTCAGGAGAAGCCCCCCAAACTTGTTGTAGTTCTTGCATTAGCATGCTTTTGTGATTTGTACAGGATTTGTTTTGGGTGGTCTCTTAATGTTGCTGCTCATACAGACAAGTTGAAAACTGTGCTTATGTACCAATACTCCTTTCTTTTAATATCCTACATAGTTCCAACTGTCTTATTTCACCAACAAATTTCAGTTTTCTGGTCTTGGTGAATCTGCAAGTTTTCCCTCTCTTTGTGCATAGATTTGAGGTCTTCTCTGCCTAGCTATGCTTGCTTTGTGATTCATTCATATGTTTCATTCTTTATTTTTTGCCCTAAGCTGTCACTAGCTTACCCTGCACTCAAGTAAAATTCAGCACCCAGCTCTTTCCTAATGTCTGCCAAAAAATAAAATGAAAATTTATACTAATGTGAGAATAACATGCAAACATCATTTTCCAAGGAACATAAAATATAAATGTGACTATTTCTGCATTTTACTGTATCAATGCTCAAAATTGTTTTGATACCATACACAAATAGGTTTGTAAATGATGTTTTTTAATTTCCATATTAGGTTTCATGCCTATCCTTTTATGGCTTCAGTGTTTTGCTATGATGGTGATTTGTTCCTCAGCTGGTACCTGTTCACACACATCACACACAGTGACAGACTCCAGAGGTCCTATTGTGATTTGCCTTTTTCTAGAGAAAGTGATTATAAATATTTTATCTAATAAGGTCCTAAATATCTTAGAAGGAGACTGAATATTGAAAAGTAATCAATCATTCTTCTGAAGTTGTGCTTCCCCAAACAATTTTTGGTTTAGTCAGATTATGTTTTATCGGTTTAAAATATAAATTAAGGTTCCTCAAAACACAGCCTTTCAGCTATGGCCATAAATGCATTGTTACAAAAAAACCCCAAACCCAAAACCAAAAATCCGAAATCCCAAACAATTTAAGCAATTGTAAAATATAATCATATCCAACCATGTCCTGTGTGTTTCACTTCACACTAACTCTTCTTATCCTTGTGGACTCCACAGAGAGAAGCTTGAGGAGACAAGTGGTTTAAACAATTTCTACCTTGCCAGAAATTTTATCATGAAATTTTCTAATCACCTTGTAAACAGCTACTGAAACACTGTGAACTACTATGGTTGGTGTTTTCCAGACAAAAAAAACCCAAGGCACTACAAGTATGTGACTTAAAAGCTATTGCAAAGCCACGCACTCACTTCCTGATTTTTAATCTTATGTTTTAGGACTGCAGCTATTTCATCCTGGTCCTCCCTTTGATGCATTCTGCTGACAAGATAAAAGCATATTCATGCCATTAGGCTCTTGCAGAGCACAAAAGTCTATTAAAAATAAAACAAACCCCCCAAACCATCCAAAGGAAAATAAAACACCCCCCACCAAGTCCTACCAGGTTCATTTAGCACATTTTCAGCACAATTTTCTATGAAAAGTTGATATCATCACAAATCTTCCATACACTTGGCACTTTTAAAAAGTTGCACATTTTTTTCAGAAAATAAGAGGAGGGTTTTGACAATGAAAGTCTGGCCTCCTCACTCTCCTTCTGACCCTGACATGACACCTTGCAGAAATTAAATCAGCTCAGGAGAAAACTGGACAATTGTCAACCGACAGAGGACAAGGGTTTAGATTACCCTGATATCTTTTTGTAAGTTGTGCCTTCTAATTTTGGTGCTGGAAATGTGACTCAAAATGGTGTTTAGATTACCCTGATATCTTTTTGTAAGTTGTGCCTTCTAATTTTGGTGCTGGAAATGTGACTCAAAATGGTGTTGTTAACAATAAAAACCATCACAAAATAGTCTTTGTCACTGCTAGCAAAGCTGAAGCATAGCATTAAAATGCCTAAAAGTGCACAGGCTGAGAATATTAAGTACAATTGCTAATGGTGGTGTTATCAAATATTTTTTAAAGCCACAGGAGGTTACAAATGAGAGGTCAAAGCTCAGCTTTCACCTGCATGTCTGATAATTCTTTTGTTTCTTATTGTTCTTTTTTGTTTCTTTGCTCACTAATGTGGCCATACAGTCAAGCACTAAAACACAATATTCCCAACCAAGTTGGTTTGCAGCCTTCCATCCTCTCCTCTTACCTGATACAAAGGTATCAAGATCTAAATGTCCTTTGCTATCAAAACCTAAACATACTTGATCTTGGAGAGAGAGAGAGAACTTGGACTCGATTTTCAGAATCCTGTAAGAGCATTTTTCCTGTCAATCCTTATGTGCTGAGATGAAGGGAAGCCACAGCCCTTATGTCTTTAAAAGTTAAAATGTTACACCCTTGCAAAAAGTCACATTAATGATTTTACACGTGAATAGTCTTGCTACACCCTAATTAATGTCCTTACCAATTTCAATGGGATGGCTCAGATGTTGGCACTTGTCAGAACTTTGGAAATTCACTTCTTTTGTATCTTTAGCTATTTTCATGCTCAGAGTTTTACAGCCTGTTCAGCTTAAGAGTAGGATTTTCCTAGGTTTTATATGGCTTTTTCCAGTTTCAAAGACTTATTGGTAAGTTGGCAAAAACCAGTTTTGTCAAGTTTTCCAAAAAACCCATCCAGACTACAAAGGAAAACTGGAAATGAAAACAGTTTGGATTAATTAAAGCTGGCTTGCTTGCCAATGCTTTGATAAGGTCACGGGGAGCTAAGATGAGCTACGGGGACCAGCTTCAAGAAGGTTTGGAAACACAAACTCATTTGTGTGTGAAATGCAATAGGAAACTCTTAAGGGAGGTTTAAGAGACACCAGGCTGTGGGCACTGTATCATCACAAAATTCATTTGTATATCTTTCATACAAGCCTGAGAAATAAAATAACATAAAAAGCTATTGTCCATGTCCTGTGAAAAATGAAATTCGCTGGACCAGATATCCCATCTTCCTTAAAATAATGCAGCCTTCATCACTTCTGCACTGGGATCTTTGTCATGACTTCAAAGTCATAAACTGCTTGAACTGTTAACTCCACTGCTGCTTTTCTTTATTGAAAGGCAGTCAGAACAGCAACTGCTGCACACTGCCATAATTCCTCCTTAGCTGACACTCTTAGGTCAGTTCATTCCGTAAGTGGCTGGAAGTTTTCTGAGAAACCCAAAGATTGGAAAAAATTTACAAGTAAGGAAATGGCTTTGACATTTGAGAAAAAGTGTTTCTGAATGGTAATGTATCCATAGCTCCAAGTTTTCAGCATACAGTGCAAATTAACTGCATCCATTGTAAGTCTTTTATTTAATATCAAAAATGAACTGTGTTCCCAATATTGATGTATCTTCATTTCATTGGGTACCTGGTAGCACAAAATGTGATGTTATAGGTACCAACTGTCCCATGAAAAACTGCAAAATTTTTATTTATTTTTTGGAATTGTCAATAAAGATTTATTATATCGTGCTTTGCTTTGATTAAAAAAACCAAGCCAAACCAAAAACCAAACAAAACCCCAGCAAATTCTGTATGTTGATATGCTTTGACCAAAAAGTGTAGAAGACAATAATAAAAAAAATCCACCACCAATGTAGTGGTTGTTTCTTACTGTTTCTAAAAGGATACTGAGGATACAACCACTTCCTATAAAGCATTATTGCCTGCAGTAATTCTGGCAACATTAAACTTTGTTTGCTGTTTTAATCATTTGGTCAGTAAAAGTACACCAGAGCATAATTTTCCCTTGATATAAATACACAATTAATATTAGCACTAATGGATTCTACACACGACCACAGGAAAATAGTACGTGGTTCTGTAATGCTTGACAGGCACACATGAAGCAACTCAATCTTGGCAAAACCAAGGAATAATCACAGGTAAAGAATTTACCATAGCCCAACTCATTGAACAACATAGCCACTGATAAAATAAGTGACTGAAAAACCAATACTGGAAAGAGTTCAAAGAAATAGATAAAATAAAGTTATAATTCAACACTGAGAGGATGATCTTGCTCATGGTGTTCCCATGCATGACTTTTAAACACACAGTCACAGCAATTGCTTTAATTACACTGCAGAGTTATATACTAATTAAAATGCATTAAAAGGACCATTGTACCCCAAACAAATAAATAATGTTTCTTATTGCAGATTAATAGAATAATTGGATTGTTTCCCAATTTCCTTACAAAAGGAAAAATTCTTGAGATTTTAAAGTATTGGCATTGCTACTGTGGATCATTATTTTTCCTTGCAGAAGTTAGTAGAAGTATGTTCACAAGTGCCTTAGAACAGACAATGTATTGTTCAAAACACACACGTGGGCAGGTTTATTTGGAGAGAGTTCCCAGAAATTTAGACTGGCTACCTCTCTGGGCTGTCTCATCCTTCCTGCTTTATCCCTCTCTGATGCATTCACATTGCAAGTTTCATTTTGCCTTAAGTAGGTTTTAGATCAGCCTTTATGCTCAGATAGCTCTTCCTCCCAGTAAAAGGCAAGACTGCCATTACCAGTAGGTTTGCTATGTTTATAATATATATAAAAACATATACACATTATATACTCATCTATACATCACTAAGATGTTTCATTTCATCCCAATATACTGTGGGATTTTTTTGTTCCTACATATATTCTAAAAAGGAAGGAGCACTGGCATTTCTTATTTAAAAGTCCACAGACTGGAAAGAGAGAGGCAAGTGGGAACAGGGAATCTGCCACAGGTATTTCCACAAGGTGTCTGCAAGTAGAATTATTGTAAAAACTTTGATCCTTTGTCAAACATTCAGTTTACATAATTTTCGAACACCTGCTTATTCTGTTGAAGAATGCACTAGAAACTTATCCTTTATATTAATCTCTGTGGGATGAAAAATTTCTTGGTACTGTCTTGAGTACCCCTTTCCATTCTCATCACTCCTCCGTCTAAAGGAAGGGGTTTTTTTTGTTTTGGTTTGTTTTTTTTGTTTTGTTTTGGTTTGGTTTTTTTGAGACTTAATTAACAAATTAGCTTGTAAAATTCTTTATCACAGGGAAAATACTATCTTGTCCTGTATCTTCCACTGGAGCAGAATGCTAACAAACATAAAACTTTTTCTAGGAAAATTATTAAATACAGCTCAGTCTTAAGTGAGAGAATATATTTTGGCATTTACTGCTCAATTCTCAATTCACTTTAAGTTGTCCAAAGAACAAATGTTTACCTGATACAACAAACAGCTGAGATCAGATGCCTGATAATCTAATACAAAATAAAAGTTACTAACACCTGCTTTTTTACCTGCTCACATCAGAGGTTGCCACAGGAACCACTGCTTTTTAAGCTCTGGGTTAGGAACATGCCTGAGCTGCTGCTATTTCTCACCTGAAGCTGTTTCTCCAGAAGCTGAGATAATGTTCTGAGAGAGCCCACTGACATCTAAAGCACTAATTTTAGAGGCACTGAGGAGGAGTGGTTTGTTTAACTACGATCAGGCATAAAGAACTTTCTACAGCGTAAACGGGACGAGCCACACAGAGTTGTAATTTGCCACCGTGTTGCTCCTGCTACAGGGAGTATAATCCAGACATGAAGCTGAGCCCCGGAGCTGCCATGGCACAACTCCATGAACACCAGCATGGAAAAGGGTCACTGGCCACATGCTGGGCACAGGAGGCACAGCACAGAGTGAGCCAGCAGAGCACCCAGGGGAACGCCTCCTGCACAGGAGGGGTGGTTACCCCTCACACCAGGAACTTTATCTCCAACACTGCCTTTAACTCCTACATAAGGTTTGAGAGAACTTGCAGCACTTTGCTCACTGACACAGCTATGTTTTATTAATGACAAAAATAGGTTAATCTACAGAAATTGCACTCCTTTGACTGTATTTAGTCAAGAGGAAAAAACTAATTGCAAGATTGCGCTGTCAAATAAATGCACATTTGCTTATTTCATATTCTGGGTTAAAAGCTCAAACTCAAGTCTATTATAAATTAAAATCAATACTTGAAACATTTCAGCTCTCAGTTATAAGCAACAACCAAAAGAATCAGGTTATGAAATATACTGGTAGAAGTAGAATGAATTATTAAATAAAACTTGAGAGAGTAAGGCATTTATATTGCACACATTTAAATATCAATTAGGAAAAAAACCAATAAAAGATGATGAACTGAATCATCTCTCTTTTACAACCAACCCACTCTAAAATTGACTGAGGGTAACAGAGAAACAAAGCTTGCAATGTAAATTTCATTCAGTTTGAAATAGGTTAAAAAATTTAATTTATTAACCAGCTGAAATTTACAATCTCTGAACTTAAAATTAATAAGAACTGCATTTATAGAAGTAAATGAAACAGAACAGTGGCACCTGCTATGCACAGCATGCTAGTAACCTCCTAAAGGAAAAATCCAAGGATCTGCTCAGAGAAAACATAAAACTGCACAGAAAAAAAACCCACCAAGAAGTTTAAGAGCCGCTTATTTACTATATTGCAAACCATTTTTTCACAGCAGTAATGGCAAATTATGCATCAATGAAAAGTGTTTAAACCTGACTTTTTTGTCTGTGCCTACTACAGCATCTAGGACCCTCCAAATCACCACAGCATCCCTTCTAACCTCATGAAAGTACTACAGAAGCTGTAGTGTGGAGATAGCAAAGCCTTCAAGCTGACATTTTGAGATAATCAAGATTTTGAAAGTACCTTGCAAGCTGTAACTACCTTACATCCCTACCACCCTTTTCAAGTAAATTTGAAATAAAATACTCCGGTAAAAAAGAACTTGAGAGTGGCCAATGTTCCTTTAAATGGCTTAAAACCAGGATTTCTCCTACACTGGAAGGGTTCTAAGTACTTCACAGCAGTAGTCACTGTGGATGATGTTACCCAGGATGAAAGAATGTCAGCAGTTCAGCTACTTTTTATATCACAATTGTTATTATTTATCCAGGAGTGATCACACAGTGACCTGAAATTACCAGCACAGGTGGGGCCAGCTGACTGACAAGCACTGGGAAGAGGAGCTTGCTAAACCCAAGAACCATTGTTGCTGTTCAGGACAGATGACTGCACACATCTGTGGGGTGGAGAGGAGATCCTGCTGCTCCTGGAGGACTTGCTGGGAAAGGGCAGACCACGGCTTGATCTACCCTAACAGCATAACATCACAGAACTCCACTCCAGAGCTGCAAGGTGGGCAGTCCCAGACAGCAGCTTCCCCTTAAACCAGGGTTCTGAAGCCCCAAGCTGCACTCTGCTCCCCAGGCTTGGCACAAGGGGCACGTCCAGGCTGGGACTCCCCAGTGAGTGCTCCTTATCTCTTCCAGTGTCTGACACCTTCACAGCAGTTGAGCAGGAGGCTCCATGAGCTCCAACTCCCACCCACACCCTTCCTGCCATCCCACACCGCCCCAGAGTCCCTAATAAAGTTCTTGTCTTCTACTCACGTAGAAAGCTACAGAGTAACACAGTAGTGTAAGACCTGGCAGTGCTCTCTAAATCTCAAAAGCCTTCCACGATGCTGAATAAAACCCAGCCATTTATAACACAGCTCAAAAGACAATAGAGGCAAGATGCAGAATCACAGCTCATTTCCTCTTGGACACATTGATGTCCTACCACGGTAATTTTAATATTAATTGCAGCATGGAAAAAAAAATCTTAGAAAACTAGTATGGCAAATAAATTTATATGTGCCCTTCTCTTCCCCCTAAATTCCTCTTCTTTTTTTTTTTTTTTTTTTTTAATCCCTTTCTCTTTTACTTGATGGTTTCTTTAATGGATTAAAGCAAAGATCCCTACACTTTCCTTCCCTTAAGATGAACCTTCAGAGTATATAAATTGCCTGAGTAAATAAAAGAAAGGAGGGAATTACTAATTTAATGCTCTTCTATCTCTTGGGGAAAAAGCCCATGTAATTAACTGTAATGAGATTAAACTAACTTGTTGTTATTAATTTCCCAGTGCTGGGAAACTATATCGGAGACCCATAAGGCTGTGTATTAACCATCTTTATCTACATTTGGCTTGCATATCTCAGTTTCTACAGCTGTTTTAAAGGAAAATGTTTAACTTCATCGAGTTGCAAAGCCACTCAGAAGTATAAGACATTGAATCTGGTCCCTTCAGGTAGAGACACGAGATTCATCTGTAGCTGAACACCATGAATGGGTGGAGCCACGAGCAACAAATGCTGCCTACACCAAGTAAACAGAATAATTATTAAATTCTTACCAAAACTTTTTTCCATTACTTCTTTCTGACACATATCTTGAACATTCACTGTACAGTTCACGATGAACTCTGGAGAAGAGCAGTCATTATTTAGCTGGAACTCCTCACACTGGTAACACTGTATTTGCAAACCCAAACCTGGAACAGACAGAGATTCGTTCAAAATCATAGAATTCTTTCTGTTGGGAAGGACCTTATAGATCATCTCACTCCAAGCCCCTGCCATGGGCTGGGATACCGTCTGCTAGACCGTGTTGCTCAAAGCCTCATCCAACCTGGCCTTAATAATAGCAATTGTGTTAAAAAAACCAAACCAAACCAAACCAAACCAAAAAAACCCCACAAAAACCAAAACAAAAACTAAACACCGAAGAAAAGCAAACAACCAACACGTGCCAGAAATCTTCCTCATCTTCGGATTTTGCTGTTCCTAGCTACTCAACAGCCCAGCCGAAGTCCCGCTCTGACAAACACAAAGTAAACCCAGCGTGCCACCCGCTCAGCGGAGGCCGAGCGCTGCGGGCTCTGCTGATGCTCCTTTCCGCGGGGCGGCCGCTCCGGCGCTGGAGCCGCGGCCGCCAGGAGGCGACGGGCACCGGTACCGGCACAGCCCCGCAGCCGCTGCCCGGCGCCCGCCCTCGGCTGCCCCTCGGCGCGGCGCGCTGAAAGCCGCCCGCGCCCCGCAGAGAGCAGCCCGGCTCACAGATACACTCCGGCTCTTATCTGCGCCGACGGGTTGGCTCAGCTACTAATTAATTACAAATGATTTAATTACTATTTTGCCATGCACAATTAAAGCGGAGGAGCATCCTCGCCAGCCGCCTTTATCATGCAAACGAGGCGCTCCGCGTGGCTCGCCTGAAGCGTTCCGCCGGCAGCTCCCGCACCCCTCGTCCCGCGGCGGGGACCCCCGGCCCGTGCCCGCCCTCGGCTGGGAGCGCCCCGCTGGCACCGACCCACCGCCCGCGGACAGGCACCGGCTGCTGCGCCTCGCCCCTCGGCAGCCAGCGCTGCGGACACCGGGCAGGACGGGGGCTCTGCTGCCCCGGTCCTTATAGCAGCCGGTAGCAGCTCCGTCGAGGGGCTACGAGGGGACGGAGTCTCTCAGCGCCGGGCTGGCCGCGGGCGCCTCCGGGCGAGCGGCGCGGAGCCCCTTACCTGGCGCCAGGCACAATCCCCAGAAAGTTGCAGCGAGGAGGAAGAGCCGCATCCTCCCGGAGCCGCGGCCGCCGGGCTGGCGTGCAGTCGCGAAGGGGCATCAGAAGCAGAGATGCAGCGGAGGCGCCGCGCTCTTGTGCCGCTTCCCCGCCGCCTCCGCTGCGGAGCGGCGCCCGGGGAGCAGGCGGCGGAGCCCGCCCTGCCCAGCCCCGCGCCTCGCTCCAGCCTCGCCGGAGTTGAGCGCTGAGACTGGAAGAAACTGTAGGAGAAGCGAGAGCTGGGGGGCGGCTCTCCCCTCCCTCCCCCAGCACCATGTGATGCCGGCGGAGCGGGGCGGGGATCCCCGCCAGCCGCCCCGCACCTCGCCGGGCGCGCCTCGGGGACGGGCGAAGTTCAGCGAGGGAGGGGAGCCCCCGCACCGCCGGGTCCGGGCCCGTCTCGCACGGCGCTGCCGAGGAACCCCGCGACCCTCTGCCCGCCGGGGCTGCTCGTCACACCCCCGCCCTCCTCCTCCGCTCCGGCTGCGGGGCTCCGGCACAGACCCCGCGCCGTGGCGCGACTCCTCCGGTCCCTTTGGTGTCCCCGCCCGCCCGCAGCCCACAGGTGGCAGCCGGAGCGCGTCTGTGGGGACTGAGAGGCCGGGCCCCGCTGCGAGGCGTCGCTCGCCTCCCACAAACGCCCCGCAGCACCCGCGTCCCCGGGAGGGACTGAGGGGAGGCGCGGCCCCGCCATTCCCTCCTCCCAGCCTCCTAACAGGGGAATTCAAGCGTAACAAAAAGGGGGAAAGGGCGCGGTGGTCGCTACGTGCCGGAGCTGCGGTCAGACCTTGCCTCCTCCGCGGACACGGGATGGGCGGGAGGCGGGGGAAGGGGATGAGGCGGTGGGAGCTGGTGGAGGGGTGGGATGAGGCGGGATGAGGCGGCAGGAGCTGGTGGAGGGGTGGGATGAGGTGGCAGGAGCTGGTGGAGGGGTGGGATGGGGTGGGATGAGGCGGCAGGAGCTGGTGGAGGGGTGGGATGGGGTGGGATGAGGCGGCAGGAGCTGGTGGAGGGGTGGGATGGGGTGGGATGAGGCGGCAGGAGCTGGTGGAGGGGTGGGATGAGGCGGGAGCTGTCGGGGGCTGGGCAGCCCGTGGGGAGGGAAGGGCCAGGGCAGCTCGGGGTGCTGCGCCCACGTCATCCCTGCTGGGACCGTCTCTGTGGCTCGCCTCCTCTCCCGATAACCACGTTATTTCCCAGGGATCGTTTCACAGCTCTACTGCAAGGAGGAGTTAATTAAGCTTCAATCGCTGTTTAAAAGCCGCGTGTCAGGAATTCCCCGAGCGCTGCCTGTCCGTGCGCTGCCCCGGAGCGGGGGAGGCTCCGTGGGCATCCCCTGATCCCAGACCTGCACGCCCAAGCTGTCACAGCATCCCCTTCCCAAAACCCCTCCGCAGGCACAGGTAGGCAAGAGAAGTTTTATTTACGAAAGGTGTTTCAATGAAAATTTCTTAAAAGTTGAAAAAGACGATGCAAGTTTACAGCAGAAATTACTTAAAATATAACAAATTGCACAAAATATTAACACTGATCATACAATATTTCAAAGATTAACAAGTATGTGCTAAAGAAACTGTAGAGTCTAGAAATACTCCAAATATATCTAGTTTACAATTGCTGTACAAAAAGCAATTATAAATACTTCACATCTAGAAAAAATACACAGAACCTTTGAAATAGACTTTCCCTTACATATAAACAACCTTTGTAAAAAAAAAACAAACCCAAACCCACCCAATACAGGCCAATCCCCCCACTCCAAGATATGTTTGAACTAGTACTGGTTAGCACCAACATCTTAGTGTGTCACAAACAGGAGTTTTTGTTTTTTAAAAAATAATTTTAGTGTTTAGAATTTACTTGAGACGAAACAGAGGCTAGAAAAGATAACACAGTATGGTACATTCATAATTTGGTGGGAAATGAGCACAGAGGAGGTGGAAGTTGAAAAGCTATGTTACACTCAGAAGTACAGGGCAGTTTATGCGGTTCTCATTCCTACGAGACTCCTGTTTGTGTCAGCAGTGAATTGCTTTGACCCTGATCTTTCAAACACTTATGTGCATGATTGATGAAGCCAATGCCAGCAGTATCAGGCCTTTTAATCTATTCATTTTCTCGCCATGTCAAAAGTCAAAACCCTTTTGAAATAAGACACCTGTTGTGAAGTTGTAATAAGTGAAATGCGTGTTTCCCTAGAATACCTGTATGGAATTGCACTAAAAGTAAAAAATAAAGTATGTTTTCTAAAAGGGAGTCCATGAAAGTTCATTAGAGACAGTCTGGCAGGCTCAGGTTCATGGTAATGCAGTGTTTCTACACACAGTTTTAAGACTAGAACAATTATAACTCTTTTTAAAAAAATCTACTTGCTTTTTTTTTGTTAATATTAACACCAATTTCTTTAAGTTAGTAATCTGCCATTACAGGAGCATAGCACCAATTTAATATTTATTGCTGTCATGTATCCCTACAAATATATTCTCCCAAGGTATTTACAACTGTACAAATATTCACAAAAGTGCAAAATTAAGACTTTATTCTGTGTATTTGTTGTGTTGGGTGTTGAGTCCCACACACTACTGTGATGCTATCCTGCCTTATTGCTGCGTGGTGGGAGGTCAGAACACCCTGATGTGAGCACAGCGAGCCCGAGGGGGAATTTTCAAGCAGTCTCCTCTCGCCCCTGACTCCAGGCTCGCCTTCAGCCCCATTCCGTGCTGCAGCCCACTTGGAAGAGTCCCTAAACGTCGTTGGAGCCTTGGCTGGTGCAAGAGGAGAAGCTGTCATACAGGGAATCACTCAAGGATTCCAAATTGTCCACATCCTGCCGACCTGAGCTATTCAAGGAAGCTGCTTCTTTCTTTCCATTTTCTTCCTTCTGTCCTTCAACCTTGTTCAGACAGTTCTTCTCTTTCTCTAATGAAAGTACATTATTGCTGTTAAATTTATTGAGAGACTCCAGGGAAATTTTAGATGCTCTATTCTGGGAATCTTCTTTTGGTTCTTCAGTTTGTTTCAATTTCTGTAAAAGTGAGGGAAATATTAGAAGCATATTCCTTAAAAAGTTATCCTATTATACATCATTAATTACCATCTTTCCAAAGTTCACAGGGTGAAAGGAAATAGATTGTTAGATGCTTAAATAACTGTTATGATTAAATACAACATTAGTGTCCATTTTAGGATAAATCATAACTTTAATGATTCTTCTGAGACAAATAAAGCTCCCTTTATGTAACACTCAAATGCTATTAACATGCTAAGCAGCAGACCCTGGTTATGCACTTGTTAAACATCTCCAGCATCCTCACAGTAACTGCCATCCTCTCCTGTATTAATACTTTGGAGGGGTATGTTTAAACAGGTACTTGTGTAAGTAGAGTTCAAAAAAAAAAAAAAAAAGCACAGAGGAGTAAACAGCATTTTCCATAAATTAAGGTTGCAAATGAAACTTGCTAGGGAATAACCTCACATTTTGCATGTATAAGCCTATTGATTTCCACAAACCCAAACCTTCTCTAATAGACAAGAAAGCAACAAGACAGGAAATTACACTGAACTGGGCTGTTCCCCACAGACCAGAATCAATCAGATATTGGCCAGCCCTTCTTGGAGAAGTGGTGTAATTCTGTGGGAACACTGGACGATGTATTAGCACATTTTATTAAAAACACACTGTAGGATTGTACCAGAGTAATTTTATCCCTTTGTGAGCTACTGGTATTTTCAATCAGAGATCTGACCAAGGAATCATTAGGGAGCTGTGTAGGGAGCAGCTCAATAAAAATGACCTGCTGTTCATACACAGAGTGTTTCAAAATCTGAGTAACTAACTCCTCTTACAGATCATATTACCAGAGAAATACGGGATAGCATTCAATGTTTTACAATCAACATTCAATAACCTCCTGGACAGATAAGATTCAAGGATTCTGAGATATGCCATCAGAGTGCAAAGCAATTCCTCATTTTCGGTACTGCTGTCAGATGGCAAAGACAGAATCAGTAAATTACTGTAAATCCAAGGCATCAATATTTATGTTTAGCTAGAAAATGAGATGGCATTTTAAGCACACTGAAGATATAGCTTGGGCAGATGTGTGGATGCTGTGGGTCATTACATGTGCAGTTGTAAAGGGTCCTTAGAACTTTCTGAAGAATTCAAGCTTCAAGTCAGTCTAATGTGCATGCTGTGCTGCTTCTCCTTGGAAATATTTGGCAAGAGAAGATAAATTGTTACATAGTTTGATTGCTTGTTTTGATGGCTAGTTAGATAAAAACTGAAATGCCAGTCCAATGACTGTTTTTGCTCTGATCTTGTCACATTTCATAAGCTGACAATGCATAGATTAGATTACTATTTTTGGAAAATGTTTCAAACAAACTTGAGCAAAGCAATAGGAGATCCTAAAGTCTTAGTAAATGAAACATTTCCTATTTGGTGCCTTAATTAATCTTGAGTCTAAATGGTTTGAGGGAACGTTGTGTTGGATTCTAATTTTGGATTACAGTTAAAATTAAGATCTTCAATATCTGTAATTAAAATTTTTTCTGAGCAAGGGGAATATAATCCTTGGTAATGGGAATGAACACAAATTTAGGACCCTACAACAGAGATTTTTCACATTTTCATCTTAAAATGTTCTTCCCTTTGCCCTCATTTAAAATACCAAAAACGTTGTTTCACTTCTCTGCAGGACAGATAAGAAAATTCTCAGCCATGGCATCAATAACACACGTTGGCACTTTTTGCTTTTTGGAGTGCTAAACCTAAAATATTTTATTGCATGACAGACTAAATGATGTTTCTTTGTCTGTAATTTTCCCACTTCACAGCTTTCCTTTAGATAAATTGAATGTGACTACTTAGCACAGACTTGGGACTGCACGACTCAATACTGGAGTTAGTAAGGCCTGTGATAAAACCCTTATTGATTCAAATGGAGCCAATTTCAACTCCTGGGCAGAGGGAGCACAGACTCCTGGAGAATTTGCAGGACTGAGCAGTTTGGATGAAGCATCACACAGAGGAGGATTTTGGCTATCCTACTGAAGGATTGATTTACACCACAGAACGGACCAGACCGAATTCATTGGTATATTCTACATATATCCAGTATTAATAATTTTTTATACCTTTAAAGCAAAACCTAGGCTACAATCCTACTTTAATCACACCCTAGATTCTCGTTTATTTTATAGAGTACATTAGAGAAACAGCAGGCAATAAAAGTACTCTACAAATTTCAAGCAAACATTGAATCCAGTGAAATTTAAGTGAACTGAATCCCATCAGTGAAACCTGTTGGCAAAAAGATACTGAGCAGTGAACAGTACATCTACTGTACAGGACATCAAGGCTTAAAGGGAAAACTAATTCTAATTGTGATAGCAGAATTTTTTACTAAAACAAGAATCAACTCAGAAATAAGTTACGGATTTTTTTTGGACATAAATTTGTTCTTTTTAGGTGTCCTAGTGCCCAGTTACATCCTTCTGCAAAAAACCCCCAACCTTTTCCTTTCTTTAACACACAGAAGAAAACTCATGAGCAAAAATAAAACTTCAAGCAGAGATATTAATGTAAGAATACACATAATCAACAAATAATTTTCTCCCACAATAACACAATTATGTTCATTCCTAGAGCTTAAAGAAAGCATTAAAAGTCAGTGGTCATTTCTTTAACCTTTAGAACAAATGTTAACACAAGTTAAGAATTTTTTCTCTAGTTACTATAGATACAATTTGTAAAAAAAATTGCCAAAGAGTATTTATTTAGATTCATCCATAGTAAGTTTCTTATTATTCATGGCAGTCACAAAAGCTGCTGGATGAATCAAAGTGCAAAGGCAAAACACCTATTGTTAGAATTTGATTGATAAACTGTGCATGTGGTCACGTAGTATCTTTGGGATTTTTATGTAGGTTTGCTACTTGGCTGCAGCAGACTTAGGGCTATAACAAAGAACAAAAGTTAGCCCAAAGATGTTAGCAGTGTGTATTTTAAAGTAATTAGTTCATTAATGCATTTGAGAGTCCCACTAATGTGACCCAACAGCTGCCTCTGCAGAGTGGAATGTGAGGTGGGTGTGTTGTAGATCCACAAGAAGTGGGTGAGATTTGGTGAGGAGTGTAGAGAGCCCCCAACCTCTGAGTCATGGGCTCCAGTCAAATCTCTCCTACCTCAGGAGTGGCTTTCTGCATAGTGAACAGGTGGGTTTATCACCTCAGCAAAAAGAAAGACTCCATGATTTTGCTCAGAGCTAAGATGGGGCCAACAGCCCGTGCTTGCCCTCACACAGGATCCTTCTCAGCAGTAATGCTTAAAACCATTTCACCCTGCAAGTGTTGACTTTGCTGCTGACTATTCTGAACTCTTCTGTGAATAAGGTGAGTGCTGCATTTGGTGGGGACACTATATGCTTTCCTAAATATCAGTTAGGGGAAAAGACAAAAACATGTAGTCAGAGACTTTGGTCTGTGAGAGAAAGATAATAGAAAAAAAGCAAAAAAGGCTCAGTGCAGACAAGAGCTGTGATTTTCACAGTGCCTCTCTAACAGCTCTGGCCCATCACCCTAAAGCAGATCAATGGTTAGCTTGTGTTACTCAGGAAAAGTGTATTTTTGTATGAAAAACCTTTACCATTATGGCTTAGGGTATGGGGAGAATCTGTTGTTTTACTCCACTGTGTAGGTGGGGAGCTTCCCACGGCTGGAGGTCCTTAGGTGCCCACAGTGGGGTGCCTTGTACCCCCTGAGAACAGTGACCAGTTGTCAGAAGAGGAGAAACTCCTCCCAACATACACAGACATTCATCACGAGTCACATCACTTTGAAATAAACCCACGAGTCATGAATTAGAATAATGTTTCCTCGTTGGCAACATCCTAAAGGGAATAACTAAAACCCATTAGTGATGTAATAAAATCTGGCATGTCACTTCAAGCACAGCAAATTAGGAAAACAAAACTAGCCTGCAGTTACACTGATACATCATAAATAGGTGTTATTCCTACATTAAAGCATCGAATTATATTTTCTGCTAACTGTAAAAATGAGAGGTTACATGTGGGAAGAATGCCTTTTCAGAGCTGTGTGATCCAGGACCAGGAACAACTGCAGCCCTTCTGAATGGCACAAAGATTCCTCAGGTGTAGTGGGAAGGAGGTGCAGGCAAGGGTGGGCTGGTTCACAGCACAAAGGATCCCACACTTGTGTGCAGGAAGGGAAGCAGCAGCAAGGCCATTTCTTACACGTGGTAACACACAGAAGCTCTGATTATCTGGAGGTCAGGCTATGCTTGTAAGTCCTGCCAGAGCCTAGAAATAGCAATGAACCATTCTGCAGGATAAATGTATTTTCCAGCTGTCTAAGTTTAGTTAAGCAGCACTTTAAAGGTCTCAGAATCAGTTACAAAAAAGAATAAAACGAACTCTATTTATGTCTCTCATGCATTGGGCAATTTAGTTTTTAGATTAACACAAAAGCAAGAAGGGCATTGCTTCAAGTGAAGTATAACTGCAAAACACCATTGGGTAAAAACAACAAAATTGCTATGAGAATTAAATATAGATCAACAAAATCAATACTTAATTGTATAACTCAAGGTCTTTCATTTCAGATCTGATCTCTAATAGAAGTATGTTCCCTTTTGTTTTTTTTAGTTATTGCTCATAACTTTATTGTGAAGGAAAACAATTTTCTAGATTTTTACTTTTTAAAAATTGCTTGTTACTTTGTCTGCATATGCTCAGGATAAACTTGATCCCAGGAGCCACTATTCCTTATTTTAAATTACCAATTTAGATATCCTCTGAGTCCTGTAACTGCTTGGTATATATGACACACTGGGTCTAAGTGGGATACGCCGTTGCAGCATTACACAGGCTCACACATAACCCGTTTAGAGGAACAATTTTAATATGCTCACAGCTTGTTGTGGAGCAGGTGCAAGGAGATACAGAGCACTTTTCTGACCAGAGATGTACTGGTCTAATCAGAATTAACTTCTCACTGAATTCTGTGGTGTCACAGAACAGTTTGCAGTAGAAGGTGCCACATGAAAAGGGTTGGGCTTGAGCAGCCAGGCAGTAGATGTCTGTCACCCAGCCAGGACAGGATGCCATGCAGGCTCTCTGTGGAAAGTGAACAATCTCCAGATCTCATTTAACAACAGGTGAACAAGTAACACTCTGCAGTGAAAACAGCTGTACAGTCACATCCAGGAAACTACAAAGGTGAAAGCTGTAACTGTGTGACCTCTGCTGCACTACTGCTGAGCTAAAAATGTGATGTTTGAACTTCTTTCTCTTTAAAGCATAACTTTAAATAATAGGATTAGCCTTGCTCTCCATTGTACATTGTCAGAAGTTTCATCTATTTTCTGGGCTGACAGTAAAATAATTTCTGAAATAATTAATCAGGTTTTTTTTTTCTACTTGAGCAGAAATCCCCAAATTATTTTGCTGTAGCAGACAATGGCATTCTCAAAGACACATCATCAGATTTCCATGATGATCAAAAAGTGTCAGTTTATTTTCTGGGAAAAATGCATTGCTAGGAAGCAATTTTAAGTTAATTGATCTGTTCTGCAGTTGATAGGAAAGCCAGATATACATAGGTATGTATCATGCCCTGATGGCATTATGGCTAAGGTAACAATGACAATGTAGTCAAAGTTTACCTACTGTATTTCAGAGTATAAAAATCTACAAATATATTTTAGTATCACAAGGAAAGCATTTCTCATGATCCTGAATTGTAACTAAATTATCTTAGAGGAGAAAAGCAGATTATCACAAACTGTGTACGATTCATAGCTGCAGATCTGGACAAAACAGCTATTGCCTAGTGAGCAGGTGGCTGAGAAGTTGAGACTTATGTTGTCTGTAGCTTGAATTCTTGTGTGGTTTAGGAGATAAAAGACAGTTTAGTGAATTGGGCCTTTTGATTTCAAAAGCATAATTTTCATAAAATGACGAGGTGATTCAGTACATTCAGCATTCTAATGCCAAGATTAACATCCTCATACATGAATATTTATTTCCTTGACATGACAAGACTGTTTGACCTGATTAGGTTTATACCAACCCTCTTTGAACTTCTGCATAATTTAATAAACCAGGATGTTGAGGTCTGAGTTCCCAGGCTTTTTGCCCTCTGTTCAGGCACAAACTGAATGGCACAAACGTGGCTGTTTTCTCACAGTGCCTCAGAATGGCCAATGGCTGCATCAACTCCTCAGGCACAAAGTTTATTTAAAAAGGAATAAGAAAATACGATTCTAAGTGGCAATACCTTGGAAAACGATAACAGTGCTGGTGCTCAGCCAAGTGTGTTGAGGGGATGTATTAAAAAGAAAAGCAATTAAACACCAGTACTTTCTCCAGAAGGCAAAGCACAGCCTCACTCTGTTCACATTGGCTGAATTACCAATTTTGCTTCTCACAGAGGGAATCCACCCACTAAAAGCAATGCTTAGTGCAATCAGAAGCCCACCACAAGGCATTGAGGAAGAAATATCCATGGTGAGAAAGGAAGCTGTTACTCAATTGAACCTGATGGACTGAAAATGACCAAGAGATGTGTAGGATTCACTTTACTTCTTGAGATTCTTTTAGATTTACTTGTAGAGGGACCTAAATAGCAAAATCTTTCTGATTTTCTAGTGATTGAAAAAAAATGGCAAGGAAAAAAGTCATACTGAAAGGTAAGATTGGTGACAAAGTTATTGAACTTGGCTTAACTGTTTGAAGATCAATACCCTGACAGAATTATATGAAAGGTTATTTTGCCAGTGGTACTGGAACTATGCAATCCTAAATAACTTCACTGTTTCAGTCTTCATCAAACTGTATTTCACCTCACAGAATTTAAATATACAGAGGTTTGTCCTACTGAATGAAAGTAGTTACCCTTACCTTGAAGAAAATATAGCTGATTGTTTCAATAAGGAAGGAGCTTTAGACAAAAAAGGGGCTACAATTTTATCCTAGAGGTTTGAAGTATTTTTTTTTAATTGGGATTGTTACACAGAACTGAATCAAGAAGGGGAGAAAAAATACAGTCTGAATATTTTTTTAAAATCCAGTACCAAACACAGTTCTTAATGAGATAGATTCCATCTCCCATTTGATTGAAGCGAAAAAATCCTCTCAAACTCAGTAAATGCAGGATTGTACTCATATAACACATAATCTCACAGACATTTTCAGTAATCAGAGTGATTTTTTCTGTATGGCTGAAATATTCTCAGACTCCTGTTCCTGAGCATTAGCTGTGTTCTTACTCGTCTTCAGCTTCCATCTTTGGCTTTTTTGAATAAGACAATTTATTTTGGTAGCTGCAAAGACACTTATCCCCTCTCTCTCTAAAGATGCCTCAGCTCCTGGCCTGCACTCTCTGTATGTCAGTCACCTGCAATACTGGAACTGGGAAAATGGAATTGCACTCCAAGAATGTAATGCATTGTATTGTAAAAGGTAATTGGAAGTGGGTAATGATTTTCCTCACTAGTAATCCTGTGGTTTTTGTCCTGGACTAGATTCATAGCCTGTGACCATCCAGCTGACCTGTGGATAGAAAGACAGAAGCAGTAGAAAGAGAATCATGGAACAACAGAACTCTTTAGGTTGGAAAAGACCTTCAAGACCATCGAGTCCAATCACTGAAGAAGCAACATTATATGGCAGGATCAAGAGTAAATCAGTAGTATGACAAAACCACGTAGAAATAATTCTCCCAGCTATGAAGACTGGCTTGTTTCATGCATTAAGAGGGCTGTGCTGTCTGGGAGAGAGTTCAATGAGAGTGAATCTCTGCTGGGAGACCTGCAGAGGAAGGAAAGAGAATATTCCTTCTTGCAAGTCCTCAAAATGATTCAGAGAGGTAGCTTAAACAAAGGAGTAAGTTCCACAGAAAATAGGGCTTTTTTATTTTTAGCCTGTAGAAGAAAGGAAGTTTGGGAAGAAACAATCTTCCCAGACCCACCAGTTCCCCTCTGTGTGACTGCAACACTCGCTGCTGCACAGGGAGCCTTCATGTCCATGGTGCACACACATCAGAACTAAAGCTCTTCCAAGCTCTCACCAGGAATATAGAGGTCAAAATTTTAGAATTTGGAAACAGGGTCTTCTTCATTGTTAAAAAATTCCGAATCAGCTTGCTTTAACCCCAATATAGTTTATTTTAGGAGACTGAAGCTGACATTTCCATTTCCACTACAGAGTTTAATCAACTCTCTACATATCCGAGATTTTTCTGCTAATGATTCTAACAAAAACCCACTGCCCTTTCTTTCCCCTCCTGTGACACCTGGCCTCTGAAAGGCACTGATGAAACCCCCTAGGTGTGCCCTCCTCTGCACCTTCCCTAAGTGAGGATTAGGGGCTGGGCAGCCCTGCACTGGTAAGGGCTCCTGGTGGAGCAGGGGAAGGGGGTAGAGCCCAGGCTGCCTTCCCAGTAAATCTGTAGCAGCCTGAAGCACATGCATCCTGCTTCCTGATTCTGTGCAAGGAGACTGGAGAAGTTCCTTTGTAATCAGAGAAAACTGGGACAGGATAGATGCAAATAATGATGCTGGTTACATGATTGTGCTTGCCCCCTCTCCAGCTGACATTATGAGATGCAAAGTTTTCAGCTCTGATTCAAGCAAAGCATGAATTGCAGATGGAAACCTATGTTTTAAGTTCATCTGCTATCAAATCCAACATAACAGTACAGTTATTTACATGAACTTTCTAAATTTATGCAAACAATTTATCTCTGCTGTAGGGCAGAGTATTTCAGGGACAGAAGCACAACACACACAAAAATCCAAGATAGTTTCAGGCATAGGCTGCAGAACCAAATTAAAGTAGAAGGATAAATCCTCTCTTGCAATTTTTAGTTCATTTCAGTACAGCAAGCTGTATCAATAAAAAGCCTATAGTATAAGTCAGCTAGAAAATAAATGCTATGAAGGATGTTCCGTTTTATGTTGTTTGAATTTGATTAGTGATTAGTCCTGGCAGTTAAACCACATGGGAACAGTAATCAAGGTTTCTCTACTGTGGTTCTGTAACAACTGGAAAACACTGTTGGCTCATGTCCTATTCCATGATGGGATATTAACCTAGAATCTAATTAATATATGAATGAATTACGTTTCTAGAAACATACTATATTACCATCAATTTTAAGTGAGTTCCTAACAGGAGATAAGATGAAGAAAAAGCTGTAGAATTACCAGAGGCTGATAAATTCTGTTTACTGTGACTGATGATTTTTATGGAGGATAATTTTACAATCCATCAAACTTTTGTCAGTTCAAGAATCATGCTGCCAAACGTATGCAGTAAATTAATTTTTAAATTTACATATTTATTAAAAATCTTATTGAAAACAGCAGGAAGTAAGCCTTGTTTGAATAATAAAATAACTTGTTATTCTACTGGAAAGAAAACAAAAAAACCCCAACCTTCTATTAAGATGATTTTATAGCAAGGCAATAATTATAAACAACTACATGAATTAGTTAACCAAACACTGTATTAAATAGCCAACCCAAAATTAATCAAGATTTAGAAAACCTGTTGGAAGATAATCAAGAAAAAAATGCAATTTAAAAGCTAAGAAATTCATGGCTGAGTTTCAGGTGTGCTGGAGGACAGGTTTTCTAACCCAGGCCTGCTGGCTGGAGCTCCTCGATTCTGGGGGAAACCATGGGGAGGTGCAGAGGAGGAAGGGATGTTCCCATGCATGTGCCCACTGGCATCTTTGGTCCCTTCCCTGCAGTTTTCTTTGGCCACCCCTGGCACTGGGGCCAGCCATTCCCACTCTTAAAACTCGTGCTTTGTGTGTGCAGAATGCACACTGGGTACGTGCAGGGAATGGGCAATTCCTGTCCTAAGCACTGTAGGCAGGTGATAGTCCTTTTATTAACTCTAAAGGATGCTCAACAAGAAACATTTGTTTCTCTGTTATTAAGAGAATTAAGAATTAGAATTATTAGAAATAAGAATTTAGAATTAAGCAGAGCAATGCTGGGCACCAAGATGACCACTGCTGGAGATGCAGATGAAAGCTCCTACAGCCAGGAGATTATTATTAGTGTTGAACTTGCCTCCTCACTGAATTGAAGCAGTAATATCCATTTTTGTTAACATGCATATCATCTAGCCATGATCCGATGGGAATTTTAGTTAATTTATGGATTTAGATGTGTTTGCTGCATCTTTTAGAAACATGTACATCTGTTTGTGGTCATGAGAAGCTCTATCCTACTTTGTGGCTCAGCCAGGCATACAGAATGTCTCCCACTGGGACCTGGCAGGAGGCATCAGTGCTTGCCAACTCTCTGTGAGGGGAACAGCCTCCAAAGAGAAGACTCAGGGACAAGTGCTGGACAGACCTTTGCCTTTCCACCTTCAGCTCCCCTGGGTACCAGCAAAGTTCAGGTTAAGCATCTAACAGGACCTGAAAGGGTGCTAAGCCCACCTGGGCTGTAAAAGGCCCTTCCTGGGCTGTGAGGTGGAATTTTGGCAAGGCTTTTGAGGCTTTTTCAGAGAAAGGAGGCACAGTGAAAACACATATTGGGAACCCTGGGTCTGTGGGGTCTGACACCCCCTGTCTGCTGTGAGAAAATCTTTGTTGGGAATGACTGAAGAAGGAATTTGGTGTGAGGAACCAGCACAGGCTCCTGCTCCCACAGTGGGCTTCCTGCAGGGGCAGAATAACGGAGTATTTTTTGCGTTGATTTTGCTGCAATTTGTGTATAAAAAGAGAAATGTGTGAAGTGATAGCTGCCACATGACTGGATTTGCTGGACAAATGCTTTAGGAGATTTATTGACCTTAGCAATGCAGAAGTGTTAATCAGTGCTGCAAAGGTCAGTGAGATACTGGTGATATAGAACATGCTCCTATGCCTAAACCATAGATTGCAATATTGTTAATATAATAGGCCACTAGGAGGACTAAAATACAACTGGAATTCATGCAGACACACTGTATAGCTAATACACACTCACTCACTTTTTGAATGACCAAAGATGATACAAACAGAAAATCTGGATGAAAATACAGAATAAAGCAGTTGCCAGACCCTACTAGTGAATGAATAATTTGAAAAAAATGTTGCTGAAAATGAACAGGCATGTAATATTTATTGGAATACAAAAAACCCCAATCTTTTAAATGTTGATTTCTTCATTACCTTCGGTTATTCAGCATTCAAATACTCCTAACAATGGAATAAAAATTTCCTCCATGCACAGACATGGTTAGGAGCCCTGTATGGACAGCAGGACAGCTGAAGGTGGTAGAGTTCTGCCCATGTAAAACTCTTTGCAGGATCAGGGTGTGAATTTGCTTCTGACATTTTGAAAACTCATCAGAGGAGTGATGTGTTTATGGTTAGCCCTTCTAATGCAAGATCCCATCTTGAGCAAGAATGCTTGATGAGAATATTAACTAATAATGATTATTTGCTTAGTGCTGCTGTGAGGCCTTCAAAGCTCTCAAAGCAGCCTGCTAACAGTACTAGATTAAATTCCAAATGCAGCTGGAAGGTATTATTTATATTCTTTATTTAAAAAATGGGGAATTTAATAGGAAGAGAGGTTTAGCAATTTGGACATTCAACCAGAACATCATCCCTATCTCCACAGTCCTGCACTCTTGTCTGCTAAGCTTTCTGTCAGTATTTGAATTTTTTTTTTGTATTTGCAGGCAAAAATTTCTCCATGGAAAGATGGAGGCTTATTGTTCTCACTAAGGAGAATCTGAAATACTCTTCAACATACAGGACCTGGCATTTAATCCACTGAACGTGGTAGTTAATCAAATGTTTTGCACTGACTTTAGTAGAATTTGGATCAGACTCTTGATGCATTAGAGAAATAAATTATTTAACTTACTGAGTTCCCCTAGAAACAAAATATTGAGCTGCAAACAAAGCTAACAAACACCAAATGGGATGCCATCTGCTGCAATGAACAGAACATGACCAGTTCCCCCCATGCTTGAGATTTCTCCAAAATACAATTTGAAATACATTTGTTAAACTCCCAACTGTCTCACAAAATTGGCTCAGCACAGGTTAGCAAATGCTAATGCCACCAGCAGCAGCAAGGCAGGCTATGATGTACCAGTTGGAGTCGCTGATGATTTCATCCCTATTGGACTGCCCTGTGTAAACTCCCAGGTTTTGAGCTGTCCAGAACCTATGGAACCTATGGAGATGTTTGTCTTCATGCCCTGTGTCCTAGGCCTATGGACACTGAGTGCTTTCTCCCCCCAGGTAAATATGAATGGTAATAATCCAGGTAATGCTGCATTCATAAATCTGGATTTTTCTATCCTTTGATATCCAGACTCCATGCCTACTGGAGCAACAGGATATGGAGGCAAAAGTTCTGCTTCCCACAGATATCATCCCCCAAAACGGCACGAGATATCTGAAATCCCAAGTCTGGAGCATTCCTTGCTTTGTAGGAAAGTTTTTGGCTGTGGAGGAGAGAGAGTGGGCTCCCCAGTGCTTTCACAGGAACAGAAGGACAGCACTGAGCTAAATGCAGAGCTGTGATGCTGTGGGTGACATCAGCATTAGCCCCCTTTCTGCTTCCCAAGCACTCTAATTGGGCAGCCAGGCAGCTTTATGGGATGGCAGGGAGAAACCCAGCAGGATTGGCCTTGCAGAATGACACAAGAAGATAAATGTCCTCATACCTAAATACCCTGCCCAGCCAGACACTTCATCTTCTTGGATCACCACGACAAGTGATGGAACCACCACAGACAAAACCTCCAAAGACAATTTAGCCTTTAGCTGTCAGCCAGGAAGGCTCCAGCCCTTCACATGGCACAGCTTGTGGGTGGTGGCTGCTGTCCTTGGCTGGCTCTGCTGACTCGGTTTTTAACACCATGCTACTAATGATGTCATAACACAGCTCCCATGTTTTCATAATGGATTTTATTTGTAGAAATGCTGTATTAGAGATGTTGACCTCTCTGTACCCTGTCTTGCCACAGTGGTTCTAGGAAACATTAAAAGATAGGATGATGTTCCTCTAACAGTGATAGTAAAAATATTCTGTAAAATGATACAAATGAAAGTTTAAGCTTTTTCCAGTTGCTCATACACTAATGTTTAGGAAAATGCAGTAAAGAAATGCATTTAAAAATATGAAGAATTTCATTAGGATATGATCTTAATGGGAACACAGTAGGACCAGATTAAAAATGCACAGTATTTGGCCTTCCTTTTAATCTGAGGGAAATGTCTGCTGATGTTCCATGTCATTGCCCACGGAGCCAATGTACAGAAGCAGGATGCTACAGACCAAAATTCTGCCAGTCAGAGGGAGAATATCTAAACCAATTTTCAAGCATCTATATAAACTCCATGATTTTCACAGGATCCAAATAATGTGAATTGGTCAGAGACATCAGCAAAAGCTGAAGATTTGTAGCACCTTTGAAAACTGGGCAGCTAGAGTGTCTAAATATCCATTTAGGCACAGCCATTAAGAAAAGAAACTTGAAAAAAACCTGACCTTTATTTTTACTGATGAGAGGCCATAAACAAGTCTCCTCTTAGGCTATGCAGAGCGAAATAATTATTGCAAGAGCAATCAGGAAGGATGTACTGTCTGCTTTGCTACTTCTGCTCCTCAGTTTCAGGCATTGTCTGAAAATCTTTTACATTTCAAATCTGCTTTTCATCTTGTTTCCCAAGTTTCCCAATCTGGTAACTTTTTTTTTTTGTTAGAAGAAACATCATAGACTATTTCTGCATAGTTAACATTTTAATTTTATAATCCACAGCAACACACCCTGTTCATATTTAATTTCTTCATTTCCACCCACTTGTGCTTCCCTCTTCATCCTCCCAAACCCATCTGAGGCCTTGTTTTACAGTTTGCTTTACAGAGCACTCAGTAACCCATAGGATATGTGCATATGTAATAGGATGTCAGAAAAATCCCTTTAAAGTGTTTGACTGGCAATTTTTCAGATAATAATCACTCGGGGTTTGATTTGCTGAGAATAACACTAGACTAGCTAAGGGAAGTTCTTCAGGCTACAATTTTTTACAGTATGTAAAATTTTCACTGACCTCTATTAATGAGGAAGCAAAGAATGGAGAAATTGAGAGAAGGTAGCACTAATGGAAGCAGAATCCTCAGGTTGTGTCTCAGTCATTGATGGATTGATGAGGCTGGGAGGATTTTGACATGTGCTATGAAAACTTATGTCACTCTTCTTAGCCTTTGTGAAAGATAATTACACATTTAAATTATGTAACTACATCTTAAGAACTTCCCAAAGTTCTCTGTGTCACTTATTGCTGCTGAATCTGCTAAATACCATGTTTGTTTCTCCTATCAAATACAAACATTACTTTTCATTAAATTAATATGAATGCTGCAAAAGTCTGAAATTCATGTATTGAGGCCTAAAAATATAGTAAGACATAAAATATTATGCTTTGAGACTTGAAAAAAGTAGAATGTTTTAATTTGCAAAAATATTTCCCAATATTTTTCCTAAGGTTTTAGACAGTCTTGTGTGTCATACTGCATAAACTCTAGCATAACTTCTCATTTCAATGAAAGGCAAATCACTTTTGGGAGAGGAAAACAGCTAGTGGAACAAACTATAAACACCAACAAATCATTTAAATATGTTTTTTGTGAATATTTGACATAAGATTTGCCTTCTTTTCAAAGACCATGTTGATTAGGACATTACTGTAGTGTGCATATGAAAAGAAAAAGCGTCCTCTTAGAAATAATTTGGAATGTATTGCCACTATATTGCCACATTTCCTGCTACCATCAGCTGTGTAACTTACTCCTCATGTATTCTCCTTGGTACAGAACTCACACTAGAAGATCAGTCATTTCCCACCCTTCTCTGCAGGATGCTTTGAGTGCTTTATGCAAAACGTATCACTGTTATAGATGGGGAAGGCAAGTTTCAGCTGGAAAAACAATTCACAAAAATATTACAGCATTATTCATCTCATTTAACTCTGCTAATCACATGCTTCTCTTGGAGTCAAAATATTTTCCAGCATCAGAAAACAAACAGCTCACTGAATACACCTCTGTGCTCTACTGCTCGTATCCTGATTGAGCAATCCAATGTTTATTGGATCCAATCTATTTTTTAGCTTTTTATTTTATTACTAATATAATTTCTGCCATTATAACAATTACACTATCTCACATGCTTACTAATATTTATCATTTTTTGCTGTTAATGTGCCCTGAATTCCATTTTGGCCCACAGTATTACAATAATATTCCAATTCGACAGCGAGAGAAATGAAACCTGCAGCTTTATTTCCGAAGATGGGGGACTGAAGAGTGCCTGGTTACAAATGGCAGAAACATGAGTGCACTTTGGGCTGTGCTGCAAATCACATCAGCTCCATCTGTCAAACCTCTGAAAAACAGCCCGGAACATTTTCCACTTGGGGAAATCACTAGCAAATGATACTTTTATTCCATATGTACTTTTGGTTCTTATTAGACTAAAGGATCTTCCTACTCACATCTAAGAGCCCCTGTGCCTATTTAATCCACATGTAATCTCCAGTTATAAAGGCAAATAGACATTGGAGTGCTGGGGATGTGGCTGCAGCGAGCAGAGGGGTCAAGGGTCTTACCCACACCTGACTTGTTGCAGCCACTCAGCCCTGCTGGGAAATGACCTGGGGTAGCCAGGCCACCAGAGCAGAGCTAAGGCTGTGCTGGGCCAGGCTCCCTGCAAATGAGCTCTGCACAGCTCTGGGCTGCTCTGGGCACTCACACATGAGCAGTTTTGGGCCAACCCTCAGGGGCTCCAGCAAATCAGCTGTAGGGCCTTTTGTGACATCTGGGCCAGTGTGTAACATGATTATGCAGCTCCCACATGCAGAAAAGACAAGCTTCTATCTGTAATTTGAAATTACTTGCTGAGACAGTGGGATATGAGGTTTCTGCTCCAGTGATCAAGTTTTTCCACTCAGAAAGGGCAAAGTTCTCCCCTCCTTACAGTGCCAAAGGGGTTCAGTGAGCACAACGCTCCAGCTGTGGCCACAGGACATCTCGGTGCTTTAAATCAGACAAGCCCAGACATCTGCATGTGGCACTTGACAAGCCACACAGGCACAGTTCACTCGGTGCTGGGAGTGACTGGGGCGTTTAGCACTCGGTGTCACTGTGCCAGAGGCACTGGAACTGCACCTACATGCCCAGCCATCCCTGAGGTCCTTGGCTTTCCTGCTTTCCACTTCCTCCACGTCTTCTCTCAGACTCACATCCAAACCATTCTCCTGCTAGCCTTGCACACCATGTGTTTTAAATGCCACACAGCCTGCTCTACTATGCCAAAGACTTTCTGTCCCTCACTGATACCCAAATACTCTTAAACCTATGTGCTAAAAGATATTTGAGTTAAAATGTCGCCACCTACCCATCCCCATAAATACACCAACCAAACATAAAATAGTCTTTATACCAGCTGGAGGGCTAGTCAGAATGAGGTTTGGTGGCACAGTACTGAAACGACTGAGGCCATTAATGCTAGAAGCAGAACTGCTTCAGCAGATAACAGCTTCCAGGGTTTTTTTAGGGTTATGTTTTCCCTAAAAATGTCCCTTGCATACCATTAAAAAAGTTATTTTCTCTGGTGGACACTGTGTTCCAAATGTTCTGTCTTTTAAAAAGTCAAGGAAGTTATGGAGAATGTGATCATCTTCCTTGCTGAACCACTCTCCATTGCATAATTTTTTACTGAAACTCTCAGCAGCATAAGAAACCTCAGCCATTTCACCTAGAAGGCAAAGGGAGAGAAATGAGTCTCTGTATAACTGCAACTTTTTACTGTTGCCAAGCCAGTTCCTCAGGCTGACTTTAAGGATGTTCTTCTACAGTACACAACATTTCTCTTAAGTGATGTGTGTCAAGTGAGACTTTGGTCCCAGAAGACTGCCTAGCTAGGCTTCAAATTGCTTGTTTTGCTGTCTTTTCACTTTACTTTTTAGGGGCAACTTTGATGGCAAGGTATTAGAAACAATAAAGACCTCTTTGGGAATAGGAGCCTTGGAAGCAGATCTTAGAATGTGAACTTGTCCTATGGAGGGGAAAAAACATGTAGATACGAGTGATTTGTTGATGTCTGCAGATGTCTTAGCTTATTTCTAATTTCACGTTTCCCCACATGAGCTGAATCAGACTGTAGGCTAGAAAAAATATGTTTAATTCTGTATTATTCCCATGGGTGGTATGGTCAAATCTGTTGTCTTATGAGACCATGCTCCTGTGGTTTTTGTCACGTTGTCAAATACTCCTATAGAACTCCCCTGATATAAGATCTGGGTCTTACATCAACTTGGGCAATTACTCAGACAGTCCCTGCTCTGATGGCACAAGTATTGCATCACTCATCAGAGCATCAAACCCCTTTGATTACACAGAAAGGAAGTCTTGCAGCCCCCAGCCTATCAGCAGGAAAATCCTCTTGAGGCAATTTTGACAAATGGAAATGTGCAGCTCAAAGATCCCCACGAGGCCATGCTCAGGGATCACATGGTGGTGCTGAGCATTAATATCACCAAATGCTTGCATTACTAAATCAACTCCCTAAACATATGCAATGATTTGTTATATTCAGTCCTTACTTGAAGGAAAAGCAAAGATCTTAAAACACCAAAGATGAGTGAACGAGACTGCAGGCTTATTCCCCATCTACAGATTGTACAATGGCAGTTTCTTCCTTAAAATCCTAGGTTCATCAGGGCTAGGAAAGTAAACAAAGCTGATTCCCTCCCTACCTCATCATCTTCCTCTCTCTTAAGCCTGGCAAGAAAAAGAGCAAAGAGAAGGTGAGGTTTCTGTGCTGGATATGCAGTAAACTGAATTATACAATTAGTGCACTGAAACCCACTATCACCTAATTTCTGCATTTGATCCAGCCTATTAGATGCTTTCTCTTATTGAGAAGGGATCTCTTCTACTTTCCATTACTTTCTAGTATAATAATTTATAAGAGGTGCTTCAAACTCTATATTTGGTTTAACACACACATTGTACAAAACAAGATAAGACTGAGGGCAATCAGGAGCATTTCCTGTTTTCTTCTGGTTGTAACATGACATAGATGCTGCTGTCACCCATTTACAGACAGCCAAACAGATCCTGCTAGCCCAGCAACTGGCCAAATATCACCCAGTGCTGCCCCAGCTGCAGGTGCTCATATTATTATGAAAGTAAAAGGAAAGTAATTATTTAGTGCTCACCAGAGAGTGCACTGAGATGTGGTTTTACTCTCCCAAATACAGATGGTAGCTGCAACAGCTGATTTTTATCAGTTCCCCACAGACAAAAGTTTGGGGCAATGTTCATATTTTTAAATTTGGATTGAAAGTTTGGTATTAAGGATAAGGCAGCTGCTGGTCAGGGGAAAGGAAGAAAGTAGCACCACAGGGCAATACCTCCTTTCCAGTTTAAAGTCTTAGGATACAGCTCTTCCCAAGTGCTAATTGGACCAAAATCATTATCTTAGGCTTTTCCACACATGAAAAGCCAAATCCCTTCCTAAGAATATCTGATAATGTGAAAAAAAATAATTCTCTGTGAAAGCAGAGTGCACATGATCTCCCCAGAACTACTTTAGACACTTAAACACAGAGAATCTTTTTAGAGAGAGACTTAATTTAAGACCTAACAGCTTCTCTCTTTCAGAGAGCACAAGGCACTTTCAGAAAGGGTCTCAGAGAACCCAAATCAGGCACACAAACTTTTCTGGAACATTCTCCAATATCTGCCTACAGAGGCGAACAGTGCAAAGCACCCAAATTACTGCTGCCAGTTCATACCCTAGCTCAAGTCTTACTGACCTCTGTAGGAGATGAGATGCAAGAAGCAGCAGCTCAGGCCTTTCTTTATATTCCCCTCACTGTTGTTTAGTGTAGCCTGCAGAGGTGTCTGGGCTGCTCTGAGTGATGCTGTAATTCAGCCAGGCTGGAACACCCTCTCTAGTATCATCTTAATGCTCAGAGATCCTGAGGATGGCAAGTGTTGTGCAATTACAAGACTTAGTCTTGTTTCTAGTCCTTTTTTTGGGTATTCTCCTCTGCTAATAGGAGGCTTGCAAGCACAACAAGTCAATCATGCAGCATTAACTCCCAATCAGCTTACTCAGCTGTAAAATCCTTGAGTTTATCTGGGAATGCCGCCAGGTCAGTCCTATTGTAAGTGCAGCCTAAACAGCAGCAAAATGTCTAATTTTTCCTTGGCCTGTATTTGCCAGCAATCTCTAATGTCTACTTGAATTTCCAGACATGGGGATTTGATCTCATTCATGGATCATCTGTTCCACACAGAGGAACTCTGCCGTGGTGGTGCAGCCATAACTTCACATTGCACAGAGAAGACTCTTTCATTCCATGAGTCCCTCAGTTCAAGTGCCCATGCAGTCAACAAGGCAACTGTGCCAGAACTGTCAGATTTCTTATGTATCTCATCACAACTGGGGGAAAACAAGAGGGAAGTAAAAGCTTCTGATGGGCACCAACTCCTTCCATAAGGGATCCTTTCTTTAAAGTGCTCAAGTCGTGCTTTGAAACACAAGTAAGCCTTGATGGTGACTCCAATTGAGTAATAGGGACAAAAGAGGGCAAGAAGGGCTCTATGACAGGGTAGAATATGTGATGGTTGGTTAATGACAGAGAATTAAACATATTTTTAATAATTCCTTAGGACAATAAAGATGATTTAGTAACAAAATCTTTGAACAACTCAGTTACTTCTCCAAAAGGTTCCCAGTCAATTATAAAATATGTTAATAAACAATAGGCCTGAGGAAGGGAAATTCATCTTGCTTTCTGAATTCCTTTAAGAAAAAAATCACTTGAGCTTTTAATGTCTAAACAGTAAATTAACTGATGAAATGTGAAATAAGTTTTTCATTGCATGAACATGGTAACAATCAGGACGTTGGCAAAGAGCTTGGGGCACTCCCAGTGTCTGCTGCAAGGAGCAGGGACAGCTGTTTAATGCAGGGCTCAGTGAAGTTTCACTGACAATGTGTCTCCCATGGGCTGGCTGCACTGGACTTTGGATCAGGTGCTGCATATATTTTATTAGATCAGAGAAGTTACTGTTCAAATAAAAATAATTCCTTTGATACATGTAAAAATGAATGTTTCTTTTTTGTGAAAATCCTACATGAGGAAAATACACCAAGGCTGTTAATTTGAGTGAAAGTTTTCTGCTAATGACTCAATGCATTTTATTCCTTTCTTTGAAATTGTGATTTGCTTTCCTTGTCCAGAGTTCTGCAGTGTGCCAAAGGATGACATAATTTCAGAATATGTTTTTCAGGTCAAAATAAAAGTAATGTAAAATTGGTGTTTGTGCTAAGAGAATTTAACTAGGATGCTGTTTAAGGCTGTAACAATAAGTATTTTTCCTTTCAATGTCTAAAAGGCCTTTTTGAGTCCTCAAACTGTCCCTGCAGCATCCCTTTATCACAGTAATTGCCCATCAGTTTTTTCTCCTCTGAAGCTCCTGTATAGTACTTTTTTGCTGAAAAACTTGCTGTGTATAAACTCTGGAGGTAATGCTGGTGAATGTGTTGGTTGGGAAGGAGACAATCAAATGATAGGCCTGGGCTGAGTTTTCTGACTGTCTCATTAGAGCCCCCAGTCTGAACCACTGCCATCCTGGAGCTGCACAGCCCAATTTAATTGGGCTCAGAGACTGTCACAGCACACTTGCTCTCCAGACAAGCACTGTAAACTCATTTTGCCCATCACAACGCTTTCTTGACACACATCTTTTGGTTGGTTTTTTGAAAGGCTTGACAAACACCACTTGGGATTTAAATTCAAAGTCTGTATGATTTACTTTTTCAAAATGCCAAATATTCTGCATGAAAGCTGCATTAATCCCCCTTCAAAAATTATCCTTTTTTTTTTTTTTAAAGATTTGTTGTCCTTAAGTCCTTCTGCTTCTGGTGTTCCCTCTTTTTGTGGGTAATGCTGCAGATCACACAGCTCTAATTTAAACAGACTGTGGATCTTCTTAGGTTGGACAAACTACAGCTCAGAAAAATTTGCTGCGCTGGTTTAAACAAGGAGTTCAGGGCAACCTGCTTTTCATGGTTACTTCCTCTCATTTGTCATTCTGAAAAGTTTAATACTAATAGGCAAATCTCCAGTGCTTTATTGAGCTTTTGCTGTGCAGGGAGAGGCAATGCTCTTTGGAAAGCTATTTCAGATCCTTAAAAAGCAAGCTCAAGAGCTCCCCAAAATAATGCATGAAAAATGCTGGTGCTGGCTGAGATACACCTGGTGCCCTTTAGTTTAAAGATGGAGTTTTACAGGATCCTAAGGCCAGTTCACTGGGATTTGTTTAGGTTTTGAGGCTGATCGGGTGCATTGCAGAGATGTCATACACAGCGTATACATGAAAAGAATTAATTAAAAGTAGATGCAACCCTGAGTCACTTTTCTAGACTGGAACCAAACCTAACTGCTCTGTTAATAGCAAAAGACCTTGGCCTTCAGAAGGCAGAACTGATTTTTATGTACTTTTTTTCATATACATACATATATATATGTGTGTATATATATGCGCACACTTATATAATTAATTTCCTACACATAATTAAGCTAGGAATTTCTGGATGCTCAAGATGAGGAATTAAGTGGAAGCTCAAATTATTTTCCTGCACGTATCCTTTTTAACACCCTTCTGCTGCCTTTTTTTTTCTTCCCAACTATGAAGCTGGATTATTTAAAATTGTTCTTTCTAATATGACCCACATACATTAAAATGGAATCCTATTCTGGGTACTAATGAAATTGGGTTGATTGGGAAATGAGGCACATACATTTCAGGATTTTTTTTTTGAAGTGTGTGGTCAATTTAATATTCAGTTAAGCAGGACTTTGATGCCAGCAGAGTTGGAATAAACAGGGCCACTGCCATTTTGCTCTTCATATTCCTTCTGCATATTTGGCCCAGATTCCTGAAAGCTCCAAGACTCTAACTTTGGTTAATCACCTCTGACGTTACAAGGCACAGTCATTTCCTGAAACAGAAAACTGGGGTCTGGGAACAGATAAAAATTCTTTTTCATTTATGCACTACACCAGAAAATCCCAAACCAGCAGCTCATTCCTTATTTTCTGCTACCACCTTTGTTTATAGTGTAACAATCCCAAAATGTGCTGAGTGCTACCCACAGAAACAAAAGAGCTTGTGTCGAAAAAGAGGAGCTGGGGAAACACAGAACACTGAGGTAAAATGATTACATTGGATCATGACTGGATGCCTCTACTTTCAAACAAATTGGCTTGTTAGATCAAAGGAGAGAGGGAAAGAAGTGAGATGATGAGAGGAGAAGGCATGAGAACAGAGGAGGAAAACAACAGGTTGAAAAGGTCCTCTTCAGGGTTGCTGAGACTGTGTGATGTCAGGTTCAATACTTTCAGAGGCAGAAAAGAAAGTGGATTCACATGAATTAAAAGGAGAAAACAAATTTGTTTCAGTTTAGCATCAAGGTCAACCCATCAGATCAGGACTGATCTTCATCAAAATAATGTTTAAAATCATCAAATCTGGAATTCAAGAGCTAACACCAATATTTCAAAAGAGATTAGAAGATAGGTGATTTCCATAGCATAATTTCATTTAAATTTACAGGAATACTTCTTCAGAGTTTTAAGTCATTTAATAAATGTTTTTCTATATAAATTATCTAGTTATATGTGAAGGAACAGCCTTAAAAGATAAATACAGTGTTTACTTGCTAGCTTTAAATTTCAACTCCTCACTAATGGTGGAGTACAAGCACTAGATTGTCTCTACTTGTCAATTTTGGAAGTCTCATTCTATGACAGGTAAGCATTCAAATGTAACATTCTGTTCTAAAAATATTCAGATCTCTACTCTTCTGCAGGTCCTGTTGTTTTTTTCAAGTCTGCCTGGTTTTGGTAATCAATCAACACACTGAGGAAAAAACCAAAAGGCAAGTAAAAATAATAATGACCAAAATGAGAAGTAATATAAAAATTACAGTAACTCACACTTGGGCTCTCCTTGCCCTTGCTGTCTTTACTGGAAGCTCCACTCAGCTGCTCAATTAAACTGTAATGTGTTAATTGTTCAGGGCCATCCTCTCCAAAATGGCCATAGAGACTGTGTTGGTATAAATCCAAAATTGACATTGGGTTCCCCAAAAATGACCTTCTATGACTTTGTTTTTCCTGCACAGCTGCAAGAGATGTAACAAATAATATCATTATGGCAGTCTACACAGATTTTAATGTAATTTTACAATTCTAAATGTATTTAAAGTGTTTTTTAAGGTATCTGAACTTCAGTGCAATAGAAACATCAAAAATGCAAGCTTCTAATTCTCCAATGCATATTCAGGGAATTGTTCATATTTAACATACAAGATGGAGAAAATGGTAAAAGACAGACAGAATTAATTTCCATCCTTTTCAAATTATAGACAAGATGGTTAATTTGGTGAATCTTCCTACTTAATTATTAGCAGCAAGGTTTTGTTCTTCTCCTTTAACAAACCTACATGGCAGATGTGCTAAGTTCCTAGAGCTTATCTTTCAGTTTGACTGTACTTGATAGTTCTTTCCTATTCACTGTATTTTTAGTTAATGAATCTAACAGCATAAAAAGTACACAAGTAAGGTAAGAAAGTGGTGCTTGTTTTAGATCCTGCTGTAGCACAACAACATTAGGATTAAAGCCCCAGCTTCTGAAGTCTAAGGCTGAAAACTCATTCCGAAGAACAGAACAAAAAGGAATTTTCTGCAGCTCCATGAAGGCACACAGGAGGCAGAGATGTTTATGTGAACATCAAGCTCCTTTCCTCACGCTTGTCACACAAACTTCAACTCTGGCTTGTAACCTATGGCCTTAAGAGAGAATCTGCCTCCAACACCTCCAACAGAATCACATCAGGGTAGAACCCAATTTATGAGATTGAAATCAAAACACTTCCTTGGCTGGAAGAGAAGGATCTGGAATATTTGGCATATTCCCTGTTACTCTACTGACCTTCTTGTAACATTGGGCAATGCACTGGGAATCTCATGCTAAGCCCATTAAATCAACAAAGGCCTTATCGTTGACTTTTAATAGCCTTGGCATTGGGCACTCAGTCTTTCTGTTCCCTGCTCAAAAATGGAAAATGAAAATCACTCCAACATTATAATTGTGCAACCAGTGAGTTTGGGGACTCAGCTAATAAATGTAATTATCAATTCATATAAAAATATTCTCTGTGGATGGGTTTGCTGGAGCCCCTGCCCCAGCCTCATGTGGATGTTTTGAGGTTATATCACTTGTGTGCATAAAGACCTTTGAACACAGAATGGGATAAAGCGTGGTTGTTAATACGATGTGAGAAGTGCATTTAGAGAGCCCAGAACAGAAATCCTGACTAGGAGCAATGATCACAGCAGAAATACTTTTTTTATGTCATAATCTTCTATTTGTCTCCACCACAACTATGTATTTTATTCTCTTACTGGCTCAAAAATTCAAGAATTATGAATGTCTATGTAAAATGGTCACCTCAAGTCACGGTTAGATATCATTAAACTTGGAATTTGCTGCCATTTAAAGCAACTGGTAACACATGATAAAAATCCTTTTTTGTTTTGCAAATTGTGATCGATACAGGAAAAAAAAAGCTTATTTACCTCTTTGAAAAATCACATTTATTGCACTGAAATATGGTTTGTAAAAAGCAAAATCTGTAAAAAGAAGCGTTTATGGGCTGACTAAAAGGACTTGCAATATTTTCTACAGATTAAACTCACAAAGCTGCAGCAGTAATGTAAATAAATGGCCCTAGCTTCCTATTCAGCTCTCTCCCATGGAATCAGAAGCAATGGATGAGCTCTGAAAATGCCAGCTGTTAGAGCCCAGCTCCCAGCAGACGAAGAGCACCCAGCCACCCAGGGCGTTTGCCACGCCGTCATCACCGCGGTGATGCTGCTGCAGGTGCTGATCTCTGCAGGGTCAGGCTTGGGGCTGCACAGGGGATCAGCCCTCAGGGTGGTGCCAAGACCTTGCACTGGCCTTTGCACTTGCCAGAATTTTCCCCCTGCAGGGGATCTGTGGGCTGCAAGGACAAGGACAGAGCTGCCCTCCCCTCGCTGCCCCCCGGGCACACATCTGCACTGGAAGGTGACTCGAAGCACAGCAGGCTGGTGCTCAAGATAAACCAGCAATTTTCTGGGTTATTAAATACACAGAAAACTATTATCTCAAGAACTTCACTTAATGTATTTTTATCTACTGGAATTCAGTAAATTCTGAATTGCCATCAATTCTCATTAAAAACTTTGGTACTTGAAAGCTGCAATATGTACACAGAGGAAAATGAGAGAGTTCACTGTGGCACCGTAACCAACATCACCTTGATACAGAGGTTGGGAAACTGTGGCCTTGATGGCTGCATTATTTCAGCTGGCTGTATAATTAAAAAAAAAAAAAAGAAAACTAGATTTACAGTCAACTTTCCATTTTGTAATAATGTAATTATTTTTATTTGCACTGCAGATAGTTATGTGTAAGAATCTACAAGTTAAGCCCCTCTGAGCAAAAGCTGTGGAAGAGGGGAAAAAGCATATACACATAATAAAAAGCAAAGGTAATAAAAAGCTAATGGAAAGTTAGACTGAAGAAAGATTAGGGGTTAGAAAGTGAAAACCAGACAGAAAGTTCAGTGAAGGACACCATCTGCTGCTGAGTCAGTGTGGGGATGAGGGACATACATCTTTATGTACAAATTTTCAATTACCTTGTCTGTTGTTCTTTGTTAGCTCCACAAGAGTCTCCTCTGCAGCTCTGAAATAACTGGTTTTGTACTCTGGCTCTGGCTCACTGTCAGTGCTGCTTGCTGAGTACGTGCACACCCTTAGAGCTGTGTCCTGCACAAAGAGGGGCATGGCAGCAAGTCAGATAATGCAAACATATCAAAATAATGCTGAAGATAATACTAGGAGTAGCACATTTTATGTTCTTCATGCAGTGTAAATGGGTAGTTCAACTGGAAAATCTGCATTACCAGTCAAACTCCTTGAAGTAGTAACCATCAGTCTGACATGGGGGAAATAACACATTCTTGTCCTGCTAAGTCCCCTGAGACAGTCTGGCACAAACAATCCTGACTTTAACTTTTAGTTGTTTTTTTTTTTTCTCACTGTAACACTGTTTTTGATTCTACCAACACTTTCAGATATTTTTATTCACCAAGTTCGATTTTAGAAGTTCTTAAGTATGTTTAATAGTCTATTTGTAACATGCAAAATTATCACACCACAAATGGTTTGCTGCAAGCAATTCTAGAGGCAGTTAGGAGGGCCAGTAGACAACAGACTATTTCTACACCAGTAAATCCTAATTGTTTCCTAAATTCATGCCACTTGTCCAGGCATTTATATTACAGTAATGGAGAGCCTTTGGTTCCCTGCTGATTCCTCTGCCAGTTCTTTCCAGGAAGCAATATTATTGATTTTTTTCTGGGAATAAAGAAGAACACTGACAGCTCTGGACAGCTTCTAATCATGGAAGGCCTGAAGGCTCAAACTATTTGGGAGCAGCAGCTCAGTACAATAAACCTCACAAACCAGGCAGGGGGAAGCTAAGCCTGATAGTGCTCGGGTAATGGCATGTAGAAATACCACCTACTACCCTTATCCCAGTTGCCTGTGTGGCTCAAATGAGGTTTGAATTCTGTTTCTCTAAAAGGGATATTAATTTCCCCATCTTTCCATCCATGCTGCAGTTTTTAACTGATGCAGGAGGAATCACACACTTGTGGAGAGGGAACCAGAGCTGAGGATACCTGCATGCAGCCTAGCACTAGAGATTGCAAGCCAGCTGTAGTCTCAAACCCCCACATAAACATGGTACAAGAGTATTTTCCTGTTCACATGGCACATCTCTCAAACTCTCATGCTACACAGCCATACAGATAAGGAAACTTAGGCCTGGGGAAAAAAAGAATCTGAACCTCACTAAAAGCAACAAACGAGATCAAATTTCTAGAAGAGAAGAATGGGGTAAAAAGTCTCCATTTCCTTTTCTAAAAGTGCCTATGAGGATTTTAATTAAAATATGTTTGTAAGCAGCACCTTTAGGTGCTGTATTATTATTACTGGTAAATAATGAAATAGCAAAGGAAGGGTAAGGGAGTAAATGTAGCTGTTAGATTGTTAGCTACTCTTGACACCATGTTAAAAACACTGGCCATTTCTGATACCTCTACACTGACCACAATATCCACCTCATTTAAGAGACGCCACCTCTTAGCTTATACCTTTGTTTTAGTAGTTTTCTTGGGGGTCCACTCCGGAAGGACTTGTCTATTTTCTACAGTCTCTTCAGTGTGTTCTAGTGAGGCAGAGATCACAGAACTTGCTTCTTGTTCACTTTGCTTTGCAAGGTTAATTATTCCTGAATTAAGATAGACATTATTTAAGTTCTAGGTTACATCAGCATCTTCATCATAGTGTGCCAATAAAAATTGGGGGCAAATTGTGATACTTTCATTACATCAAATGATATTTTACTACTCAGAGGAGCTTACTGGAATAGTTCTAACTAAAGTGGCAGAATTTCATCCAAATCCTTTTCCAGTTAACAAGAGAAGAGGAAGGCATGAATTTAAATCTCTTCATTAGTTATAAAATATAAACTCTTTCAACAAAGAAACAACATTTAATAACTACTCCTAGGCATTGTACTCTGCCATTTCATGTTCTCAGAGAACAATCTTTTAACATAAATATAATTGGAAGTACCTTTCTAGCAGTGAAAGCCAGCTTTTTTATTTGCTATATTTGCACTACGCAAAATCAGAACATCAAAGATATATTGTGCATATGAAATAAAGTGATAATTGTAATTTGGATGAGGAAGTGAGGGAGAGAGGAATTGAATGAAAATAGTCTAGTAAAGAATGAGTTGACCCCATCATCTGATGTATACTACTTTTTTGTAACATCTCTTCATGACAATTTAATTAAGATACAAAACTTACAAGGTTGGTGCAGTGAATATTAGCATTAAGATCAGAACAATCTTACTGCTACTGACTTCTTATGAAGCAATTCAATGCTTGCAGTTTCTGTTCAATTTGTTATAATGACAGTGTTTAATCACGGGCTCCACTCTGTAACACACTGCTGAATTGAGGTCACACATGTGGCCATTCAAGCATGCAGCACATAATCTATAACTAAGATTTCTCTTCTGAATCCTCCTTAGCTGTATCATTAATTAACAGTACACTTATTTAAAAAATACTAAGTAGTAAAATATCTTTTTATTTAGCTTTGATTTGAAACAAGCAGGGGAGTCTGCAATAAAGCATACAATGTGTGTTTGCAGTCTACTACACCATTACAGCACTGCACTGGGAATACTGCTAAATCAACTTAGTTCTAAGATGTTTAATTAGAAACCTTCTGTTATGCGTCCTATGAACATATAAGAGCGGCTTCTTTCCTCCTAGGCTCAATATATGTCAGCTCATTAACAGAACATATATTTGATGGCCTTAAGCTAAGCTTGAACTTGATATTTAACCTTACATGCTAATTACACAGAATGTCTCTTATAGATAGAGTGATACAGATTTATGCAAGTTAAATATAACTTTTACAGCAGCAATAACTGGGCTGACAAAGTGCTAACCACCATAACCCCAGTAAATAAGTGTCATTGCATTTGGTCAAGATAAAACAATAACCCTCTCCATTAAACTAATCACTTTTACAGTGCTTTGTGTTGTATCTGTCACGCTGACTATGAAAATTTCCCTGTTGTTAATGCTACATGATTTTTAATGCTATTAACATATATATTAATAACTCCAAAGTCTTCAAAAACATATATAATAGCCAATGTTTGTTTATAAAAAATGCACAGACTTCAATGGAACTATATACTAATTCAAAGTTATTTGCTGGAGCTTTGATGGATTGCCAGCCCTTTTATGCCTTTGTCAGCTCTTGTTTTCTAGCTTAAACACAGACATAGCTCATAAGAAAAAGTCAGGTATTTTATAATTATATATGGAAATGTGTTTGGATGATGTAATAATGATAGACTTGTTGGAGGTCAAGGCTGTATATTCAGTGGGACAGAATTTATGCATCGAGACCAAATGAGTCTTTAGTTCAAATCCAGTATCAAAAGCAAGTCTTTATGAATATATCTTTTCTATGTCACAACAAGGCTGTGCTTTTTACTCTGTATTCTTAGTCTGATCTTGAATATTGCTGAATATTTGTATTCTTTTTCAAGTCAACTTCCAAGGCTGGCATATGTTTTTTTTTCTTCAAGTACTGTTTCTTGAGAAAAGGCTTTAAGAGTTAAACTCAATTTTCTTCCTCAGATAAGCATTATGTATAACAAAATCTCCATATGGTTCAGGTCATACATTTGTTAACCTTATGCATTCATAAAGGAGTATCTTCTGCTCTACATTTAACCTTTCTGTTATCAATTGCCTTTACTACAAGATTTCTGCTAATCAAAACAGAGGCCAAGGCAGAAATAATGTGACTTTCAGTGTAATTGACATTTTACCTGAGGAAGCTGGTTTGGGAAGGTAACTTTGAAAAGGTCGTATACCTTTGGCAGTCATGGCCGGATCAGAAGTTGAGTGACTAATTATGTTTTCCACAGACTCCTGGCTCTTAGCTGTTGAAGGCACTTCTCGCTCAAGAGTTTTGGCTTTTACTGAAGGAGCTGAAAGAAGAACTTGCTCAGATGCTGCAAAGACTCCCATTTCCAAGGCTGGTTCTTGCTTAGAAATATGGCGCCCCGTCGATCGGTTCCCCGAGTCAGGGAGGGGGAAGGTTCCAATCCCACTGTCCAGCGTCCTCATCTGGCAGCAAGACTCTAAGGCACAGGAAATTAGTGTGATGGGATGGAGCTAAAGGTATTTAGAGTCAGTGAAGGCATCTGGAGGGGAAAAGGGCATCTTAAAGGGAAGGTTTCAAGGCAAGGGAAACATTTTGCACTTTATGAGTGTGCTGTTACCTGTCACGGGAACGCTTTTGACGCTTTGTCTAACTGAATACAAGGAAATACCCTGTTGAGGTGCAGGGAAATTAAACAAGTGCCAAAACATTGTCACTGGCCTGCTTCAGAGTCACAGTGTGAATGGATAAGTGGGACAGGTCCTGGAAAGCGGTTACAGATGAAATTTTAAAATCATTTAGTTTGAAGGCCCACAGAACATCTGGAGAGTACCAGTTTGAGGGATGGAGTAGTACAATATATTTCTTCCAACTCAAACCCACACTCCACAAAGGTTTGGCCTCTCCATATCTCTGTTTTGCTAATTGTTTCTCATACAAGAAGATGTTAACCAAAATGTATCACGTACTCTTACATAAAATTAAGATCTACAGAATTGCTTTGCAATACCCATCTCTCAGAGCATCCTGAAAAACTTGGACAGCAACAGCCATGCCTTTGTTTACCTTGTTACACTCTGGTTCTGCACCTCCCATTTTGGGTAAGTGTACACAATGCCAGGGACACCTCTAGTACTTTTATTTTTTGGAAGCAGTATGGTCCCACACAGCCCTCCAGCTAATTCATCTTACTGGAAAGGTGCTGTAGTAACCATGGAACAGGGAAAGGTGCAAGTGCAGATGTGTGCACAAGGCTGAGCAACCAGGAGGGACTGGCAACCCCCCTGCCCTCTCATTCTCTATCAGTTTCCAGAGACTTCCCTCTTGTTTCCATAAGGGGCAAACAGTGTTGAAGAGGGTGTGATGGCAAGGTCCTTCTGAGAGCTATAAACACCAAGGAGGGAACTTCTGCACTAATGGTTGGAAAATGAGCATAATTTAGGTTAAATGTCTGGAAACATCCCTTGACAGCAAGCTCTTAAGTCTGTGGCAGACACTCCCAAAGGAAGCAGAGGAATTTCCTTTGCTTTGAACAATTTAAGGCTACACTAGACTAAAGACACACTCCAGTGAACAACTGTACTCCAGCAGAAGATGCAGAATACAGCCCAATATATCTTCTCCATCTCTATTTTAGGTGTTTCTGAGTATTGATTTTTTTTATGATATGTCTATTTGTTATTTAATTCTGTTGTAGTTAGCAGTCCTCTGTCAAGTAATTTTCATTATTTTTCCCTCTGCAGAGTTTCTTATACTCTCAGAAATTTGGAAATATTTCTCAGCTATGAGTTTTGTCTATTTGTTTCTGAATAGAGAACATTACCCTGGTCACTCTCGTTAAATGTCGTCATCTCAATGGGCCTTTCTTGATAACAAGTCAGAAAGTACTTACAGATAAATTAAATATGTATTTCTATTTCATGGTTCTTGTGAAAGGAGAAGCAGCCTTATATTTAAGTGGTCCTCATTACCTCATCACTCAGGATCAAAGAAGGACTCAAAGTCCTACTCAGCACCTGAACCTTACACGGCCTGGCTGAGCTGCAGCAGCAAATGCTCTATGAATTGTCTTTTAAAAGGGCAGCAAGTGGCTCTGATTTCCCTCAGACAATTACTGCATACCAATAATTTCTCTCCGTAGGTAAAAGGAGGTAAGGGTGGAAGCCATGCCTAGCTAGGACATACATTTTCCATCACATTTTTGAGCTAATGTGTCATAATGATTTTAGAAGTTGCTGAAGGTTTTCCGGGAAACATGAAGAAAAAAAAGAGAACTCTATTTGGTTCTACAGAGTCAAAAAGAGGTATCTCATCTACTGAACCCTCTTACCTCAGCTGTACTTTCTCTGAATTTTTTTGTTGTTGTTTTTGAATAGCAAAATACCTAGCTAGAAGTGGGAGTGCAGAAAAGCAATTTAAAATGCCAGGCGTTGCCCTTGCCATTTTCTGTACATAATCAAGCTGAAACAGCATGTTAGCTCGTAGACAGGCAATTCTTCAACTAAAGACTGTTGGTGAGAGAGTTAGCAAATAAAGGGAAATACGGAATAAGAAAGGACTTCTGTTATTTGCCTCTTAACCAAAAGACATCTGCTCAAAAAGTCACTGGTTGTGTTGGAGAGGGGGAGCTCTTCAGTGGAGACACTGAGCAAACTGAAAACAACACATAAAGAACACAAAAGTCTGAGGAGTCTCCCCTCCCCTGTCAGCATGGTCAATGTGAGACCTCATTTTGTAACCACTTCCACAGGGACTCTGGAGGACCTTGTAGTGTTGTTTCCTTTCTGACCATTCCCTAAAAATAAATAAAAAGTCATTCCCTCCTAATTATTACAGGAAAACTAAGTAGGATCAAAGTAAGTATCGAAAAGCAAAGTTACAGCCTTTGCTAAAGAAAAACTGCAAGATGGAAACCTATCTTCTGAGGGCATGTTTCTTAAAATGACATATGGATTTCTCTTGCCCACTGTTACCTTGTGTACATCTAGGAATGGACCATGAAAGCAATGGCATAAAATCAAAAGAAATGAACACAGAGGGCCAGACTTCCAAGAAAATACAGTCTCCTGCTGTTTCTAAAATAATTGGGAGAGGGATGGAGGAGGGCACCAGAAGTATCGCATTTAATTGAAAGGAAAAATAGCTTTAATTGATTCTACTCTTCTTTCATAGAGACTTTATCCATGATAAAGGAAACATACCAGGTGGAAAACAGATGAGCTCACTAATTTTTAGTTCTGAAAAGCCACAATAGGGTCTGGTTTCAATGACACAATGCTTGGCAGCTCCCATTGTGACACTTAAAAACAGATTTTTGGAAAATTCTGTGACTCAGCTATGTTGAACAATCCTCAAAAACCTAGTCCTACAGAGTACACCACAAAATTCTTTGTGGATTTTAATTTTTCATTACTGAAAGTAATTAACTCACCCCTACAACTAATACAAACAAAACATTACCTTTCAGAACAATTTGTATTACTGAAAGAATGAATACACATTATCTTGAGTTGCTTCTAAATTTTTCTGAAGCAACTGTAAAATAAAAAAATACATCCCAGTTATACATCCCAGTGACAGCTTTCAAACAGCTTCATGGCCCATCTGATTTCATCAGCTGCACTGACACTTCAAATTACTGTTATCAGTGAGAGCTGCACAAGACTACATAATGAAAATATGTAAAAGTTAAATCTCTGGTGCTGTGACAGTACCACTCAGTAGATGAAAAATGACTCTGTGAAACATTAAAATCTGAAAAGAGTAATATATGAGCTTAATTACTTTTGTTTGAGAATTCTTCCTGACATACCAGCCAAATTTCTTGCCTATTTCTGATTTGTTTTTTCCTCTTCTTTCCTTGGCAGGGAAGAAAGAAGCTGACAGAATGGTATTGGATTTATAGTGGACACAGATAGACTCACTCACCATCAGCCATTTCTCTGAATAATCAGACTAGAATCAAAAGCCTGAAGTACTGAAAAAGTCCCTTCCCTCCCTCTTATCATGGGGATTTTAGTCTGGACCAAAACCAAAGTCCCTGGAAGTCCTACTGTACAGGAACAATTCCAAACTGAAAACAGAAACAAGGAAGACTTTACAGATATTTCCTGGAGCTCAAGAAACTCCTGACTGCACAGGGATCTTTTGATGACAGGGCATTGTAAGAGCTCAGTGGAAAATTTGAGGAAGACCTTTAATTTTGAGAATCCTCTAAACCACTGGACAAAGGGAGTCAACACTGCATAAAAAATTTTCTGAAAGTTTTCCAAACGACTTCTCAGATATTTTCAAATGTAGTATTTCCATGTGCAGGACGATCCTGCAGTTCAGGAGGTCCTACATCAACTGCACACCACGGTAATTTGTGCAGCTGGACAATCCTTTGCAATATTGCACCATCACTGGGGCTTTACCAACATTTTCTGGTCTCAGTAAATCACCAAGGTCTCTTCAACACAGAGTCAGCACGCAAACTAGAGATGGAATAAAAAGGATCTGTGAAAACTCTGCACCACTCTGAGGGTCTGGACAAGAGGAGAGTAAGAAAGGGACATACACTCAGGCTGACAGATATCAGGAATTCTAAAAGTGAGATTATCACTGGGGAAAATAACTCTGGCAGCTCCTTCTGTAGGTTTTTTTTTTTTACGTTTTCCTCTGAAATGCAAAAATTAAAGAGTTAGAAGTAAACATACCCCACTGATAAGAACTGACAGCTTAGAATTCATTGAAGTATTTTAGGGCATTCTCCTGAGCATAGATAATTTAAAGATGCATCTTAAATACAAGCAACAAATCATTAAACCTAATTATTCTTCAATTTTTTTTTTTCTTCTGAAAGGCTTGAATTAGGCATAATAAGAGGAGACATTTCTGGATGGTGGCACACAGGGAAGAGCTTACAGGTCAGAGAGGAAATAATTATAGGTCCTACCATGTTGTGACTGCAGTTTTGCCTCTCTACCCACTTGTGCCACAAGTGAGAGAAGGCAGCTGCCTCTTAGTGCTGCTGGAGGGTATTGAGACTTCCAGAAGCAGCTCAATCACCTCAGCCATTCCCCACCACGATGTTACTACTGAAACATACTGATGAATACCAGATGCAATTACAATAAACAGACCCTAATTCTACTTCAAATGACATATAAAATTTCTATTTGGGGGTGGTGAAGTTAGAGAGTGTTTGTGTTACTTAACTTTGATGGCCCAATCTATCTTAACACTAAAAATAAACAGCAACAGAGAGGACAAATTTATTTTATGTCAAAAAGTTCACAGGTGGTTCTGCTTACATCAGGCTCTGCAGGTATAATACTAGTAGCACAAAGACATATTTTCTTTCTAAGAAGTGTCCCACCTCATGAAAAATGTGGAATCCTCCCCTGTGCTCACCACTACAGCTGGTTTGAGATATTCCTCACATAAATTTTCAAGTTTTGGCCTACAAAATTATACATGATTGACAGAAATTTCAGCTGAAATCTTTAAGTAACCACCAGAATTCTCCACAGAAAGCAGGCATTTTCAGGAAAAAAAATATCAGTCAAAAATAGCTCTGTATCAAGAACAGTTTCACTGGGAAATTTCCAGCAAGCTGTTTTCAGAAGTACAGACTCAAGCCTTGACATGTTTTGAGAGGTACATAACACTGAATAGGCCTTCTTTGAGCAGTACCCAGGACATTAAAAATGGAAGGACATAGTTCCCATCAGTAACAGAATACAAAAATTCTAACAAATTATCATTCTTCACATTAGAAAGTTCAAGGCTTCCCTCTAAGCTGGCACGGAGAAGCAGATAACATGTACTGGCTTTCTTCTGTAACACAAAGGGAGTATAGTTTTTCCAAGCATTTTGAAACATGGCAAATTAAAGATTAATGGATTTTCTTTTTTTTTCTTTTCAGAAGAATATTTCAAATGTAAATAGGTCCCTACAAAATTCTTTCAAAAGTTAATAAACATCTTTAAGCTACATGTGGCATTGGCAGGAAGAACTTAAACTACAGATGGCAAAGCAGATCTCTTTATTTGCACATCCTTCTCTTCATCTGCAATGCTAAAGCAACCACAAAAAAAAAGAAAACGTATTTCTGCCAAATCAATGTCAATTTTAAGTAGATTATTCCTTCTGGGTTTACACTATAAATTGATCCAATTGATCAAATATGAGTGCACTATTGTTTTCTATCAGATCTGAGGTACAATCAGTGTGCAAAATGTTAAAGAACCCAAAGGCTAGCCAAGGTAAAACTAGAAAAACCCGAGTTTTCACAGCCCCACACTCTCATGGGTACTGCACTGGTGGCATGGGATTATATCCAATATATACTAAGGAAGGATAAATGGGAGCACTGTGCTGACTATTTTCAAATGATGGAACTTCATTCACGGCTACTTGAATCTGGGATTATAATTTTTGCCTATTTGCAATAACAATAAAGTAAATAAATACAACTTATTTAACCAACTTATTCAGTGCTCTATTTTCTTCCTAGTCATGCTGTATTTTGCAAAACCCACAATCTTCAATATGTCATTCATCCAGTAATTTGTCAGTTGTCTTCACAGTTTTCCATGACCACAATCCCATCTGAAGTGTATTTTCTGAGTTGAAAGAGATAAGTGCTGCCTCATTTTAATTCCATTCCCATCTTAAAATACATTTCTACTAGTAAGTCAAAAGATTAGTCTTAATTATTAGAGAATACTAATGATCTTGTACTCCAATTTAGCAGTTATCTTATGGACTTTTTTTTTCAACAAATGCTTCCTATGCTCCTCCAGGCATTTAGATCTGATTCCTTCATGCTTGTAATGGTGGCAAGCTACGTGAAATAGGGTTTTTACAGAGGATAAAAAGAGCTTGAAAAAGAACTTGGATAATTTTCTGGATTTGTTACTCGACACCTCTCAGTGTCTATTGAATACAAAGGTCTACATGCAGTTTTCCAGTTGGGGAAGTCCCACAACCAATGGCACCTGGAATTATCACTCTTGTATTATGCTGTTATACTTCTAAAAATATACTCACCAGGAGACAGGATATTAGGCATAGATATAATTTTAGTCCTACTAGAAAAGATATATTGAGATTCATCTGAAGAGCAACTTGAAGCTCTGTGTAAAAGGTAATTAAATGAGGACCAGGTGCAGCCCGGCTGTCAGTGAGGCCAGCCTAGAAACTTTTTGGGGAGCTATTCCTCTTTTCTGGCTGTATATTCCCCTTTGGCTTTACACTGCCAATCAGCCTTACAACTTTGCAGCTATCTTTGAGAAAGCTATAGATGAGTAACAGCTGAGAAGAAGGAGAAGTCCTCACATCTCAAGCAAGGTGTGAATCCACGGTAAGCAGCAGGTCTGCTGCAACACAGGAATGTGGCTTTCCCAGACTTTTTCACTGAGCAAAGCCTTCTGTTTCCTTAAAGCTCTGAAATGTGAAGGTTGGGAGCCAGCAATCACACAATGTCAGGAACATTTTCCTGGGGATGGCTCATTCAAGGCATGGATGGATGGATGCTCCCCTTCCTCTGCCATCCTCTAACAGGAAGACTTACAGCTCTCAGAAATCCTGTCTGTGAGTAGCAAAGCCCAAAAGGGGATGGTTTGTTATTTACCCAGGTGCTAAGGGCTGCCTGAGCAGTGCCTTTTCCATGTAACTACAGGCCTTTATCTCTCTCTCTCTCTCTCTTTATGTGCCAGTTCTTCACATTAAAACACAGAGCTAACCCCACTTCTCCATCACTGGAGTGCTGCCACGAGGATAAAGAACTGGTTCAGCAGCCAGTGCATCACCAACCTGCAATCCCTGCCATGAATAATGCTTGTGTAGAGATACCTCCACTCAGCATTTCTGGAGGTTGTTCAGGAATTAACAGCAAGCTGCAAAATACTTACAAGAAGCATTAAGATTAGGGTTTTGCTGATATTATTAGAGGCAGCTGGTTTATTTTAAGAATAACTGCATTAAAACATAGTTAGAGAAGTGAAGAGTCCAGACTTAGCATCTCAGAGACATGGGCTGCACGTGGTGCCCAAGGGAGCATTTGGCTGTTCCATGTAGGGTTTCTGTTCACTGATGGCTGTGCTGGAGGCATTTAAGGATAACGGGATGGAAGCACTGATTTACTTGCTGTTAAGCAACTCTCTTTCAAATTGGAGTTTGGTTTCACTTACATTGAGATACTTTCTTTGATTTTCTATTCCCAACAGATAGGAGTAGGGATGGTGCTTTAAGCATAAATGCTGTCTCTGGTAAACATGGACCAGTTTCTAAGTGCATAGGAAGCTTTGGGTTTTGCAAATGCATTAGAGAATATACTATATTTATTTTGTAACATCACTGCTTTTTGTTCATTAGTACAAAAAATACTGAAATTAAAGCCACAAGAATATTAAATTAAGCTTTAAGTAGTTTATTCTTAGTTTTGCCCTGCAGATGGTTTTACTTAAGGGTACTGCTAATAAACACTTAAAAATAAACATGCACACCTGAAAAAACCTGATTTTATTTCTTAATTAATGAAAACTTATTAACAGAGTGAGTGCAGAGAGCTTTAAGTAGCTTTTAGGTGCATTATAATCCTTCCATTCTGCTACCCAAGTTCAGCTCCTCCAAACCAGCTGAACCAATGTGGAACTAACTGTAAGCAAGCAGGAGCTGGTATGAAACCATCACGATTTGAAGCCAGAAGAATGAACTGAGACTTTTTTTCAGGATATCTATTTTTTGCAAAAAAGGTAAGCCGTGTTACATGGTGCTACAAAAAAACCATTAGAATGACCACTTTGAAACAACATACTGCATCTCTTTGTCTATTAAAGATAGGAAGTAGAGAAATTACTCACTGTATATATATTGGTATATTCCCTTTCCTTTCCTAACAGTGAATTGTCCAAACACTGAGAAATTGAGCTCACCTAGTATAAAAAAGTATGCACTAATTGCATAGGTATTACTTCTCTCTTAGAGTGATTTTTTTTTGAAGAGTCTGTTTTTCTATGATCTTCAATGATGACTAATTGCATAATCCTATGTCAACAATTCAGGTGTCAGACTGAAGACATGCATCAAAGCTCAAATTCAATTAAAAACAGCAACAAAACTAGGAACAGGCATCCTATTCTCAGAACGAGAACCTGGAAATGCATATGGCAATGCAGCTCAAGCTTAACTGATAATTCAGGTAAAAATGTATTTTTCATAAAGTTCTACTAGATTTTATTGTAGAAAAGGAGCACAAAGTCCCTGTGAGCACGGATGAAACACATATTTAAAAAAACCCAACACATCCTCACTCAAAACGCTTTTCAGTTTGCTCAGTTGCACTTCAGGTACATGAATTAATGGGAAATGCATGACTGAAGCTCCATACACACACCCACAGATGGCCCTTGCCAGGAGCAAAAAACATGTAAAGTAGAAAAGTTTCACACAGAAGGACTCACACTGCTAGAGAGAATACCAGCATGTACTATCCTCTAAGAGGTAGGATAATCAGGCACAGTGCTGATTTGAGTGATAAAAGTTAATATAGATTGGGCTAGACTGTAAAGAACTGTAAATCAACACAGCAGCATTAACTTCAGAGTCAAATAACTTGGCCATCCCATTTAATTGACATTTCAAGCCTGAATGAGACCAGCAGATTCTCAGTATCTTGAATAATAATTAGACTGTATCCTACATATAATGCATAAAGAGACACACTTCTCCTTCTAGGGATAAAATTTGGTATTTCTGGGTGAATAAATGTAATGTAAAAGAAGGAAATTAACAGCAAATCACTGTGGCTAATAAGGAAGTGTTGATCAAAAATATTAATTCTCTCCACAGAGGGAAGACAAGCTAGACAGTAGGCTGCAGCAGAGCTGTAGAAGAATTGGCAATTAGACAAATGCTATGTGTACTATCTTTAAAGTACAAAGAAATGATTTGTCTTTGCCAGAGTGTGAAGAAGGTAAGATGACATAAATTAGAAGACATTAATGGATGTTAGTTTCTTATTATTCACATTGGCAAGGTTCTCCATCATCTTCACAGAATACAAGTATCAACTAGAAAAATGAACAGAAAGTTTCACTCTCTTATCATAGGCTCCTCCAGACCATTATTTTAAAATCAATCCCTGCAGCAATGCTCAAATGCCAAACAAGTCAAGAACACAGCACAGCTGACACTGTTCACCTCACTTTTAGTGGTCCAAACCCACACAATGCCATTCCTCTCTCAGCTCTCTCCATCCTGCAGAGCAGCTTGTTCACCTTCTCCCTCATATAAAAACCATGCAAAACCCCCCAGTCAATTATTTGAATAAAACTCCACTGAGAAAATGCAGAGCAACTCAGTACAAGGAGAGGAGATTTAGTCAGCTTTATGCACAGTGTGAGTATTTCTGATGAGCAAGGCCAAGCACGGTAATTAAGGCTGGTTCACACTGCCCTGCAAGGCCACTCAACAGCAGGACCACCAAATCTTCAGCAAGACAAATACTGCAGCATAACAACAGGGGACTGCTAAATGTTGTGTAAAGTCTCCCAAATAAATGGTCAGAGACAGATATAGAACAATATCCTTGAAGATTTAAAAAACTTGACTGCTGAGGCCCCTGAGCAGCACTTCCAGCCCAGGGGGATGTTTGTACACGCAGGACAGCCAGTTGTTCTCACAATGCCCACTAGTTATTAACCCAGACTTCCTATCAGTGATGACTCATTTTAGCTGCTCTGGCTCACAAAAGTAAGTAAACAACAGCCACAGGTCATTTCAATGGTGTTGAAGGATCAGAAAATGAAGATTTTGGAGTACAAAAAGGGGAAGAATAGTGCTTGGTAATTGCATGGAAATGTAAATGCTTTGGGTAAACTACATAGAGGCAGCAAATGGCATAAATTTAGAGGGACTGACTGAGGTATTTTGGTAAGTACAAATGAATCTGCTTTTTACCCAGTTGAGCTCAGTTCACTCAGCTGTACACTTTCACACATGCCTCCTGTCTGTACAGTAAGACCATGGTAGATAAGATTGTGATGGTCTTCCACATCTTCCAGGACACTTGTGGCTCTAATATTTGAGGCTCTTTTGGTTTGTTTCGATGTTTTTTGTTTTTTTTTTTAAATGAAAAGGTTTGGATCCCAGCATTGCTCTGGGCAAGCAGTTTATTTTACTATTTATTAATTCATCATTGTTCTAGCAGTTGAGAACCCAGCCCTTTGCATTAACTGCCAAGCTGGAAGCTGGTTAGATATGGCAAGAGCAGGTTTTTAAGATGCCTGCTACACAACTCCCATCTCAAGGCTCTAGCACACTTGTTAAAGCAATACAGCCAGGACCTGCAGATCTAACACCTTCCTTCCAGCCTCCATGTGCACACAGGGCTTGGGCAAACAGCTTTGTTATGACGTGCAAATAAATCTATGCATATGTGTACCATTGTTCATAGAGGGGGTTCATGAAAAATAGAGTACCTATCACAACTTGTATCAAATGGAACCTTTTGCAGATGTGGAATAGGAACAGATCCAGGTTGGAAATGGATTCAGTGGTAACTGGTTTTGCTTGATGAGTTTTACAGACAGCAACCTCACCTGTGGAGACTTCTGGGCATTCCACAGCTTTGCTGGGTGGTGATGGGGAAGATAGAGCAAACAACTTTCCTTTATCTGAAAATGGGTAAATGAATGATTCAACTGCCATATCAGTAATAAGATGATTGCTAAATGGTTCTTCTATCAGTGGCCTGATGAAAGGAATTAATGCTGACAGTGATAAATTGTTTTTTCAGGCATTGAGACTTCATGACAAGAGAGGACTGGACTTCTTTTGAGTTCAAAAGACTCTATATCAATTGATATTGTTCAATTACATGCATTGGAGGCACCTGATGATTTGCTGGGCATTTAAGCAACTTGTGGTTTATCCCTTTGCCTCTCCACAGGGATGTGGATCGTCTCTCCTTACTGAACACACAGGCTATAATAGAGATCAGCTTGCTCTCCATCTTTCTCATTTATCCAGTTACATTTATCTCAGTAACCCACTACAGATCTCACATAATCTGTCTCCAGGTTTTGGGGGTTCCTTAATGTAAATGTGTTTGCTCAAATACATCAGACTTAATGGATATGCATTAGGATGATGCATGTCAAATGTAATGTATTTACCATATCAATCAGGCTTGTTTCCTTCACATCTCTTTCAATTCCTCAAGAATGAGAAAATATGAATTTAATAGCTATTTACTTAGTACTTCAGTAAAAACACCCAAAGCTTCAGTAGTTTGCATAATGCTGGACAAAACCAAGTGTTTGGTTTGGCAGAGGGGGTGTCCTGTATTTTTTTTCCCTCATTGGAAACTTGGTACAAGCTTATTAAATAAGCAAAGGGACTGCTATTGTTTTCATAAAGCTTTGGAGTAAGATATTGGATAAATCACATAACTAAGCACTATGAGTATGTACATTTAATTGCCCATTCAGAAAAGAAATTTGAAACATACTTTCTCAGTTCCAGTGTTCATCAGATCTAGATTTCAGGTAGAAACGAAGAGAAAAAAAAAAAAGCAAATTGCACTGGAGCAAGGATCTGTTGGTTAGAAATGGTTATTGGCATGGACAGAGAAAGGCAGGCTCTGAATGGTAGTCTGGATTTGTGGGGAGTCAGAGAGTGAACAGTACTGGGGTACCACACGGACAGCAGAGTGACCATCAGTTTCAAATGATGCAGGTGAACAAACAGGAGGAGAAAGCTGAGAAAAGAAAATTGATATATTTGTGGGAAACACATACATAAGAACCAGGAAGAAAAGAGGAGCCAGAAACAAGTTTATCTGGAGCACTAGAAAGAATGCAGGTCCTTCTCACAGAAAACTCTGCTCATAAAATGTGTTTTCTTATTATCATATGTATAGTTTCATAGTATGGCTACTGGGTGCTGAATAAAATGAAATCAGAATACAACAGCCAAGGTTATCATCTTTAGTATTTGATATGTCAATACAAACAATTGCAACGCTGACATTTCATTTTAAGTCAAACCCACTTGTACCTGCAGTGTTACATGTTCTACCTTTGCTATCAGTATATCTGTAAAATTGCTATCAAGGAGCTAGCAATTTATCTATAAACCTTGCTGTGAGGGACTTTCCTGGTTTCTACTGAAAATGGAGTTTGATCACTTTGCAGCATACAAACCTTAAAGGAGGGGATTTTAAAACAAAATGCAACATATAAAATACCCACGACACTTCCTCCCTGGAACATGAAGCATCTAAGGGATTCAACCAAATGCTCTCTAAAGAAGACAAATCTCCAAAAAGTTTCTTAAAAAAAAATGTTTCTTCCTTTTTTGACCAGATTGCCTTTAAATTACGCTGCAAAATCCTTCTGAAAGGTTGTTCTTGGAAAGCAGGAAAAATGATGATAAGGCCTGCCGTAAGGCAGATGATTATCACAAACTTTAATGGAATTGAGCTCTGGGCTACAGCAGAGCTACAAAAGAATCCCTTGACCTCAGTGTGCATTTTTGTTCTGGCACAAAGCTGCGAAGTCTACAGTGCACTTTTACTGTTGCTTTGATTGTGTGGAAGCCCAACCCTCTACCCAGCTAGAGATTTTTCCAAACCTTTTTAAGTCTCTGAAGGCATTTGCTCTGTATAACCTACAAGGTTCCTGTTTAACACTGGGTGTCTCCATTTTGAACAACTGACCTGGACCTCTAATGAAAATTTGACAAAAAATTAATTTCAAGTCTTTCTTCAAAGTTGCAAAAATCCTGGCTACATTAACCTTCATAATCTTTGTCCAGCTCTGAATTTCATTTGAAAGTCTCCAAACAAACAACAGGGGTCAGTGCACAGCTAGGTAACTTCTTTCCAGGAACTGTGAATCTTTCTACTGTGGACTCTAACCCCAGCCTGCCTCAGGGTTACCTCCCCACACAACTTCGTAGGAAGTACCTTGTGTTTCCAGTGGAGCAGGCAGTACCAGTGACACCCAGATGTATTTTGGATTGCTACCACCAATTCTCCTGTTATCAAGCATTTGCCCTCTGGACAACCTAGAAGCAAACTGCAGGTCTATTCACATTGTTAAAATCTATTTTATTTTTACCAGTGATGTTATTTCGATGACAAAATCTACCTGTAGTGATGCCCCTGATGTCAAAACTCAACAGGCTTTTACTAAACAATGAATCTGGCCTTTCAGCTCCATCAATGACATGTTAAATATAGCATTTGAAATCATAAGCTTTCCAGTCCAATAAAACAATTTCTTTAGATGAACAGCCCATACTTTCATGTACTCCCTGAATTTCAGTGCTTTGGAACCAGAAGTGTTTGTTTGATTCATTTATGTTGCTAAGGATGAAATGACTGCTGGAAATCCACTATGGAGAATAAACATATTCTCACATAGAAATATCTGTGACAAAAAAAGAAACCCTCTTTCTTTCTGTTGAAACCTGAGAATAAATTTAATAGACTTGAAACTTTCTCAGACACTTCCCATCAGCCTATTTATGCTGAGGCTGTGTTTTGTGTGGTGCTTGAGTATATCATTACCAAAAAGCTTATTCCATGCTGACTTGCTCCAGTAGCAAATTTGCCACCCATTTTGGGTAACAAAGAGAAAAGGAAACTGGACCCAGAAAATTTATCATCATGGGACTTTCAAGCTGGGCTTCGAAAAACCACTGAGAAAATGGCACATTCAGTCTTTCCCTTCAGCCTCAGCACAGGTTCATACCAACACTGAAGAATGGTATGATTAATTATGACTAAATTTTCCTTTCCTTATAAATATATTCCCAGATATAAAACAGCCTGGTAATTTGTGTATACCCAAAAATACTGTTGCTGTATGCCCTAGTATTCCCATGAGAAGCTGTCTGCAAGAAGGAGTTCTTCAGTAATTAGCAATTGTTTGCTTGTGCCATGGATTTTTGACTTCTCCCTTGAAGCTGTTTATCAATGAAAATTCTTAATGCATCATAATTAATGCAATCACACTTTTGCAGGAGCAGCTGCTAATTTGAAACAGTACTTGAATTCTGAAACACTGAACTTTTAAAAAAATGCTTTGTTCCTTTCAAGATGTCCAATTATTACATTCTGTATGTAAAGGTGTCATCTGTAACTGCCTTGTAAGTTTTTGGGCCATTGTGACAACGGGGAAATTCAAGACAAATAATGACACTTCTACTCCCTTGTGGGGAACAGAATTCCTTTTCTTTGTAAAATGAAGGCACTATTTTTTTATGTTTACATGGGAACAATACTGTCAGGAGCTCGACACATCATCTGTGCATTCAATAAAGGAATTTTATTTATAGGAACAGCTGAAAGCCCTGCTGTACCTGTCTGAGCTGGGGACTCTGCCATGACATGAAGGGGAAGTCAACCTTTTTACCATGTCCTTCCTCTTACTAGGTACTTTAGCATTTTCCACTTCACCCCTCTTTCAAAACACAACTACTTTATTGCAAAGGGCTGGAGGAAAGAGCTCTGAAGATGGCTGGACCTCAAGGGGATACTTATGGATCCTTAGGTCTGCTGTCTGTGGGGGTGGGAGCACTGGTAGCCTCTGTGCTGCCAGGGCCACGTTTGGCTTCCTCACTGGCACCACAGCAAAGGCATCCAAGGTATAACGTATTTTTGAAAACTTTCAAAATGGTTTGAATATATTTTGAAGAACAGCATACTACAATATAAATGACTGCTTCATATGGAAATGATCATGTGTTCCTGGCATAGAAGTATATGAGGAGGAAAACTGTATATAACTGGACATTGTTGCTTTCTTTCAACTGAGCAAATCTGAAGAGGCAGCAAAATACTTAAATTGGTTTAGATCAGTAACTGACAATTAAAAACCCAGTAACTGGTATTTTACATGCTTTTTGATTAATGCACCTAGGAATATTTCACTATTAGAACGTGATGAACCAGAACTGTCTCACATGACACCTACCTAGAAGACTGTCATTAGTATCCTGTTTATTAGTTAACCAGGCAGGACTGATGTCAGTTTAGTTATTTTAGTGACAACAACAGCAACATGTGTTTTTTCTGCTATATACAAATCATATTCTCTGCTTAATCAGAGCCTTTCTACGTCTTCCCTATATTTGGCTCTTAGTCTGTTTTGATCAAACCCAGTAGAATAAATGCATTAAAATACAGCTAAAAACCCAGAGTGAACTTTGTTTTCTTAAAACAAGGAGGAATGGCCTTAAGATGATGGAGAGTAGATTTAGGAATTAGTAAGAAATTCTTTCCTATGAGGGTGGTGATGCCATGGAACAAGTTAGTGAGAGAAGCTGTGGCTGCACAGAGTTTCAGCAGGAAAAAAAATCAGTATCTTTCTATGAAAACTTTTGTATCAGAAAAATGTCAGAACCTCTATCAAGGAATTTTAAAAGCATCTGACCACCTGCTCCATTATCACTATGTCCTGTCAGAGACCCAGATTTAGTGCCTGTGGTAGGAGCAAAATATTAATACTCTCAAAAGCCACCAGCACAATATATTACAGGACCCAATGACAAACAAAATATCAACATAGAGCAATTAGGCCTCAGCCACAACCACTAATTACACTGATGAACACCAAGGATGCTCTGGAGTCTTTGTAGGAAAAAAGCTCTAAAAATAGTTGGGGTACTTTTTCAATATCTAGATAAAAAAATTGAAACATTTCCCATAACTCAAAGTTTTGAGAATTTTTGTGATAGATTATTTCAGTATGAGGAAAAATAATTTTGAACAATCTTAGGTGAGGTATTCTTTGCTGGGCAATTTCTGGTAACAGAAAGTAAGTCCTTTATGCACAGAATGATAGGCATGTGTTTCTGTTTGCAGGGCTGGTGCCTGCTACACAAAGAAAGCCCTCAGAGTCTCCCATTGTACAAAGATCTTTTGATTCAGTTGCTGTCATGGAGCCAGGTTATGGCTGAGTTCTCGGAGAAGGAAGAGTTTAGGATTCTTTCCATCAGGTAGCACAGCTATGAGTTTATTTGTCTGAACTTGAGACTGAAAGAGCTGTACAAGTCAATAAAGCATGCAAGCATTTAAATTATTTGCCCCTAAAAGCAAGGTGTTTTGACATGACACCTCTGTTTGGACTTGCTGGGTTGGCAGTACTGGTGAAATGAAAGAGATTCTGGCTAGAAAATATAGAATCAGATTTTAACTTTTTAATGAAATTTTTTACTGTAGTCTCTATCTGCAAGGGAACTTATTAAAGGTGACTTTTTCTTGTTCAAACCGTTCCTTATACTGGTGACACACTCCTCTAATGCAAACCTCAGACTTTTGGTGTGTCCTCCATTGCCTATTAGATATTTTCACATGTACTCAGATTAAAAATTAGTACATGCCAATCACAAGGCAGGGTGGATAGTGCTACCCTTCTACAGCAAAGGCAGCTTTGTTTTCAATAACAGCTTTAAGGTCTTCTGAACAGACACCTGTTTGCTATTCTTTGTGGTTTATCAGAGTAATTATTAAATTAAGGTATTTAAATTTTATCCTGAATTTTACTAATTCAAGGCCAGATGACAGAGTTACAGTATGTCAGTGTTACTCCCCCTGAACGTGCCACGCACAACAACCCTTACATAACTCACTAGTCCTGAGGCTGAAATGATCTTTCATAACCCCCTTCCGAGGCCCTCCAGTCAAGCACTGCATTGACCACACTGGTTATGGTATGTACTCAGCTCATGCATTTGATAAAATCTGGACATCCAGGAGCTAAATGAAGGCTAAAGCTGACATAACAGGGCAAACAAATAAAATAATGAAAATTAAACATATCTTTTTTTTCCCAAGAACTGACAGCAATAAAATCCAGTGTAAAATATAATTTTGTACCTATCACATGACTCTGACATGTAGTCCTTGTCATGGTGTCCTCCTCTTCTTCTTGCAGGTTTTCTGTGACTACTTTAGCCTGTACACAGTGCAACAACAAAAGTGAAGAACATCTGTGACTCTGTTTATGTTGTTTCATGACAACTACAGAATATTGTTCAGAAATAAATCAGAGTAGAGTGGAATATACAACCTGTCTTATCCTGTGAATGATATCCAATGATACAAACTTTAATTTCATTCAAAATCACAATATGCAGCAGTGAAAAATAACCTTGGAAGATGTGCTTCTTCAAAATAAAAACCTAATATATCTTATGGTATCTCTTTAGTTCAGTTTGCAAACATTAAACTTTGGTTTATTTATTTCCACGTCTGTTTAAAAGAATTTATTAGCTGGACAGAGAGAAAAATTTAATTTAAGAATGCAGTGCAGTCTAAGAGCCTGTATGTGGTATACAAGTTTGTGTTATTCAAATCCCTCATATATTCTGGTTTTTTTCAGACAAAGATGTGTCTTCACCTGTTATTCTGCAGTCCTATTTCCCAAGTGGACAGATAATCTGAGAATCTCCCTAGCACACAGTGAAATTCACCTCCATCACGTGCCATCAGTGGCCACAATTCAGATCCAAGGACATACTTTTCTGCCATGCTACAAAAATCAAACAGGAATAAAGATACTTCCAGGGCAATAAGAGGAGGAAAGGCAGCACCACAGAAAAAATTGCTTTCAGCATCAACGTGTTCTTAAATTATTTGCTAATCACTCTCTGCTGTTTTAAACTGCTCACAGCACACTCACAATAACAAGAGCACATTTTGTAATCTAAACCACTGGAATTTATCATCATTTGCATGAGACATCTTTGATCACAGTGCAAATCCTGCTTGCTGGGTTACACAAGTAGCCCTACAGACCTCTTGTGATCAGCCAAAGTAACACACCAAAGATTCACTCTCTGCATTCGTAAAAGTGCATTTATCATCTCTTAATCCTAGGGATTTGATCACATATTTTCTTTCTTCCAAAATGCCTCTCTTCAGGCTATGGAAAATGAGGAGGCTAGTGATCATTTGGCATCCAGTCCCGGGTGGAACAGTTTCTCACATTTGCAGAGCACATGGCCAAGTGCTGCTGTGACATTTCACAATATTGCAGTAGATCCCCAAACACACAGACTGCACACATGGAGTGTGACACACAACTCCTGGTGTCTCGGGTTTGGTGCCACACCTCCACCTCCCAAAGTGAAGCCTGTGGCTGTTCTAAATCACACGGGGCTGTAATAAAATCACAGAGATGAAACGAAGCAGCGTGGCACAGAAATGATTGTATCTCACCTTAAGCTCCAGCCAAGGACATGAAAAAGTACTGGAGAATGTGGAATATCCTTGGTGTGGGCTAAAGTGTTATGTATTTCTGCTGGCTGGCCTTTAGAGCAAAGTGCTTTTTTGATGAACACTAACGGGAAGTGTATCCCTCTGAAGGTGAATGCACAAGGCCACCACTGGTAGAACATTGCTTTTTCCATAAATTCAGTGGAAGTCCAGCAATAACCTTCTTTGCATGAACAGAAATCAGAGGTAATTGGTGCATGTGTTATGGCATAACAGTGCCTCAAGCCTTTACCTGGTACATCATAAGAAAAGTGATGTAATCATCAAAATTTAAATAGCTTTTAAAGGAAAAAACTTGCTAGAAAATTAATGTTAAGAACTGCTCTGGCCAGGATTTAAAGCAGCAGTATATATCTGATAAGCAGCTTGGAAATACAGCAGCATCTGCACTGAACCATAAGACTGAGTGCACTTTGCATTGTTCAGAAAAGAAAAGAAATCTTCCTGGTTTAGGGCTTTTCAAAAGATTTATGCTGTTTTCTCCAAAAGCGTTAATTTTGTCTTTTTATGAGCAAAAAAATGCACAACAGGCCACTCTAATGCCTACAACTCTTTTCAGTCACAGCTATCTCCCAGCCCTTTGCAATTTGCTTCAAAGTAAGCAGACACCAAAGAATAACTGGAAACGATAGTAATAAAATTCATGAACTTTGAATTTAAAGACCTTGCATTGTTTTTCTTTAAGAAGTTTGGAGGACAAAATGAAATATCACATATTGAGGAATCTCAAGGTATATCTCTTTCATAAGTTAGCATTAATAACTATAAGCACATTTTAAATCTCATTGTTCTAGATGTCCTCAGCCTTTTGGCACTACATGTTTCTTTCAGGAATTAAGTGCCACAGTAAACACAATATGAAACTCAAAAAAGTGAAACACATAAATGTAACTTAATTTTCAAAAACAATACAAAAATACCCCATTTCCCTGCTAACAAAAGAGTGTATGGTGTAGCAGAAGCAATGCCTTTTCACCATGACTAACATGTCCTTAAAAACTAAATAGTATAATTAGCATATCTCCATTATTTACATACATTAAGGACAATCTTTGTAGTTCCCTCAGAAAATGAAGTGTGTTTCTCAAAGATATACTTAAAACACTATTATTGCAGCATTTAGAAAGACTTCAAAAAATGACAGACAAAAAACACAGCAAATTATTGCAGCATTAGAAAATAATAAGTTAGAAAGAAATTGTAGAAGCAATGTGTAGAGCTTTTTGTACTTCTGTACAGTGAAGATATACCCTAAGCTGTCAGGACCATATTAAATGGGGCATAGTTAAACTGAGTGGCTCTGATAAGGGGCTCTGCTTTGCTATCTAAGTTCTAGATCAGTTGGATTGAATTTCCTGCATATTGCACATTTCCAGACTTTCATTCTCTCTCTTTCCTTTCTGTGACACTGCAAGGACAGCCTTAGATATGCTTATAATTTGTGGTTTTATAATGCAGGAGACATCTACGTTTTCAAAGAAGAGATGATACCAGAGGAGTCAGAAGGAAAGTTTTAAATGCATTCACTTTGCATATGTTCCCTGTAAGATTTTAAAAAACGACCTTGCAGACGTTTCCAGGAAAGATATCTGTGTTAAAGTAAAAAAAAAAAAAAGGAAAAAATATTGCCTGAATTTGAAACCATGTATGGAATGCCTTGACCTCAAGCATCCCAAACATCAGCCTTAAGCTGAGTTTTTTCAGCTCACATTATGAAGCTTTTTGCAATGTTCACAGAGAATTTGTATTTCAGATTCCCTTGGATGAAATATTTGTATGTTCTGTACTTCAGTAACTCAGTTCTATCAGAACAAAAGTAACAGCTTCACAGTAAGCATTACATTTGGCACAAGTTTCCAGATTGTTAAAATTGTGGTTATGGCTAATAAACATCATGATAATATGGACAGGATGGCTATCTCAGGAATGAGGGAAAAAATGCTATAGGGTTAAAGCATCTCTATTCTCCTCGTGCTGGACTTTAAAACATCATAGGAAAGGCCCTGGTATTTTAAAGGCAAGACATTGCTCATTAAATTCTGAGGTTAATTAAAAGAAGCTTCACCAGGAAGAGCACCCCTTCAGCCTGACTTTAGGTTACAATCCCAGACTCTGTGTGAACACTTCTCAATGCAGTAAAGTCAGTCCAGAACCAGAATCTAGCAGCTAACAGAAAGTAAGACGATTTTTTTCTATATTGCAAAACTCTTCCTCTCTGGGTAAATTAAATTATCAGGTACAGTAAGTACCTTATTGAAAAATAAAACTAACTACAGGGTGTTAACAGGGAGATTTTTAATGGCACAAAGAGAGGTGCAGGTCCAATGTATGCTTTTGCTTTGGAACATTCCTTTTTGAGTGACAAATATTCCCAAATGTGGTCAAATACTTTGCCTTTTCCACATCAGCTGTGCACTTTCTAGGCTTAATGATTTCTATAATGTTCAGAGGAATGTTCAATACTGGCATGCAATTTTCAGGGAAAGGGGAAAAAAAAATTAAAAAATAATGGTCCTATTATTTCACTCTACTACAGTATGATTATAGCATCATTGTGCATGTATCTTCACTGGAATTGAATTGCCAGCAGAAGCAGTAGGATCTTCATGACTATCTGTATTATGTGGCCTATAGTCAAGCTGCCAACTTCTGTATTAATTCGCAATCCTCTAGCTACACAAAATCTTTCTATCTTATATATAAACAGTTATTATCCTGTTTGCCTGCAATGGCAATAAGAAACACATCCAGAAGTTAAAGAGAAGGTAATAATGTTTTTGTGTACTGAAGCACTTACCAGGGTCTGATTCTGTATTTCCATATCTGCTTTTGTGTTGCTGTTTTTCTTGTGGTTTCCTTGAGAGCTGATAGAGTTGCCATGAAGAGAGGAGCCCTGGGAGCTGCCCTTCGACACACTCCTGTAGGAAACATTATTTGATCCACTTTCTGTCTGCTGAGCTGCTTTCTTATCAACTCTGCAGGTAGAGAGTGATTCCTCTGATAAATTGCATTGCCCTTCTTCAATTGCTCTACTTTCCCATTCCTTTAATGTTTAAAGTAACCTCTCTGTATCTTTCTGTCTCTAGACCTTTGAGTGATAAATGTTTCTAACTAGCCTTGATCAAACCTGTCACTTGCAATTTCAGGTAGTATATCAATTTAGCCTTTCACATTTAATGATTTATATTATATTTGGGACTGTTGTGGGGCAAACATAAAAACACAATATACCAGTTGCTAAGTTCTTTTGTGACCAAAGGTTGTGATAGCTAGAAATGTAATTAATTCTGACAGGTTACCAAATATGTATTTTCTGGTTACAGTACAGGAAGATGGAATACATTAAAACATGTACCTAATTACCCTCTATCTTTACACACCATCTGCCTAGATTCTTGATTTCTGGAATAATTTGAATTATCAGCTTGGATGTAACTCGCCTATCTTTAATTTCAAAGACCAATGGTTTGGTTAACAAAGTAACATGAACAAAATTATCATCTCATTGTTAATGTTCTCTTTCTTTTCCTGTAGAGATTAAAGTCCCAGCTGTGCACCTACTGTTTGCTACTGTGCATTCCTAGCACAAAAGGAATGTACATTGAACTTCACATCTGGGCATCTGTAAAGCTACATGGACATCAACACATCCCAAACTGTGTTCTGGAGTTTTACCTGTTTAAAAGCTCTCTCATAAAACTGTCTTTTGATGAGTAGGCAGCTGTGGTGGAACCTCTGACTTGTTCACACTCAATCTCACCAGGAGGGTCTTGGGAAGGCTTCATAATTTTGCTCTCCATGGCTAAAACGTCACCATTGTCTGTTTTCCTGTTAATTTCATTTTCTATTTCACAGTGTTGTTCAGTTTTCTTTTTTTCTTTTCTTCTCTCTAATTTTGCCTGCTTAATTCCAAATCCTGAAACTTTTGCATCCTTTTTTTCCACTTTAGTTTTAGGAACATCAGTTTTCCTGCTACTCAGTGCTGGGAGCTTACTTTTTCGGAAGCCAAACCAACTGGCTATAGAAGGTCCAGTCCTTTGTTTAGTCTCCACAGTGGGGGATTTGGTTTGTCCCTGACCCTTTTGCACATTTTCTTGAATGCATAACATGACTTTCTCCTCTATTGTAGGTTGCAGAGATGGTGAACTCAAAAGATCATTAACCTTCTCAGAGGTTTCTGCTAATTTTAAAGACATTTGCTGTCTTCGTGACTTTGTTGCTTCCAGCTTATGAGGACACTTTAGTCCATCAAAGCTTTGGAAGGACAAAATTTGTTGGGAAGATACAGTAGCTGAGGCTTCTAACTCCAATTCTGCTGACAGAACACTTTTTTTACCTTGAGCTTCGTTCTTAAAGCTTTCAGTGCTTTTCTCACTCTGCACAGAGAGACTGCGTGCATCTTTCTGAGAAAAAGGTTTGTTTCCATCACATTTTGAAGCATGGTGAAATTGGTCCAATTTTTGAGATGATCTGAAGGGCAGTTTGCTTGGGCTTCCATGCTGGCTATTGCAACTAGTCATATTTCCAAGGGAGCCTTGTCTAGGATAAGAATTTTCTGTGGGTTTGGAAGTATTTAAGAGAGTCTCTGGTGTCACTGCTGACCCAGAAGCAGCCTTGATTTGAAGCCCTTCCATGGCTGAGTTCTGCCTCGTTAGAGAATTCCCTCTGTCAGAAGTGTTTGTAATAATCTGAGTCCGTACTTTCCCGGGCCCTTCTGTCACAGGGGCAGATGGCTTCTCCCCCGTGTGAATGCTGAAACTCTGGCTACGAGCTTTCGCTCCATTCATGCCCAGAGCTGGCTTCAAGTGTGACTTGTTGCTGGAAGAAACAGACCTCTTAACTAATTTGTTTTCTAATCCATCTCCCCTGTCTACCACCAAGCTGTAGTTTTCATGTGAATGCACGGAGGCTGTATCCATACTAAGTGCCACAGCACAATTATTTTTTACTTCAGTATCAGACTTGGAGTCCTTTAATTCCGCATCCATTGTGCCTTTAGTGGTTACACACACAGATTCACTTTGCTTGTACTTACTGGAACTCACATGACTTTTGGAAGCTGCATTTATACTGTCTTTTTCCTGCTTGCCTGGTACAGTAGAGCTCTTGCGGAGAAGCTGGGGAGATTTGACAAATAATTTCAGTCCCACAGGGAGACGGGTTTTCATTCCTCTCTCATTAGAGTTTTGAGCAGCATGTGCAGCATCACTTGCATGAAACAGTGTCGACGGGAAATTGTTTACCTGAGATAGCAAAGGCTCACTTGTGCTTGTTGTATGACACTGAGGAGTTGTGGGGAGAATGTTTGGCATCTTTTGTAGCTGATCCACCCCAGTGTCACTGGAAATATTGTTTTTGCTGGAATATGTATCTTGTGAAGAAGTTGTTTCCAATGTTGGACAACCTAGCGAGAAGGACCTGGCTGTTTGAAAATCTGTGCTGGAATATTCACGATTTCTGTGGAGACCAAGCTGATTAGGGTTTTTTGGGCAGACTTGCTTTGTGGAAACTTTGGAAAGTCCTTGGCACACACTGTGGGATTGCTGAGATGTGCATTTATTTTGCATAATTCCTTCTGCATTTTCTTGAAGGTAAGATAATTCAATTTTGGCCCCAGAAGATACATTTTTTGCTTGCATTTCATGACTAGATTGATTATGAAAGCCAGAGTTCACAGTTCCTTTTAATGGAGATGATTTCAGTATATTTTTTGCTGTTTCAGTGGGACCAGCTCCTCCTAACTTTACTGCTAGAGGTGGAGAATTAGCATAATTAGGCCTAATCAACAAGGATGTTGACCTGCCTGGAGGAAGGGGTGGGGATGGAGACCGGGCCTCTACAGCAGCTAAATCACAATGAAAGTCTCTGGTTGGAAGTTCCCCATAGCTACTGGGCTCTATAAGGTGCTGAGGCAGCAGTGGTGATGCTAGACTCTGACTCTTTGGATACTTTGACCCATCTCCTCTGCCTGGACGTTTCAAGTCGGGCAGGGGGTGGGCAGGGGGCTTTGGAACCTGAAAATCGACTTTCGAGTCAAAATGACGAGGTGGGCTTTGGGCCTTCTTGAATCTTGAGAGCTTTACAGGTGGCAGAGCAGGTGATTTCTCAAGGGCTGTGGGGCCCACTGACAGAGCTACAGGTGCCTCCCCACTCTCAGTCATCACAGTTTTTTGGGGAGAAAATTTACCTCTGCTGGGTATTTTAGTTACATTTGGCTTTTGATTGATTCCTGCATGCACAGTGGAGCTTGAATTGGCCTTGTATGATGCATCATACACTGGCTTCACGAGTTTTTGTCGTGAAGTATTTTGCTGTGTCACTCTTCCACAGCGTGAAGATTCACTGCAGGTCAAGGGGACAACTGCATTTTTATTCCCTGTATTATCTTCAAGACTGTTTTTCCCAGTTTCATCTTCCTGTCTTTCAAAAGCAGTGTAGTCTCTAGCATTGGGTCCCGGCTGCAAATCAGTTTTTCCCTGAGGTATAAGTTCAGTGTATTCTGCACTGGATGTAGTCTGTGGCTGGTTGATTGAAATCTCATTTCTTGTTACAGTGACAACTCCAGTTTGATGTGAGCTGAATTCAATTGGCTCACCATCCTTAGCATCATATATTACTGTAATGCACTCTTCAGAAGAGGTCTTTTTTATAACCTTTTGTTGTTTAATGAAATTACATGTCTTCGGCCTAATGTCGGAGTGAACAGGTATCTGTTTCTCTTCTTTGTCACTAGACACAAACTGGGAATTCTCTGTGACTTTGAGCAAGTCAGAGGTCTTTGTGTACTTCTCAGGAAAGGGAGTTGATAATAAATCTGATGGACTTTTCTCATCACTGCTTTCTATATGCAATTCGTCCAAGACTTCATTGTCATCAGTATCTGAAAGCTGAAAATTAAAGTCCTTCCAGCCTGTATTAGAATGGCTTTGATTTAACTGTAACTCAGGCAGCTTTGCTCTGGTGCATGATTTTACTTCTGCCTGAAATCCACTGACAAAACTAGTCAATTTTTCAGGTCTTTCCTTTGAATTAAAAAACGAACTTCTTTCTGGCAAATGTTTCCTGTTAGGATCCCAGTCAAAGAGACTGTCAGAAATGCTATGAGTTAATTTGCTACAAGAGGTCCTACAGTCCTTGCTTGGTACTTCCTGCAGCAACAGTAAGGATGAAGAGTCATCATCTGCATCATCATGTGAATCTGAATCGTAAGAGAAAGTTTTGTTGTGTTCAATGCAAATACTTCCCATTTCCATTGGTTTGCAATGAGTCTGTTCATTATGGCTGCCACATTTAATTCCAGGGGAATATATTCCTTCGTTGGAGTTCATGCAATCTTTGTAACCCCATTTTGATATTACTGAAGGTGGTTCAAGAAATATTTTTTGCTTCTGCAATTTCTTCAGCCCTTCTAAGATATGGTTTTCCTTGATACGAGTTGGAGGTAGATCATCTGCAGGGCTTGAGAGGTTGCTTGGGAGTGAAGAACCAATGCTTATTCTTTTATCCCATCTCACGGATGACTGTCAAAGCAAAATAAAAATCACTTTTGTTACTCATAAAGTGCTGCCAATAAAAGTGTTAACATTTTGGTAATGAGATACAGGAGTTGCATAAGGGCATTATATTCCATTCTTTGCTATTTATAGAAAATTTCTTTTTAATAAAGGATTTCACAGTGGTGTGAAGGCTGCAGTGCATCAAAAACCTGTAGGAAGAACAATACGAATGGAAGGATTAAGATAAAGAAGAAGAGCAGTTTGGACTATGAAAGGCAGAATAAATGTCTGAACAAATGAGGAGACTGTAAGCAAGCTGAAGTGATAAAGGAATCGTTTAAAAAATTAAACGGGGGGCAACAGTTTAATGAAAACTGTTTTCAATATAAAAGAGAGGAAAGTAAAAAAAACTTCTGAAGGCAGCTTTTCAATTAATCTTGTTTCAGATTAACTTAAACTAGTACATGAAGAAAATTAATTTGATTTACCCTTTTACTTGTCTTTCCATCATTCCAAGTGTAGGAGGAACCACTGGAATATTCACTGCAAGCGCTTGAGAGGGAGAGTTCACTGCTGCTGCAGCTGCTCCGGGGATACAGGCGGCTACAACCTGTCATATTTAATTGACTCTGGCATTTCAGCACAGGTATGCTGGATTTCACATTCTGCTGGCATTCCTAAAATATGAGAAGAAATAGAAATACCTTATGGGTTGAAAATCATTTAACTTTCCCTTGATTAAGAATGGCAAAGAAAAGGCAAGTAAGACACTTACACCTTCCTATTATCCAATTTAGCATCTGGTGAATATAATACACAGAACTAAATTAAAAATTGCTAACAATTTCATTTGTCAGGGGGAAAAAACCCACAATCCTCAATGTCTTCTTCTTTATTCTTGAACTAGTATTCTGCTCTTCTTATGGCAAAGATTATTCTGAGTCTATTTGAATTATGCTTCATACATAAGCAGCGTGCGCCAGTAAGATACAGAAAACAAAGTTATAAGAATACAAGTACATCTTGACAACTGCATTATAGCCCCACAATGTAACAGATGAGGCTGCACACCCTGGACAAGGTAAATTAATTTAGTATCCTGAGCAGAATGTCCACTGAGAATGGAATCTCTCCATTACAGTCTAATTTTGGTTTCCTATCTAGTTCAAAGCTTTGTCGAAGAAACTCTCTGACGTAGGACAATCCATCTTCGTGTCGCTTGCAGACAGCTGAAGCCTCTTGCTTATGCAATTTATTGACACTTTATGGCTGCCTTTAGTACTTGTGTAGTTATCGCCCCTCTCCAAATGCAATTTCAGCTGACTGTGACTAAGTGCCAGCTTTGAGGAAGAGAGTAATGAAGAGTAGATAGCACTTTAGGTAAAAAATTAAACCTCTGTAGGAGTAGCTAGGATGCCTTTAATTTGTTTTCAAACTAATACTCTTGAGCCTAACAGCATTAGAGCTTCTTTAGTGTTAAGTGCTTGCACTATTCTTCAGTTTCCTTACAGAATCAGACATCATTTTAATTACCAGGAACACCAGACATGACTACATGAAAAGAGGTTGTAATGAGGCGGGGGTCAGTCTCTTCTCCCAAGTAGAAACTGATAGGACAAAAGGAAACAGCCTCAGGTCATGCCAGGGGATGTTTAGATTGGATATTTGGAAAAATTCCTTCACTAAAAGAGTTGTCAAGCAATGGAGCAAGGAAGTGGTTGAGTCACCATCCTTGGAGGGATTTACAAGCTGTATCGATGTGGCACTTGGGGGTATGGTTTGGTGGTGGGATTGGCACTGCTGGGTTAATGGTTTGACTCAATGATCTTAAGGGATCTTTCCACTCAGTGGTGGGTGAAAGGCTGGATTTGATGATCTTAATCATAAAGGTCTTTTCCATCCAAAGTGAATCTATGATTCTGTGCCTCCGATTAATAAAATTTCCCTTTGGATTTCATTAAGGCAAACTGAAACAATATTTATTGATTTTTGTATGTAGATATACCTCAAATTAATTTTACTTAAATGAAGAATTTACCTATACACTCAGGAAGAAGCAAGAAATCTAAACTTATTGAATCCATAAAACAATTACCAAGGCTGTGTATGCCCTAGACACAGCTTCTTCATGGAAATCTCTGGAACAACACTCAGTTTGTAGGCACTTCTCATGCACTGACATGTTTTTTGGCCTTCTGCTAATTTCTTCCATTTATTTCCCATGTTCCTCCCATTTATTATTACTGGGGTTGAACCTTTTTTCAGCTGAATGGGAGAGAGCAGAATTTTTACTGCTGAGGAGTTCATCAGCACAGATGCTCATCGCTCAACTGACATCATAATGTTCTGCTTTTGACAAACATAACTACAGGGCAAATCATTATTCTTTGTCACAGGCAAAACCTATGAATGGGAAAATCATTCAGAGGCACCAAGAACACATTTCACGTCTGGGAATTACTGGTACATGCTTTCCTCAGAAGTCAAATGGATGCAGGAGGAACAGCCTTTAAAGCCAGTGACTCTGGGAAGAAGACATCTTTCAGCATCAAAGGCAGGTGATGCCTGTGTTTTTGGCTCTGAAGCAGACTCTCTCACTTTGTTGAGACAAATTAGTCTTTATTTCTGACATTGTGGTTCCCCTGAGGGACCCCCTGCCATCAGCCTCCTCAGCTGTTGTGGTGTCCCTCCTGGTGATGGTGACTGTACAGAGGCCAACGGCAGCAGCTGCTTGTTCTGCCTATTCCTCTGCATTTTGGCTCTGGCATTGGGAAAACATCTCATGTGGAATTCCTGCCCCTCACACTGGGCTGTGTCCCAGCCATCACAGCATTCAAGGGAAGGATGCCTGTAAATCCTCTCCTTTAAGATAATCTCCTGTAGGAGGAAAGAGATCCCAGCACAGTGACAAGGGTGGCCTTCCTGTCATCTTCAGCTACTCTGAGAGCCTCTCTATCCCTTTGTTTCCTTTGCACCTAAGAGAGGAGAAAGGCTTTTGGTCCTACAGTCACAGCAGTGGGAAAAATGGAGCTATCTAAGCAAAGCTAAAGAACAGTGTATTACTGTAATCATCTTGAAGAGAGCAGAAAATGTGCAAAAAATATCATGTCACTCCAGATTATGAAGTAGGGTGTCTACTCAATTTCTAGACTGCATTCAGATCACTTAAGAGTGGAGTTTTCCCCTGCAATTTTCCTTTATTCTCTAAATTATCCAAGAAAGTAATTTGAATAGCATGTTTATGATGCATTAATTAAATACATTTAACTTGCATATAGGTCTATTAACTGACGTGGTGAAATTTTAATTTTTTGTAATCATGACTCTTTAGTCATTACCTTTAATGAAATTGGAGTAAAAAGGCCTGAATGTAGTATTACAGTTTAAAAATGTAATTTTCTCTAGAAATAAGAGAAAATTGAAATAATCAGACCATTAAAGACACAAAACACTATATTAGAGCATCTTAACCTGAAGGCTTAATTAAATATAAGGCAAAGAGTTGTTAGCATTTTTGTGAACCTTTGCCTTTTCATTAAAGTAGGTATTACAAGGGAGATTACATTTTTGTTGACACTACTATACTTCAAGATCAAAGGCACATGCAGGTTCAATGTTCTGTTCTTGTACTCTTTGTTTCCCTGCATGTGATTTTTGTTTTTTAAGCTACTTTTCTCTTTGACAATGAAACATGAAAGCCACGCTGGAGAACGTTTTGCCAAATAAGCACAAAGCTCACCCCATCTGAAAAAAAAATGCAGAGCCCATGAATTTTTAAAAGTTCATACATAATATATCATAAAAATGGGATGAATAATACGGAGCATGGGCTTTAATAAAAAGCTCCTTGACCATTTCTCAGAGATTCTGAGATGTAATCAATACTCAAAAAGGTGTATCGGGGACACTGCTAAGATTTATGCTTTTTTTGCACACAGTGACACTATCTGCTCACTATATCAACCGAGGACACAATATTGAATTTCAGAGAACAGAAGGAAGTAAAAGTACTGTTATCTGCCTCAACAGTGTTTCAATTCAGAGATCAGCTTTATGGCTCTTCCCTGTCACCAGACCTCAGAGGCGAAGAGGAGGTTCCAGATGGGGGCTACAAGGGCAGCCCAGACACTCACGTGAGCATCAGCACCCCGAGCTGGCACCAGGCTTCGGTTCCGTTCCACTTCTGACAGCAAATCCCCAGAGGAGAGGTCCAAGATGCGGGAATGGAGTTTCTGGAGGGGCAGAAGGGAAGGAGCAAAGCATAAGCATTTGACAGATATGCAGCAGATCAGCATTTTTAAAATTCCAAACTCTGCTGTAAAATTTCAAGAGAAATGAAGAGCCTGAGGTAAAAGAGGATTTGTTCTAATTTGAAATGTTGCTCTTTGTGCTTACTTAGTCCAAGGCTTCCTGTCTGGAGGACAGATCATTCTTCATCCAAACCAAACTCTACTTTTTCTTCTAGTGGCTGCTTTGCAACTTATCATTACTTCACACACAACAATAACAAATGAATATGAGTCCCATCATTATCCATAGAGTTTGACAGGTTTCAGGAAAAAAGCATAAAAATGAACTACAAAATTAACATTTATAAATCAATCAACATGTTAATGTTGTTTTATTTACGAGCTGTTACACCTTGAGTGAATGATTGCAAAAGTGACCCTATTTTTAACCAGCATTGATCTGCTGAAGGCCTCCTCTGCACACATTTTAACTCAAAGTCATTAATGTCATCTGTTAGGAACAATTAATGTGAATAGAAAATAATTGCATCAGGGAACTGGGGACTCAGAGGATTTTGTGCATTAATATTCACATGCTGTTCGATTATATACACAGTTCTTCTCTCAGTTTTGCTTGGAAGAATGGCTAAGCTTGTGCCTTTCCCTCCATGTTTACCTGGACACTAATTCTAGGGCTTTCAGTCTGCATTAAGCCTGATTTGTTTTAATTGCAGTTTCAATAAAATCCATGATTTATCTGCATGCCTTGGCCAATGACTTCAAAAGAAGAAATATCTGCAGTCTTGTTAGTCCTGGGCCAACACACCACATAACAGGCAGTATGGATCTGACTCATGGTCCATTGAAATCAATGAAAATGGACTAAAAAAAGTAAAACCCAAGAAAAAAGGGCTTTGGATCAGGCTCTTTTCATTTTCCCATTAATTCTCCAGCCTTGCAGCCTAAGAGACCACATTTACCCCCGTCAGCTTGGAAGAACAAATGGTGCAGATCCTGCCAGGTGCTTTGCCAGGGGACTCTTGAGGGATGCAAACCATGCAGCTTTGTCAAGGCAGTGTGAGTGCCCCATCACCCTGTCCATCCAAAAGACTGGCCAAAGACAGAACGAGAATTTATAGCCAGAAAACCCTTCACACACTGTAGCAGTAAGCTCTGAAATGTGAGTCACACCATATCTTACACCCTGCTACTCCCCAGCCTGCTCTCTGGGTACCCACTGCAGAAATTAATCTGCTAGAGAACAAAGCAGGCAGCCATTCCTACAGCCTCTGTTATCTGCATGCTCTGCTTCAGGCTTCTATTCCCCACAGTCCAGGAAATATTCTTAAAAACTACTAATTATAAATTTGGGAGTCACTTCTCAAGAGTTACATATTCTTCTAGGTTTATTAAGGAGGTACTGTTTGTTGCAGAGAGATTATGAAAAATATTTTCAATGATCAATACTCTGTACAAATATATATTGTCCAATAAATTGCTGAATAGATTAAAATTCTGCAAGCACTCAGTCTCCAAGATATGTTTCATTATAAATATTAACCACATCTAGGCTATGTGTAGCATCAGTGAGGCCTAGTTATTCAGCATGCACCTTTCAAAGTTCTACTATTGGTATTACTGTCAGGTGTTTGTAAAGATTTAAACTCCTGGTAAAATGCCTGCCCAAAGTCACAGATTGACTGACTTTGTACACTTGTTCCTCTTGACAATAATTCCAACTGCATCATTGAGCCACCAGAGAATTCCACTGTTTTCAGAACCAGCAGTCACTGGTGCTATGAACAAGTGGTTTGCAGACAAATTAATTACTTTCTCCAGGGAAACCAGTCACCTGAGATATTTTAGTGGAAGTTACAATAGTCAGAACTGTGCATTGGAGAGGATGACTGGGGACATCTGAGTTGGATGAACATTTGTAAGTGAAAATGTATTTTCCCAGAAAAAAAGGATCCTAGAAATAGTGCTAAAGGAATTTTACAGTTGTAATACTGTCTTCCCATTTTTCCAGAAAGGCATTTAAATACTTAAGTATTTAAACACATTTACACATTTCAATAAGGGAAACGAAGTATTCCCCTACAATGTCATCCAATGGAGTTTAGTGTTACTTGCAGAGTACAGAATCTGTGTCAGGCATAAGAGCAGAGGTCAGCCCAGCTGGAACAGGCAGGAATCAGAAACTGGTTTTGACCAGTGATCAATCATAGCCCAGCTGGAAACAGCTCAGGGTTCTGGGGGTCCCTCCCCAGTGGCTCAGTGACCAGAAGGGCTGGGCTGCACAGGGGTCACCCTGTGTTTGAGTCACCTTTGCCGCTCTCAAACTCAATGACTCTATAGAACTGCCATACCAAAGGCAAATCAGCAGACTAAAATGATTAACAAAGAAGGAAAGTGTGTTCTCGAGATGCATAATGTGATTATATTTCTGTATCACATGAGATCATCAAACTGGGAATATTCCTCCCCACACATATGCAAATAAACTAACAGAGGTGGCCAGCACAATGACTAGCATTAACAAACAGCATAATAAAGTTTGAGGTCATTAATTAAATATAATCACACAGCAGTGAAGTAAGTCATCCAATTACAAAAGAAAAGCATAAGAAAAAAATTGCTTCTTTCATTATTTTACTTTTTCCTTCTCAATTGTCTAAATCAAAAATGGGGAAAACTCTAGTATTTGCTAAAACAACCTCATTAATGATGCATTTAAAATCAAGTAACAGATTGTGCTAACTATGTATCTTCATTCTGATTTCTTCTCAGATACACAAAATGTACTGTGTCCTTTATGGTTATTTGCAGATGACAGTCACATAACTAGATCAAGGAGTTACTGCTGCCTTGAAAATTGTACCAGTAACAGTATTAAAATCTCTGTTGATGCTATCACGAGAAAATGCAACAAAAGGCAGGCCACTGCTGAGAAGGACTTCCACAGAAGAGATCACATCAGTTTAAATGAATACTTAAATATGAAACTGAGGAGTTACCACTATAAATCCAAGTTATCTGCCCCATTTGTTGGTGCCCTATATAATGATAAGGGGAAAATGAGCAATACTTAGAGGTGCTGGGGAGCGCCTGGGTCCCTCCGGAAACAGGAACACATCAGGATCACTGGACTGCAGACCTGAAAATCCCTATGGAACTGAATCCAGCATGGACCGGGCCAACTTTCTTGGAAATTACCCTGAACTGAATACGACAGGGCAGGTGTGGACCACGAAGTTTGTTACATCTTGGTTCGAGCCACGTGGGCCAGAAAGTGGGTGCTGAGAGGCCAGGGCAGAACAGAGGGGGCCACTCTGCAGATGCCTGTGACCAACAGCAGCAAAGCTCGACCCTCCCCTGTGAGATTGATGCAGAACAGGCCGTGCCCTTTGTGATTCAATGTCAAGATTAACTCCCATAACCCACATGAAAAATAAAAACAAAGTAATTGATAATTTAGGTGGAAACCTATTATATCAAGTGCAATAGGAAATACAATTATCTGGCAGGCAGATAACCAATCCATCAGCCAGCAGGCCAGTTCCCCCTTCCCCAGCAGCATTCTTATTAAGACTTTCTAGGAAGATAAAGAAGGCCACTACCTGCTGGCATGAGGCAATATTACAGAGACTCCCCTAACCATTGTGCCTCTTGACTCTATCTCTGCAGAATATCTATCAGTTCCCATCTCCTTTTTGAAACATCTAATTGTCTGCAGCATTGCCAGAACAATTTTCAATGAATTATGCCAAAGAGTACACAGCTCTCCAATATTGGATGAGTTAATTGCTATTAAATCAATTGGCTTTGCTTTTCTCACATGAGCCAAAGCCCATCATTCACAGGAAAAAAATTCTCTCTCTAGGTACCAAGGAGACATTTTCATCCTGCTGCTCCTTTTCAGAGCTGTAAATGTTTGTTTGGTGTCTGTGGCCCTCTCCTGTCTTTGCTGTTTTTCAGAGCATCACAAACCTGAACAGGCACACTCTGGCCTGCTCCCCTCTACAGCCCAGCCTTTGAAATTGGGCTGGCATTTTTGGGAAAACCTTCACATTTCCATTTCACCATAAAGACAGCAGGCCACAGAAGAAAAAGGTATTATTAAGCAAGGTATTTACATATTATTAGTTTATGTAGAAGTATAATCTTTCATTAAACAAAATCTTGATTTTTGTAGCCCTTAGATTTCAGAGGGGAGGTTCAGCTGGGAATGAGAACACCCCTCAAAACCCCTATCCCACCAAAAGTTACCTAGAGTAGAACATGCACTGTTCAAAATAAAAAGTGTGAACTTCTCATCTACTAAATATTCTGGACTTAAGGAGAAAATTAAGTATAGTTAAGGAAACAATAATAAAACCTCCAAAAGTAGAAATAATTTTACCTTTAGACAAATAAGAGGTTGCATTATATATGCTTTTGATATTCTGCCTTCTAAAGAGAGAAAAACAAGGGGTTGTGAACAAAAAATAGCCAAATATGAAGCAAAAGTGAAAGATGCAAGAAGATGTTTCCATTTTATTTAATTCGAATAATCACTAACATAGGAAATGTACTTGCAATTACTGTGCACATACAGCAATTCCTGATGTTTTATTGCATATAATTGATATCACAAAAAGTATAATGACTTTCTTTCAGCTCTGGAAGTTATATATTTAATAGAAAATTCATAATTATGTCCTATTTTCCTACTATTCACTTCCTATAAGCAGAACTTCATAGCTCCCACTGTGAACTTTGTAGTAAATCAAAACCAGTTCTGGTGAATAGCATCCCTGTCCATGGCAGGGAGGTTGGAATGAGATGAGCTTTCAGGTCCCTTCCAACACAAACCAGTCTACAGCTCTATGAAAATTATTCTTTCTCATTATGTTGGGCCACGTTTAACCATTTACAGGGCTGGGGCTAAAACTAAAATGAGAAACTAACACCCTTTGACTGTTTAAAATACTCCTCCCCTATGCAAAGTAATTGGATGTTCATCACTTAGACCTCTAAAAGTTATTAATATAGCTCTGCATAGGCAAGAACATCAAATTCTGATTGCACCACACTAAGCTATTTTTCCTATTTCTCTGTTGCTACAGGTACCATTTCCAAGCTGTTAGTGAAGACTCTTGATATTTGACAGAAAGCAGGGAACATTGCACAGCTCAGCCTGGAACAGCAGCTCAGAAATCTTACACCTTTATTTAGTACAAGCATGTACATTGTCCTTCACATTTCAAATTCAGTTTTTAGGGCCTGCCTGACATTAACTCAGCTGGCTCCACAGGCTGCTGCAAGGGCTCCCAACAGCTGCCACAACAGGAGACCACCACCTTAGCTGGTTGTGTCTACTTTTGGTGGGAGGAAAGGGTTAACACACCGAAAGGGAAGCCCCAGGATAACTCTTACAGTGGTCTGAGCAAACAGTTGGAGACTTTTATTGATCCTACCCATAGCTCTTTAAAGTACAGGAAACAATCACAAACATGCAGTATTGCTCAGTGGTGATAGGAGGAAGTGTTGTACATAAGTGAATATTAAAGGATTAACCTTCAAATGCATTTCATTAAGCTAAATAAGTTCTTAGTAAAAGAAAAAAAATAAATAAAAAGGAAGTTTTCATCTAGTCCTTAAATTTCAAGTGAAGGTTGTGGATTTTAATTTTCCATTAGTCTAATAAAAATATTTTAATGAAAGTTCTAATTTGATATTTTCCATCTGTTTTGTTGTTTTCCCCTCCTGCTAGGTGTGATTTTCTAAAAAAACCTTTACAGAGAATGCTGGACTTTAAATCCAACCCTGGAATCAACAGTGGTTTGTCAGTTTTGCTGGCAAATCCTCCGGGTGAGTTTACTGAGATTAAGGCAATATCCAAGACAAAGTACAAGGGTATGATACTCAAATAATTTGTATGGAAGATTAGAGTGCTAAAAAAACATCAGGAAAACCTGCTAACAAGGCAATGCCAGCACAAAAAGTAAAACAAAGGTTTCATTTGTGTCTGCTGCAGAGTTTCCAAGCTTGAAGCTCCCTATTACTACTGAGCCATCCAGAGATGGCAAAACTGGGACCCAAAGTAACTCCAAAGGCTGGAAACTTATATTCTAGGGTGTAAATTGGGAGGTATTAAGCAGGCATTTGATGTATAAACACAAATAGCATAATCTTTCTGTATTCTACAGAGAGTTTACAACATTACTGTAAGGCTGAAATTACTCCTGTTCCAAATCCTTAGTTTTATTAATTTTTATAAACTGTTTTAAATAAAAGTTACATTGAAAGACACAAAGTAATCCCCTCTGATCCTAGTTTTCATTTTGTAAGTCTATCAGTGAAAACACTGAGATTCCAAAGTGTTACTTCTCATTTTAATAGCACTGTGGTAGGGGTCTGTAAATATTGCATTAATATGAAAATGAGCTGATTTAATTTCTTAGGAAAATGCATGTATAAAGTTCCCTGTGGTTTGTAATTACTGTAAAGTCAACAGTTTACATCAATGACCCAGTAATCAGCTACTCAGAACGTGAATAATTAATGAAAAAAATGTTTTCAATGAGCTTGCAAATGGAAGACTCCTTGGAGTATGGAGAAACAGCCATGCTGTGGGAACAGTGTTGTGCAGAAGTCAAGGCTCTTATTAAGTACATATTTGTATTTTGTCTTTTATCTTTCTAAATGTCTTCCCATTGATCTAATACTACTTAGTGGGTCAATTCCATGGTGCTAAAGAGGGCCAGAATCCTGTAGGTGCTGTGAATTATGGCAACAGCAAAGAGTAAAAGGCACATCCTGCAAGTCCTCACATGTCCTGTGGTTGCACTGTCCACAAACAAAAACACCTTGTTTTTAACACTTCTGCATTGTCAGAATGAGTCTAGCAAACAACTTTATCCTGAAGTCCTGCAACAAGGAAGAACTATACCATTAATCTTTTCTGGCATGCCCAGCACATGCTATCTATGCTTCAGCAGTAAAAAGGAAGGCTGGTTTTTATTATCCCACTGTATTTAAGAAATGCTTTAATATAAAAACAGAGGAGAAAAGTCTCACTTCTGCAACAGTCATTGAATTATCAATCTTTATATGATTAAAAGCTACTCACTAATTTCAACATGCTGCTAAATTGCTCATACCAATGACAGTCAGTTACACTCCTGGTAGCACAACATAACATCGCTCATTGCCTTTGTGATTCCTACAGTTTACAATCCATTTTCACATTCACTTTCTGACTATGCCCCAAAATAATCTAAAGGAATTAGGCAGACCTCAGTGAGATCTTCTTATTGACATTTATGTTGATCAATGTTGGCTCTACCAGAATTGGAATCTACAGATCAATTCCCTTATTAGATTCGTTCTCAGCGCTGCCACGATCATTTTATCACAGAAGCTGCCGCCATCAGATGCTGCTTTATCACTTTATAATGGGATAAGCTGAAGCTTTCCTCTGGCATATAGCTGGAAATGATAACTGTCTGAAGTCTAAATATTTATTTCACAGATTTTCAAATAACATCCTTATTAAATGCACAGGTCTGCTTTAAAAACTATTTTCAACTGAATTTACCTAAGCAGGAATACTTTTTGTTCAGAAGAAAATTCCAGTTCTCAAGGTGTTAAACAAACCCCAGTGCTAACAGTGGAGACTGCCCTATTAATCACTTTCTTCTTGCTGAGCCTACGAGCCAGATGACAGCAGAAAAGAGGCTAAGAATGAAGATAAGACATAAAAATCAAAATGATCTCAGGAACAGTAAGCAGTATTATATGGACACACAAACACACACGTGAACACTCCAAAATAGCACACACAATACATACACACACAGGGTTTGTCACAAGTTTTTTATCTGGTTTTGAAAATATGCAGGGACACGTTATTTTTAGTGAGAGTGGTGTTACAGCTCCCGTTGAGAGAGGAGTTCATCACATTAATTTAAATCTCCGATAAAATAAATTAGCTTTTTTATTGCCAGGTTGAACTACAGGGCTATGATTGTTATGTATTGCTACAATCTAAGTCTTAATGGCATTTTAGCCCTGTGGTGGTCAAACAGAAAGCATTTCAAACCTTCTAAAGGCTATTAAAACATGTGCAGATGTCTGGAAAATTAATACTATTATCTAACACTAACCTTTTGCCTGTAGGAGGAAAAGGAGAGAGAAGGCTCAGGGAAGATATTTTAGATCAATACATGGCAATCCAGGAGGGCAAGCTCCGTTTCACACCAAGTTCATTGGCTGTGAATGGGGGATTCAAGGGAGCAGATTCATCCTTATTTGGATTTCACTGAAATCACTCATTTACTCAAAAAAAAAAAAAAAAAAAAAAAATTAAGAGAGATGGGTATCATTTTTACAATCCTTCCTTACTGCTGTTTCCCAAGGTCCAGCAATCTAGACACTGGAAAGGTTCATTCATTTAAATGACAAGAGCACGAATTTGTCAAGGTTAATGTTGAACAAGCCATATTTTCCTTGCCTCAGTATTATGCATTAAAAGGTTTCTCCATTCCTCCACCCTCTTTTTTTTTTCTTTGCTTTCTTTTTGTGTGTGCAATATTGTTGAAATGTCATATGGATTGAAAGGAGTTTAAAAGTAGGAGGAGAGTTGCAAGAAATACTTTTATTGTTAGTTTAAGGCTTTTACATATGTATTTTCTCTCCAAATCTAATGCATTGTTTTTGTCTCTGACAGAATAATTTCTAATAAGAGACTTTTGTCTTGAAAACCTGGATAGAAGGTACTGGATTCTATTCCCTTTCCTCAAAACACTTACTTAAAAGTATGATTTAGAAAGAATAAATGGGTAGATTCCCAGCTGGTAGGAATTACTGGCTTCACTTCTCCTACTGAAATTGAAAGAATTTCTGCCACGACAAGAATTGACCCAAAGACTTCCCAAACTTTTGCTGCATTTCAGAAATAAAGCTTCTAGAGGGTCACAGTGAGCATTTCCAGTGGTATTTCATTCTTGGAAGTCCCAAATCTGACCACAAGACCTTCAAATGGCAGTTCAAGTTCTGCAATGTTTATCCTGATACACCAAAATCTCTGGGTTTGTGTAGGACACAGCACAACTCTGGAGAGCTGATGATCAATAAGCAGCTCAAACCTTGGCTGTAGCCTTCTGGAATTCCACCAGCCTACTCTGGAGCGATGAGGAACCATGGAAAGATCTCCCCATCCACCTGGCTGTGCAGGCCAAGTGAAGTTCAGTAAGGCTGAAGCCCAGGTGAGGAGGGAGAGCTGGTGCTGGTGGCCTGAGGGTGCATGGCTGGCCTGAGGACACAGCCCTGCACTGCCCACATCCATGGGCACCTCCCTCCCACTGCCCCAGCCAGCAGGAACACCAGGAGATGGAAAATGAGAAATGCCAGGCATTGCCCCTGGGCCAAGCTGTGCTGCTGCAAGGAAAGGCATCGTGCCCTCAGGGTATTATTTAGGACCTGGACTGCCTTGGGATGGCTAAGGCTAGGCCTGGCATGGGATGGCATGGAAAAATCCCCTCTCTCAGCCTGCAGCAGAGGCAGCCTGACCCAGGCTGGGAGCTTCACCTCTGGCAGAGGCACCGGGGAGCTGCAAACCCTCTCAGCAGCTGCTTCTGCTCAGAAGAAGCTGCACCAACCAGCTCTTGACTAGGAATCTGTGCCCTTGTGAATTGATCATTTTTATCCTTGTGGATAAAAGCAGGGCTTAGGAGGTATTATACAGGAATTTCAAAAGGGATCAGCTCCCATTTTGGCAGTAGCCAGATTTTTAGAAGTGCTCAGCACAATGCCTGAGCACTTGAAATTCTGGTCCCATGTGCAGGAAGGACCTAAAGACCTAAATGAAAGGTTAATAACATTTGTTATTCCCCTAGAACAAACTACCAGGTGAAGACTGGTGACAGGACAGAGAGAACCCATATTTGTATTTATTGTCAAGATCTCCTAGGGATTGTTTAGTGGAATAAATCTAAGTGAGCTTCTAAAACACAATGGTAATCTCTGATTCATGCTCACACTTTCAGTATCTGTAATTCGTAATAATTGTGCCTAGACCTGTGACTGCCTGCATCTCCTGCACAGGAAAAGTACACAAGGCTTATTTACAGAAAACCAATTAATAGTAAGTAGCAGAAAACTAAAAAAAAAGTAAAAAAAAAGATTGAGCATTTCTTCTTTTAAAATATAACTGAATATAAAAATTTAGGATCAAAACACTACAAAGTTAAGTAGCTCATATCTGAAATTGTACACCAGAAAGATGAGCTGAAGAGCAGGTATATATCTGGGATTTTTAAAGCATTGATATTAATTCATGATGCCATTACTTTGGCAGTCTGTTTTCCATACTTCTAATGCAGTAAGATGGAGTTTAATTCATAATGTTGAAGATGCCCTTGTGATGCACAGAGGACACAGACAAATCGCTGCCCCTTCCTGCACCCAGACATCACTTAGTGACTGATGGAACACAGCTTGGCCCCATCTAGAGAAAGGAAGGAGCAGGGATGCAGTCTAAAAATGCTAAAAGTACAGGAAAAACTCAAGGCTGTCAATATCACATTGTTAAAGATTTAATGACAAAGGTAACTTTTCCTTTCAGCTCGTCCTTATCAAGAGAGATACCCAGATGGTAATTTAAGAGTTAAGGCACTAATGGACTCTTCAGTTTCACTGAGCACCTCATGCTGATTTTATCTTGCAATACAGTATTTCACATTCTCAGCGAAGTCAACAGAGATTTAGTCAATAGTGTCACGGCCTTTGGATGAGAATTTGAATCCTACCAGCATCCAAACTATCATTAAAGAAGATAGGTCATTTGGGAAACAAAGGAGAGCATTAGTAAAACTCAATACTAAAAGATGGGTTTGGTTCTGTAGGTGTTTTATGATTCAGTATGAGTAACATTTTACTCTAATTATCGACCCTTTCTTCTATGCACAGTATCTGTAAGAATATACAAAAACCATAAAGTATATCAAAGGAATTTTTTTTTCATAACAGATGGCAACAGAAAATACCTATTGAGTAATCTTATGTGCTTCAACCCACTTAGCATAATGTTAGTTTGTTTCATTTGATGGAATGTGTAATTTTACATTACTAGCAATTTACTCTGACCTGATATAATCTGAACAGTTTAAATGTTATGAAGCAGAGCACTTATTGGCACACCTATTTCTCAATAAAAGAGACATAATTCTGTATTGCTTCGTGTCTTTAAAGTGCCATTGCACCTAAATAACAGTAACAAACCCACAGTAATAAAGAAAAATACAAATGAAGTTTTATGTGTATTGAGTGTAATAACAGGTGAAACGAATCCTTTATCCATTGTTATTTGTTTCATATATACTTTTGCACAGCTACCTTTCCTTTAAATCTCAAAGTTTTAAGAAAATAAAAATGAACTACATACTTAGCTCCACTAATGCAATAAAAAGAAATCAAAGATCTGTAATAATAAAGGTTATAATTCTGTAGCACTTTAGAATTTGAATAGATACCCACTTTACCACAAGACAAAGCCCTTTAAATCTTTGAATTAATTTTATAGATTCTTTTGGTATTTCATTTGAGAGTTACAGAGTGTGAAATATGCACCACAACGAGAAAACAATTACCCTGCACCTGTTGTTGGAGCATCTGCATTTAAGCAGGACTTGCAGTGGCTACTATTTTATGCCACTGTGAAATCCAAGATTTTAAAACCTGCCCTGATGATATGGACTTGAACTTTCACATGTGACACATGGCTTTTAGGTACCACATCATATACTGTGATAACATTAGAACAAATCCATGGTAATTTTTTTCTATCAGAATATCCATGAGAAATATTTTTTTCCATTTAGAAAGGAAACCTGAAGGAGGGACCCTTGACTTAAATACAACCAATTATATATTAAAAAACCCCCATAAATTGTGAACTGCAAAACCAGAAACATATCAGACAAAACACGGATCTGTTGGTCACAAAAAATATAGACAAATGAGTAACTTTTAGTGTTCACTAAGTTCACAATCTGTCTCTAAGCAGCCTCTGTATTCACACTTGACCATTTACAGAGGGATTCACATGGAAAGTTGCTGACAAATCTTCTTTAAACATTCAACAAACAGAACAGGTTGAAAGGGTGGCCACAATGTTAAGCATTGTTGTAGGTTAAATACAACTGCATGGAATAAAAAAAGCATGCCTTTTTAATGTTTATTACAAATATGAAGCACAGGGCAGGTTTGGAAAGGAATACAGCAATACTCTTCCCTATTGTGGAATCTCTTCCTTTTTTCTTAAATTTATTCCCATATGGAATATACACAATACAGGAAAAAATATGAACAACATTCTTGTACTTCATTACTCTGTCCACATACTTGCCTAAGGTTTCAAATGCCATATTGGATTCCTGCCATCATGTGGATCATCACTGATAATAAAAATCTATGCATAGAATAAATTATCAGTTCACCCAGTGCCGATTGCTTATTTTTCTCAGTCTGAAAATAGGAAGTAAAATCTCACTTTTGTTATCCAGGCCTGTCACATCAGTACAGCCCCAACATTCTGACATGTGCTTACTCTGAAATACCCTCTTTGCTCTGAATCATGCCAATACATTTCTTCAAAACTTAAAAATATTGCTCTCCTCAGTCAAAATCATTCATAAATACTTCACTGTGGCTTTCCTGAAGATTATTTGTTCATTTGATTTACTGGTTTTGGTATCACTGTAGCAATTTATTTTCATGAGGATAATGGAAATGGCTCATTTTTTGACTTGGTAGCTGAAATTTATCCATTTAAAATCGTGTCACAGAACATCATGTTTGTGTTGACGTGGAAAGCCTTTCAGTGGTTTTCTGTGGAACCTCTCCAGGCCAGTTAAAATACTTGGACAGAAGAATGCTGAGCGGTTTGGGGTAATTTTCTCTTAGAAGCATTATCATTCTCATCAGAACTACATGCCCTGGAAGCTTAAGTTAATGTTTTGATTTTGTTTGAGAACAAATTGGTAAGAATTGAATTGCTGAAACAAGGGACAACAGCCTGACAAGAAGGTAAATCACCAAAACACAAATTATTGATGGAGCAGACCTATCAGGTCGGTTGATCTAAGTCCCTCACAATAAAATACTGTTCTCCACTGACCCTCTCACTGTGCTTTGCTTTAGTTTGAACTGTTGTGGGGGATACTGCCCTACCCCTCCTCTCCTTCCACGGTCTATAACAAATATTTTTGTGTTCCTTTATCAGCCTGCCTGTCCAGGAGCTCCTCCCAGGGCTGGCTGCGTATCAGTTACACCCCCAAATTCTTTCAGGTATTGTGCTGCTGCTGTGCATTCAAAACTAGAATTCATATGGCTTAGGGATATTAGATGGAGTTTCTCCAAAGGGAGGATGTTTCCTTTCCTTCCCTCATCACTGGCTTTTTGGTCACCCATTCATCCAACCAATTGGCTCTCATAAATATTTTATCTCCATAATGTTTCTTCAGCAGATATTTGGAGCTCCAAACAGGGCAAGTAATACATATGGTTTATAATGTATTATTACATGTTGATGATTTAAGCTGGGATGAAATACAGACTTCCAAAGTTCTGTATTTCTGTCTTCTCAGATGTTATTGGCGAGCGAGGACATGGAACAAATAGGAAGTAGATAACAGTGTACTGAGGTAATGCCAGACTGGAAACAATGACATCACCATTTCACATGAAGAATGTTACTTTAATTTGTTCTTGAAATTCTCAAAAAACTTGTGCTCCATCCTAGATCACTCTCTTGATTCCTGATATGCAGCAGCATTCTCCTAATTTCTCATGGCTACAGGGCTGGAGCCTCTTTCCTGGGGTAGGATCTTAATGACAGTAACTGTGCACTTTGGCAGCCTTGACCTGGGGGAGTCAACCCAGCAGAGCCTGAAATCTTCTGAGAACCTTAAATAGAGTAAAAGCCACCTTTACACTTCTTAAAAAGGGTTTTGCTAGGAATGTAATTCCTGGATAAAGGTTAATGTAGTAGTTTAAACTTAATATATCTCAAACATGCCTTACATTTATGTGATCACCTTCTTCTCTGTTGACACAGCCCCGGAGATTGTCTTAACTTGCAAGCAGTATTCAATTACTGCTGAAGCAATTAGCAGATTTCGGATTAATTTCTTCTTCAATCCACCAGTCCTGATTTCTGAGCAAGGAAATATCACTACAGATGCTACCACATCTTATTTATGTTTTTATCTTTACAGAGGAGAAAAGGATAGAGTTTGTTCTGGAGCTGGAACGTTGCAGAAGATTTGCAGAGAGGAGTGCCCTGACAATCCAATGGATACACAGGAATAAATGTGAAGTAAGCAAATAAGCAGGTCAGCTGAAGGAGTTTCACAACTTTAAATACAATTTGCTGATTTGGTATCAAGTCTGCCAGTTCCCTCGAGAGCCTGCAGGCACCTGGCTTCTGTGAGATGGGAATTCTGATGCTACTCAGCACATAACAATCCAGTTACTGAAATGTACTTTGGAATGCTGACAAACTGTTTCCTAACAGGGTGTGATGATCCTTAGTTTTATTTTCAAGCCCTCAAACACCTACTCTCTGAAACACTTAAATATTACACAGATCTCATTGCTGTAAAGCAATGCAACTTCAGTTTTAACCTCCTGCATTCAGACTTCATCATGTCTAACGATGTCTGGACCAGAGGCCAGGCTCTGAGCCCAGACATTCCATCTCCCTTTGTCAGGTCTTAGGGCAATTGAGTGCCCTCTTCCTCTTCCCATATTTAATAATGTCGTTGGTGCAATTTACCCCTTCCTGCTAAGTTGTGCAACTGTTTCCATTGCAGTCTGTACAGCCACACTCTGTCTTGTATCAGGACAGAGCTGTTGGGTTATTAAAAGGGCTCACACCAATGCAGTCATAACAAAGTCATTATTATTTAAATTGACCTTCTGAGAATTCAGATCTGTGCTGTAGAATTTTAGAAAAAAATTAGGTGTAAAATTAAACAATGTGGATGGCCCATGAGTAATAAATTTAACTAATCTAGCCAGAGAAACACAAAGAGATGCTTCAGGAGACCTCCCTCCTTGGTTCTGGGGTTGATAAAGTAGAATTTTTATGATGGAAATAAAATGGCAATGAAAAGATAGTTTAAGATCAGGGATATTTTAAATCTTATGATTAGAAATATTATCTTATACTTTCCCAACTATGAAAATTTTATTACTTTTTTAATAAAATAAATCAACTCAATAAATTTTACTACTTGCCACTTTTTCATCCCTTTCACTGAAAAAATCCTGCATGGTTTATAAAAAGTCCCTGTGACAACAACGTTCTGGGTGAAAAGTGAAAGCAGGACTTCTCCCATGGGAACAATTCATCTACAAAACATCTTGAACTTGTGTAAACAGAGCTATATAATATTAGGAAAAAAAGGGATGTTTATAAGAACCCTGATCCCTGTCTTATCCCTTCAGCATCCTCCTTTATATCACCTCCACAGATTTCTCTCTTCACTTCTAATTAGTTTTCCTCTACTCAGTTTTAAATCTTTGACTATTATCCCCAGCTATTTGTCCTACTTGCAGATGAAGTACAAGATGGGTTACTAAAACCAGTGAGTTCCTGGTTTTCTTTTGAAATCCTTCTTGCTGGGACAGGCAGAATTTAATACCTTTTTAGCAACCACATTAACAGAGGAAAATTATGGCTGCTTGGGCAGAAGCTACTCTTTTGGGCCAGGCTTTAACTATAACTATTGCTCTTTCTCAGATGGTGCTGACATGAAATAATTTTCCAAGGCTTCATCATTTTAAAAAAAAGCTGTTGCAGAGAGACTTCTTAAATATTATAAAATAATAATGATAATAATGATAACAACAACAACAATAACAACAATAATATTATTATTATTAATAATAATAATAGTAGTAAATATGATCAGCCTTTTCCTTATTTATTTATTCTGGAACTGCCTCTGTAAATCACACACTTCAGCTACAAAGAATGTCCCCAGAAAGAGAGGGCAGCTCCTAAACTGTCTGCAGTATCAGAGGTGAAGGAAAAAAAGCCAGAATGTCTCTTTATCTCCTAACATTTTGCATCAGAGACTGCATTACTTATCTCTTCATGACAGGAGTGTCATGAAAGCACAGCATCTGTGTCACTCCCTGCAAGCAGTAACCACACCAAAATTCCTGGTAGCAAAGAACTTACATGGCAACACACACAATCACAGTATCTCAACACACATTGCTTTAAAAACACTACCAGGCCCTCCAACTTCATAAACACTTACACTTTTTGTAAATGTATGAAATATAGTACTTTTAACACCATTTGGACAGTGCAAGATTCCTGAGGCAGCCATGAAAACTGTACTACATTAATTGAATTATTTTTAATTGGTAGCAAAATGAGTTTTTCTTTTGAACTCCATAAGAAGCATGAGCAAAACCAACACATTGTAATTGATATGGTGTGCAGGCCATTACTCTGCAGTCAAATTCAAAACACTTGTATCAACCCATTCACTGAAAAAAAAAAGTGAATTATCTCCTATCTAAGACACATGAATCATGTATTATTTCCTTGCAATCATTCATACAAGAAACATAGGGCAATGGTGAAATCTACACTTACCTTTAAATCTTGTTTTTAAAAAAGAAATCTATATTTCTGTTGAAATGTGAGAATCAAAATGTTTAAAATGGTTTAAAAATAAGCTTACTTGGTAATACAAGAGTCTTCTAATGTCAAATATAGTATATCCAAATATTCCAAATAACCAAATCACATAATCTGACATGCAGAAAAAGTAGCTAACACTACTTATTTTTAGATTGTGCCCTCTCCCCCAGCATTCTTCAAAATCCATAGTTTTACTGAGTGTGGCTACTCCTAGGATGAGATCAGCATTAAATAAAATTGGACTGTATTGCATCAGAGAGTACAGGAAAGGTGAAAACACCCTGTGCCCCCTGCCCCCAGTTGGCAGAGTTTGCCCACTCCTTTGATTGGGGTCATGATCTAACAGGAATGTCCTTAAGCACATATTTATAACTTCTCTGTAGAGTGACACATTTAAACAAATATTTACCTACTGCTCTAAATCTGGGCTGTATGCACTTCCAAGAAGACATAATGCAAACTGTTCTTTAATTTTATGCAGGCACACAACAGTATTTGCTCAATTTCAGTCCTAAGAAAACATCCTTCTTCAGATCTTACATCTCAGGCTGCAATATCAGAGACTACATGCCATCTCTTTGAGTCTGGAGTATAATTAGAGAATAATTAAATTTCTGGAAACCCACAGATTTACTGTTTTGTTTGTTTTGGATTTTTTTTTTGTAAAAAGGGATATATGTAGTGTTTTAACAGAAGTTATTCGCTTTCCAATGTACACTGCAACTTGTTCTCTGCTTTTTTTCACCTAGGGGATTAAAACCTATTGATAACAAGAGAAGGGACATAACAGCAAATTTTGCTCCAGGGAGACCTGGACTTTCTGAATGAACTTAATTCCCTTTTTTCCTCAGCCAATAATGACAAATCAAGTGACAAGGGGGAAAAAAAAATCTATGCACGTTAGTTCCTGCCAAACTGTGCAAGAACAATGATGTAAAATAGTTTGAATCCCTCAGGAAAACCTGTTAGATCATTTGTTTCTTTCTTCCACCTGGTGCAGGTTCATTTCTTTCAACTTTTTTCTGAGCTGCTGCACAATCCAGTTTCAAGGAACTCAACTCAAAGCGTTGATCCCACTTCTCAGATGCTAACACTTCTGTAGCATTCCCAGAATAACCCAGCATTATTGTTGCCACACAAGGAATTGGGAATAGGAAATGCATCTGTAATAATGGACATGCAGCGTGTGACTTCTGTGCAAGCTAACATCAGCTGGAGTCAGACACTTTGGAAATAGGAAAAAGAAAGAAAAAACCACCCCAAACCAGGAAGAAGGAGTAGTTGATGTAAATGCCAAAAGTAGAACTGAGCAATAAAGATCCACGCCGTGGTGGATGCTTCAAAACTGTGAATGGACAAAGACAAATCAGTCCTCTGAACAGGGGTCTATGAAGGATGAACTGGGAAAGAAAGCAGGGGACAAGGGACAAGAAACCAGAACAGAGGAGGTCCTGACCGAGTAACACCCAAATCAACACAAAATCAAGAGATGGAACAAGGACCTGAGGAAAACTCAACAGCCCAACTCCTGTGATGGTGACCTGGCACCAACCCACCTGTGCTTTAGAGTTCCTCAGAAAGTACAACCATTTGCCCTCACTGTGGGGATTCCCTTGTTCCCTTTAACATCATCTGTGAGCAGACCACATTTCTGCAGGAAAACCAGCCCACCCCTAACAAGAGTTAGCAGCCCTCAGCTGTTGGATAACAGTGCAAGGGCCAATTTTTCCTCTGAGATACAGAGCAGCGAGGATTTAAGATACATATTTAATAACACTTATGCAGCTGAAGTGTCCTGCAAAGTTCTAATTAGTCTTCATTTGCTGTTCTTCCAGCTCATGGTCGGATTTGCTGGAATTTCTGCAAAGCAATCCTACTTCTACAAAAGGGTGACAAAGTGATGGGCTCTTCCACAATAACAGACATTGCCAAATGAAGGATACTGAAACATCTCTTAGTATTCCAGAATGGCAAATGAGTGAGGCATGGGTCACTTGGTTTCTCCCATAAAACACTGGCCAAAAAAAATCACTCTAAGCCTGTGAAGATGTACTTAAACCCTTGCAAGTAAGATGAAACCAGGACAGTATCACATATGGCAAAAGTTAAATAAATGGGCTGTCTTCTCACAGGAAATTACACTGTTCACCATCAAGCAGGATGTTAAGGAATATGAGCTTCTCCCCTGCAGAGGGATAATGAACCCCTATCATTCCACTTATCATAGCAAAGAATCACCTAAAAAAGTAAGTTACTCTGCAGGTGTGCTCCTCTCTCCAGATTTGCATGCAATATCAGAGCTCACTGGCACACATTTCCAGTTTCAATGGGTTTAGAGTACAGATAACAGATATTCTTCTAATATATTAAATCTATCAACTGTCATTTCCACACTTACTGACATAACTTTACAAAGAAGAAAATTTTATAATTTTAAGAAATATAAAACTCATAGCTTGCTTCCTGCAAACACCATTTCCTACCTGGAGGAGGAGGTCAGAAGCTGGTTTGACTTTCTGCTGGAAAAGCACACTTAAAGTTCGATTCTGTTGTTCCAGATCAAAAACTCTCATTTTCAGCTTTATACATTCCTCCCTCAGACCCTGCAGCACAAGGGAAAATAGAAAAATTAGAAAGCAGGTAAGAGAAGCACTTAAAAAGCTCTAAGTAATGTCAGATACTAAGAAGAAATAAATACACAACTTTTAAAGTAGTGCAAATTGGAAAAGTGTGCTACTTAATTTTCTCTGGTTGTTTGATCACCCATTATAACAATAAAGAAAATCTTGTAATGACAAACAGTCATTACCTAGCACCTCCTTTCAGAGTTTTCTGTTAGTATAAAAATGACCTTTCTAGCAATGTGTTCCATTTTGAAGCTGACACAAAGCAGAATGCAGCAATTAATTTATGACTATTGTAATAAGCATGAGCTAAGTAAAAAGCTGAAGCTGTACCAAACCAGGCAGAAGTTCAAAGTGGCACTGTGCCTTCAAGGTGTAAGTCTGATCTCCTCCTTGCTTTTTCTGCAACAACCAAGTCAGCATTGCTGACAACCAAGTCAGCCCTGATGGGCTGTGTCTTCCCAGACCCCCTGGGTGTTCCCAGGTGGGCAACAAGGCCAGTGGCATCCTGGCTGCATGAAAATGCTGTGGTCAGCAGGACCAGGGCAGTGATTGTCCCTCTGTACTGGGCACTGCTGAGCCCACACCTTGAGTCCCTTGTCCAGTTCTGGGCCTGTCACTAAAGAAAGACATTGAGGGGCTGGAGTGAGTCCAGAGAAGGTAACAGAGCTGGGAAAGGGTCTGGAGCACAGGTCTGATGAGGAGCAGGGGGTGTTTAGCCTGGAAAAAAAAGAGGCTCTTTTCACTCTACAACTCCCTGAAAAAAGGTTCTAGCCAGATGGGGCTTGGTCTGTTCTCCCAAGCAGCAAATGATAGGACAGAGGAAATGGCCTCTGAAACGGCCTCCAGAAGAGGTTTAGGTTGTATATTAGGAAAAATCTCTTATGGAAAGGGTTGTCAAGCATTTGAACAGGTGGTGGAGTCATCACCCCTGAAGGGATTTGAAAGCTGTGTAGATTTGGTACCTGGGGTCATGGTTTGGTGGGCTTGGCACCACTGGGTTAATGGCTGCACTCAATGGTCTTAAAGGACCTTTCTAAGTAATTCTGTGATTCTATGAAAAAACCTTAAAATTGGGAACTAGAAGCAGAGGTGGAGTGTAAAACCACCAAAGCCACTAACGGCTTTCAGATACAGATAATTATCTATCTATCTATCTATCTATCTATCTATCTATCTATCTATCTATCCAT
>JACBWW010000014.1:2325837-2463082 GCA_020086605.1 Lanius collurio | reverse complement strand
TATCTATCTATCTATCTATCTATCTATCTATCTATCTATCTATCTATCCATCCATCCATCCATCCATCCATCCATCCATCCATCCATCCATCCATCCTCTGTCTATCTATCTATCTTCAGTGTAAAACCTGCTTTTCCTTGTCACTTGAAGGAATACAGGATTCTATCAGAGAGAGGATTTTGGAGACAGTGAAGAATCTGACATTGAGCTTTTCAGCATATTTTGTGTAGCAGTCCATTTTGAGGCAGGAGAGCTTCATAAACCAGGAAAAGCAGTCTCCTAATAAAGCTTATAAATAAAAATAATAAGCTGCATCTTTATTTAGGTTGGTTTGTTTTTTTATGTCTCCAAAATACTTACCCTTATTTAAATTTAGGACATTTGCTGCCCTGTGGTATTGCCTAGCTCATATTACCTTCCACCATATGAAGGTGGAGAAACAGGCCTCAGCAACCCCATATGTTGTCCTGTCAATACCATTAACAGCATGATGACCTGGCTTTAGGAGAAAACAACTCGGGGAAATTGTAGTCAGATGTAGCTTAAATTCTTGCCTACAGTTGCTCTAGTCTCTGCTCTAACCAGCAATGAGGTTAGAAGAGGTGAACACACAATAAAATATGTTCATCTTGAGACTCCCAGAAAACTGTAAACATCTTTTTATGCATATGTATCAGATTTTATGAATACTAGATGGATGTGGTTATTTTCTCCTGATGGTTTCATAACATTTGTTTTAGGTGGCTGTCAAGTGGCTGTTCAATTGAAATTGCTAGAGGCTTCCAACACGACCCTCAAAAAATCTTGAGGCTGATGATTTCTAAAGCCCTGAAGCTTTGTTTCCTGTCAATGAGACCTCTTATCCCTGGTCTGCACAAGGCAATCTCTATTAGGAATAGATTGCAAGCATCAAGACCCATCATTATCTGTCTTTCACAAATCAGAGAATTTAAAACTGAGCCTTGGCTGTTACAACAGGGCTTAACATTTCAACACTACTAAGGGCACTGAACAGGAAAAATGATTCACAGAAACTAACTGTAGAAAAAAATTTAAACCTTAGCAAGGCCTCTGCTCAAAACCTTCCTATCTTACAGTTTTAAAACCATAAGATTTATGTTTCAAACTTTAGAATTTCTGTACAAAAGTGAAATATAAGATAGTAGATTACCCAGACAGATGCTATAAACCCTGCCAATGGTAATGCCACACATAGCCCAGAAGAGAAATGAGGTACATAAAGGTAGCAGTATTCTGGTAAAATAAAGTCTGAGTTTAGAAACTTGAAGTCCTAAAATTACCAATTAATACAACTAGCAAATGTCTGAAGCATATAATTCCTCTCCTGTGGGCAAAACAACCAGCTATTAAGGTAGCAATCTCCCAAATATTTGAAGTACTCCTAGGGATTCACTATAGTAATATCTGAGCATCTCTCTAGTCTTGCTTTATCTCTTCAGTGTGAAGGAGACTCACTTCTCCAAAATGGGATCCAATGCCCTCAGCAGAAGTTCCAGAAAAACTGTTCTCCCTCTGAACATGCTTCTTTCTGCTTTAATTAATACTTAATTCACTTCTTTTCTATTTAATTGATGAAAATGCAGAAGAAATAACTTTCCTACAGAACCCAGAGTGAAAGAGTAATCTCCTGAACACACTCCTAAGGAGGAGATTACTGTGCAAAAAGTAGATACCCAAGTCACAAAATTATTTAATTAAATGGTTTAGCTCAAATTTCAAACTGAGGATCCAGGTCCTACATGAAAAAAAATAAATTAAAAATCCAGTTCTCAGCAGTCCAATCAGCTCATGTTATATGGGAAGTCTTTGGGTGGAAGGAGAAAGAATGGATGTTTTCAGTATCATAGCATACAGGTTTGCCTCAATTAATTTTGTGGGACGTCTGACTTCTTAAATTTCCTAGAGGCAAAATTTTCTATTAGTAAGTGGTAGAAAATCCATAGAATTTTGCTACATAAAATTGTGAAATTATTTTGTATGGCTAACTCAGCACAAATTCAATTTAACTTAGTTTCTCCATAGTCACATAAAAAAAAAAAATTCTCTCATGTTAGAGAAATTCTGTAAGTATTGTAACAAATTACATACTTGAAAAGTGAACGTTTAAGACTGTAATTCCATTTCAAGGATTCAGTGACATTGATAAATCACTTAAGCTTCGCTCACTCAATTTGTGTCACCAGAATCTCTCAGTGGGATCACAGTCTTTCCACATCCCAGCGAGTACACAGCGCTTTGCCCATTGCATTACAGCATGTACTTAATTTAAGCAAAAATTAGTCCTTAAAGGATGATTTCAAATTCACAGCAAAGCCTAAGCAATGTGTGCTACTGTACAAAATCACTCTTCTCCCTTTTGTGAAAGCTCTCAGCTTTTCTTCATGTCTTGCTCTGCTGAGAGGTGTGTTATCTCTCTGTGGCATGACTGACTCTGTCTCACTGCTCAGCTGCATGATGGTAGATTTATCTGTTTACCAGCTACTATTTGGGTTCTGATATCTACCCTTTTGGGAATGGTGTGAGGAGTGCAATTTCCTCTTTATTTTATGCTATTGTGCTCCTGTCTTTTCTTATAAAAGGACTTGTATGAACGGTGTCAGGAGTACTATAACAGTTAATATTCATTAGCATTTAGAAAAGTACCCTCTTTCCTCTTTCTATAGATATTAAATTAGCTGTTATTACTCAGTAATAGGTAAGCAGCTGTTAAATCCCATCAACCCTAAGTAAATCACTTTATTAAATGTATTCGGATCTGTTTTTATGGTATCCTTAGGAACTCCTTGGTTCCTATGGGTTTGGAAGGATTAATTGCTGAGGAAGCATGCAGTCATCAAAATGTCTGACACTTTTGCAAAGGGAATCAGGAAGCCCCTCTCTCCATTTGGGAAACAATCAAAATATTCCCAAACTAGAGATTAATATACTGAGATTAACCCTCTGGTGAATATTTCACCACGTATGGTTTTATAATACAAAATGTGAATGAGGTTTTTGTGTACATTAACATGAGAAAATACCTCCATTCCCATTTAGACTGTACTGAAAAACAGATTTGGGATTTTTTTAGAAAATACCTTAAGTTATATTTCTAGCAGGTGTCAGAGCAATAGCTCTGCAGTCCTCTGATGCTGCACAGACCCTACTCCTGTGTGCAAACAGAGAAACACAGCACAGACAGCAGCAGGGCAAACTTCCCCGGATGCCACGGCTTGCACAAATCACCTCTGAGCTGCAACACTTCCAACTGCTGGGAGGCAGCATCCCTCTGCCAGAGCACAAGCCTTTGTTGTGGATCTAAAAATCATGGAATGAGGCAATGATACAGCCAACCCTGCCTGTCCCCTCTGTCCCCACTCTTCCCATTGCAAGGAGGATTCTGAATGGTGCCCTGCTGGGTGGAGTGATGCCCATAAGGGAGGCTTTGGAGCCAGTCCTCAAAAACTGTTTGCATCTAGAAAGCTTTTGAGTGTGTGGTAGAGGTTTTTGATTATTTTAACTTCATGTTTCTTGCTGCATTTTAAGAATGTTATTACTTGTCCTGTCATTAAGTGTAGACAAAACATTTATATTCTTCTTTGCACTATCTGCTTTAAAAGACAGCATTTATGTCTCTTTCCGAATCATCTTTTTAAAACTAAATGATCCAAAGCATTTTAATGATGCCACATCCATCAAGTGGTCTAGACCTCACGAAGGATCATTCCATGAATATTGAAGTGCTCATAGCTTATTGTTATAGATCTTTATATTTTGTTTGTCTTTCCCTCTTTCTCCCCCAGACAAAATGAAATCATGGAATCACGTTTAACTCAAAGACCACATCAGAAAACAGGAACTTCAGATGTGACCTGATGCAGAACAGATCTTTGTAGAAGCCAAAGTGAATCTTTTCACTGTGCCAGGTTTGCAATTACCCTACAAGAATTTTTCCTGTGCAGTACTTCCTCTGCTTACTGAATGTGTGAACATAGTTAAAAAAAATGTATACTATTTAAGAATTCATCTATATCTACATTTCTATATATATACATCTCAAATAAACAGTGAACATCTGCAAGCTTTAAGCTACACCCAAAATACCCAAATCACAACTTACCTTTTGGGTAAGTAGAGCCTGAACAACCTGGTTAGCTACCTGAAAGAAATAAAATAAAAAAAAATTAAGTATGTTATCTTGTGTGTATATGCACAAAAATAACCTTCTTCTGTGGCCTGTCCCAGTTTCAGCTGGGGCAGGGTTAATTTCCTCTCAGTAGCTGTTACAGAACTGTGTTTTGGTTTTGGAATGAGAATGGTGTTGATAACACACTGATGTTTTGGTTTTTTGCTAAGTTGTGTTTATCCTAAGTCAAGAACCTTTTCTTTGTCTGGTCTCATGCCCTGCCAGTGAGGAAGTTCACAAAAGAAACTGGGAGGGGACATTGCTGGGACAGGTGACCCTGGCCAAAGGGAAATTCCAAACCACAAAAGTCACACCCAGGATATAAACTGGGGCAGTTACCAGGAAGGAAACTGTTTTATCTTAACAAACAAGTTTTTGCTGATTCTCCTCCCCCTTCCATTGGGGTTGAGCAAGTGGCTGTGTGGTGTCTCATCTCCATCTGAGCTTAAAACCATGACAGTCCATTTCCAGCACCCAATGTGAGGCACAAAGGGATAAAGACAGATCCGACCAGAGTGTGTTAAAAGATTGTTACATTCACTGTGTTGGTTTCACAGGTACCAGAGGCTTTTCCCTCCACTTTCTATCTACAACCACGACCAATTCTAGCATTTTCATTATTTACCAGTATTTTAAGAAGACAATACTAGGAAGAATACACGAAATTCACATCAACTGCTTCTATGCTAGTCCTCATTATAAGCAAAAATGAATTGTATCAATTGCAGTGTGACATGAGGGACATTTGGTTAACTTCTGTCATCTCTTCTTTGCAGTAGAATAAACTTCCACAGTTCTATATGCATCTGGTGTGCATCAGCATAGATTGGCTGCATTCACCAGAGTGGACTTTTACCAGCCAAGGATGGAGGCCTGAATGTTTTCATGAAGTTTAATTGTTTCTTGATTAAATATTGACAAAATGGTACATCTATCATGACAGGCAGAAACCATGAAGTGCCACAGAAAATTAAAGTACCTACTGTCATTGAAATGTGGTTGGAAGGCATTCACCCCACAGAGCATAATTGACTTGAATGAGATTACACACCATTGATTAGCAGAACTATATATTCAACAGGGAATTTTTGAAGTTATTTATTTTATACATACTTTCTAATTTATATTTACCATCAAGGATAGGGGCAGTGAGGTGGAAGGAGGGAGAGAAAGAGAGACTGAGGTAAGATTTTCTGTTGATGCTAACTTGAAGGTTCAAGACCGTATATGTACATGTTATCACACATTGTGCTGATTTATACTTCTGCTCCTGCATTTAGGCAGAGCAAGTAGAGATGTCTCTCTTTGAAAAAAGAGATCTTTTATTTGATTTTGGTTTACAGAAATTATATTAAAATGTATGCAGGCATCATTAAATAACCTGCATTGATTCTTGTTATTCTTGGCAAATTACATAAAACCTCCACCACCACTGATGAGAACTCAGTTGGGAGAAAAGAGCTGCAGCAGCTAATTCACTTCTGCAAATAATTTGGTTCTGCTAGATCCAAAAGTTACATTTGATTCATATTCATGAAGTTGCCTTGGATCCAATCTTTTTTCCAAACTGGTCCCTAACTTCAGGCAGCCTGTGGAACAGCACTCCAAAAGAACAGCTCTATATGTGATTTAACAGAAGACACAGACTAATATTAGAACAGCAATAACCAACAGAAGTAAACATGCTGGGGGTTTGAAAGCCCATGTGCCTTGCCCTGCAGGCTCTCAGGCTTTCCATCCGACACTGTTCCTTCTGCCAGGTACTTTAAGGTCTGTTTGCTCTACCTGAAAATTGAACAAACCATAGCAAATACATTATTTCTTTACTTTCTGACACGGAATTACTTTACCAAGGAAGAACTAAAAGGTTCTTTGAAGTGTGCACTAGTCACTCACAACAGCACAGCCTACAAAATGACTCCTACAGCTTTACATATTGTACAGAGGAGTGTAAATGGCATAATATTCCAAATGGGAAAAAAACTGAACCTGCTGATGCATATATGACAAATTTTTCAGCTTTTGAGTGAAGATAGGTATCTAAATGGAAGTACCTGTCAGTGATCCATAGCTCCCATGGAACTCCATAAGAAAGATAACCAGGTTCTTTAGAAAATGTGGTTATTTTTTCTATTATCTAGCATCTTGGCAAACTGTGCTGTTATTACCATTCAAGATTTTCAGGTCTGTATTTTTGGTATTCAGCAGGAACAGAGGTGGGAAGCCTTCAGTGGAATGTTCTGCAGTTACTAAAATTAATTTAGCACTCAATAAGAAGAACCATAGCCAAATGTTTGCATTTCAAATGAGGTTGCCATTCCACTCCTACAGCAGATGGAAATAAGCTGCTAAACTCAACAATCTACTCCATTTTAACTTACAGGTATCAGGAGACACCAGGGATGTGAATGAACAACATGAACCAGCTCCACAAAACTGAAAGTCACAACTACCAAAAACTGTGGAAACTGAGACCATCAAAGGCAGAGGAATTGACTTCTGAGATGCAGAAAATGTGAAAATCTGAAGTTCCTACTTACATGAGGCATAACTGTGGCTCAATCCCAGTGAAAAGCAGGCCATAAAATTACTTGACCTGTGATAACTGCAGTTAATCAAGGTGAAACAAGGAACAGAACAGAGCTGGCTGGTTCCTGGGTCTGCTGTTCTGCACAAGGTGACACTCCTTGCTTTCACACTGCCTGCCTTTCCTTTGAACTTAAGAGCCAAGATCTTTAGTTGATGTTTCCTTTTCTTGTTTGCAATAAAAGAGATAAAAGATCTAGCTTCACTTTTTCCTTAGGCAATTATGTTTACAAATATATGTCATAAAGTGGTCTTAATAGAAAAGGTATAAAAGAACGAATCAAAGAGAAGAGATCCTAATGCAACATCTGTCATGCCTTTTACAAGTACTGAGATTTTACACAGCTGCCTGTAATGCATGATTCCATATGCACAAAGACATTTCGAATGTACTAAAATAAAAGATTTATCTTTTATTCAAATCTTAAAAACAGAATGCGTTTTTAAAGATAACTCTGCATTTTTGATTAGTTAATTCTTAAAACATCAGCAAAAATATCAACTACCCTAAGTTGCATAATTTCCTACATGTGAATATGGTGAAGCTTGACAGAAATCTCAGCTGGCACAGTGATGTGAATAACCATGACATTGCTACCTACCAATAAACTGACAGCTGAATTCCACAATAGGAAACTGGGATTAAGCATGTTAACCTCAAAGCCCAAAGGTACAGGAAGACAATTCTGGGTTTCACATTAAATTTTTCAGCAACAGAAAGGTACATTTATGGAGCATGTCTGAAATTAAATAAGCTCTTTACTCATTTATCAAGTACTGGAACATTTCAATGACATCTTCTTCCAAATACTGTTCTAAGCTTTTTACATTTACACTTCAGAGATGAACAATTACTTTAAAATCAGTGAATAATTGTTAAAATTCATAAAGGACTCTGCTCAGCTTGACCCATATGCTTTTCAGATTTAATCTCCCTGAACATTTGAGTTTCTTTGAATTTTACCATGAAAATGATTACAGAGCATGCATTTTTATGTCACAGTTGCAGGCATTCATACAATATTAAATGTAGGGCATTATATGAATGAGAAGTACTATGTAAAATAACTGCTTTAAAGTACTATGTAAAATAACTGCTTTAAAAAAATAGAAAAATGAGAGAAAATAATGGCAAGCATAGCTTTAAAAATTCAGGCCTGGCATCTCTTTGCTACAGACAGACAGAAAAATCACAGTGGGTATTTTTTCTTCCTTCACATTCAGGTTAATGGCCACCAACACCTGAGCAGAGGGCACACAATGCATAGCAGGTGTCCTTCTCCCTTTGCTGTGACCCTGAGGGACCACACAGGTCACACTGCCAGGGTGGCCAGCTTAACTGGTGCTTGGGTGCCCTGAGCAGAGCTTGCCTGTGCCCAGGGGAGAGGAGACACAATCTGAGGTTGCTGAGTGATGAATGAAGGGTGGCAGTGTTCTTTCAATAGTCATCAAAGGATGTCCCCAGCCTTCATTACCTGCAGGGCCTGACAAGCCTCCCAGACACGTGGCAGCCAGAATGGCCCTGTGGCAGCTTGGGAGGGAAGCTCCCCTTGTGCATCAGCCCAGGAGAAGTTCACTGCACTCACAACTAAAGTGACTGCAGAGGCAAAACTAAATTCACGATTGTAGTAGGCACTCCCATGTTTTGGTGGCACTTCAGCTATGTCAGGTGCGAGTGTGATGACAGCCCTGTGTTCCCAGAACAGCTCTGCTCCTCACTGCAAACCTGCCAGGTGCTCCTGAGGCAAAGTGGGGCTGCAGCACAGACAGATACACGGCTGCTCCTAAAATACATCTGCTCCTAAAAGCACTGAACAAGTTCTGAGGGCCAGACTAGCGAAGGTATGAAGAGATTCTCACTTTCAAAAAGAGAGGCTGGTGTAAGACGAGTTATGAAGAGAGCAACCGTCAGACTTAAAGCCTTAAAGAAAATAAATTTTTCAGTGGAGATGTTTTAAAATATTTTAATTAAAAAAAAAAAAAATCTTTATGGAAAGCACTTTATTTGCTTAAGATTTCCAGTAACAATCCTTGTCTGGAAAGGACCTTTGGTTATTAACCAATTGAATTTCTGTCTCATCTCCTCTACTCTTTATTGTTACTATAAAAAAAGAGGGTGAGAATGTGTGATTTCTTGTGCAGCTCCACCAAAGGAATGTGCTCAGGTGGACACTGATGCAGGACTCCTGCAGAATTTGCAATTATTAAATATGGTTTTCTTGCCTCAGTCAATGGCAACAACTTCTTCACCTCAGTGACCAGAAGACATTAGGTCCAAGTTTGTGTCAGCTCAAACAATGCTGGTTAGTGCTTCTGCCAAAGCATTGTGAAACAGGACACACACAAAAAAGAACAAGATAAACAATAATTAAAACAGGGAAGCCCAACCCACAGGTGGTGAGAAGCACTTTCTCCTGAAAAAGTTGACATAAAGGGAGAAGATGGATACAGCTGTGATAATACAGAAGAACTGAAAACAGGCAACGTGATGTTGAAGATAATGAACTTCAGAGCATAGTTTGATGCAATTATATGATCTTTAGTCTGAAACAGTGAGTGAAAAACAATCCTGGGTCAGAAATCCATCATGTCACTGCAAACAGCAAAAAAAAGCATGTTTTCAGTCCTTATAATCTGCATGGAGTGTTTTTCCTGAAATGGACGGTTACAGTGCCTTACTCATTTCCAAAATTAATTATGTAAGCAGATTTTGTCCTAGACAATCAGAAAATAATTTTAAGTCAGGCTCTGTAATTTAAAATGAAGCTAGCAATTACATGGTAATTTCATCCTTATCACCAGGATATCCATACATGGATGGTTCAAGTGTGCACTGAAACAGAGACTGGGACCAATGCAGACAAAGGCTCTGCTCATACCCCAGAGCACAGAATGGGCAGAGCACGACCCTGTGGGAAGGTGTAGCTGTAAATTCCCTGATAAAAATATGCCACAGTGGCCAAAGAGTGGCTTTGCTGATGAAAATCTGCACTGAACTGGAGGTTTCTTGTGCCAGAGCTGCATTGCTCATGCTTCTAACACTTCAGCAAATGCCAATTAAAAATTTAAAAAGCTGGTGGGAAGAGTGGAATTGTCATCTGCCCTGGGTGGTTTTCTTGCTCATGCACTCATTTCTCCAAGGTGCAGCTGGGGTTCTTCTTGTTTTGTTTGCATGTCAGCTAATTACTTATGCCACTACACAGCCTTATTATGGAATGGGTAAATGATTTCTGCAACTCTTTGAGCCACTAAGAGTTTTAAAACTGCTTTAAACTCTTAGGCATGTTGAAGAGCCTTATTGGGAGGAACAAGTGAGCATCAGTACACGGAGAAAAGTCCATGCAACAGGAGATGAGATGGTAGACACTTCTGGAATTGTAGGCATTGCTGGAGTGCTCAGACAGTAAGTGAGAGGTGAATGATATTCTAGCTGTAACTGGAAGTTCTGATCTAGCCAGCAGCTAGAAAAAAACAGCATTAAAAGTTGTGTATGTAACCCTAAGGGGGAGCTGAGGGACTAAATTCTGTGGTTATGGGATGTATCACATGGGAAAGCTGGGGGACTCTTGATGGGAGAAGCCACTGCCACACGTTCCACTTTAGAGAAAAAGAGTGCACAGCACCTAATAGGCAAATTATAATCTTCTCATGAAAGCAAACCAGTTCTATGTACTGGTCACAGGGACATCCACCTTTCAGTGAAGAGGTGTGGTCAAAATAGGATTTACAGCAGAGGTCATGGAGAACAACAATTTTGACTGCTAGACACATGCTCTTGGAATAAATCAGAATGAGGTAATGCGAAAATTGCAGCACAATGTCAACCTTCTAAGAGAGGGAGAGATTAATTTGTATTCATTTAATCATAGCAGCAGGTAAGAACAACCTTTTCATCTACCTTACCTCATCGAGACATCTTTCATACTGTTCTCTCTGATTTTCGTTTTCCAGAGCCAGCGCTGAATTCTCCGCCTACAGTAAAATGGAATAAATAAGTAAATATGTACATTTAGCAAAGGAGATATTTCACCACATGGCAATTCATAAAAATTCTCAGGGGGCTTACTTATTTTACTTCTTCAAGATCCAGAATAAAATGCACCATACAATTTATTTTGCTGCAGGTTGGTGCTTTGAGTAAAACCAGTAGTGACATTCATTTATGAGATTATTCACACCATGCATTACAACCCAGAACAACATCACAGCAGATATTCCACATGTGTCCACCACCTCATCCTGTCAGGTGCAATAGACTTGGCAATGAAGCACTATAAAAGATATTGACATCTCTTCTCTTCCTCTCCCTTTTCTGCTCAGAGGGAACTTGATACCTGCCAACCACTCAGATGCAAACAGGGGCAGCCACTACCACAGGGAAGCAGAAGCCAATCTTATGTAAACTTTTTAACTGTGGCAGCCCCTCAGAAGCCTGGTTTCTGCAGTGGGGAACCCCAGGTGCACAGGTCATTCCACAGCTCATTGGTGAATTACACCTTTAGCTGAAGCACATAAATTTAATAGTCTTTACTTACAAAAAAAGTGCTATTACTTTGAGAGTAAGAGGCATTTTGCTACACCTAAATACAATCTTGAAGCCAGATTTTTTTCTCTCACATATGTAATTCTAAATATGATAAAGTTTCCTGTATATTAGGGCCTTTCATCTGTCTTTAATTTTCACCCTGTTGTATTTTTGCACTGTGAAAACTTCAATATAGCACAAGCTGGTAAGTAAATCACACTAAATCAAAGCATTTACATATATATATATATCTGTATTAACTTTAGGAATTCTTATAGTATTGGAAAAATAAAATTTTTGAAGTGTAATGAAGTTCCATCACAGCAAGTTTCTACTATTCTTCTCTTAAAGGCTGAGAAACTAAAGCAATATATATCTAAATCTATGAGTTATAAATGACTCTAGAAATCTCTGTGCCTCTCATGCATAACTTTATGTCACATAACCATAACACCAAAATCAGTATATTCCCATAATTATAACTATTATGTAATTTACAGTACTTGCAGTACTTTAACTTTCTGTCAACCTATAAAATTTAAACAAATGCTGTTTCAAAGGAATTGTGGTTACCAAAACAACAGCTATAAATATAGTTAACATTTGTAGTTTTAGAGGAAAATTAATGTAATGTGCTGTATGGAAAGACTCTGTGGAAAGATGCACTGTTCCCCCTTCCTTGTTAAAAAAAAAATCAATGAATCAACAAAATAAGAATCCCAAAGTCTATTAAATTGATCCATTAATAAAAATTTCAATTTCAGCTGAATCATAAAAGTAAGGCTAGGAAGCAAAAGCAAACATACACCATTATCCAGCATCTTGAAAGAGATTGAAGAGTGAAAGTGTGGTAAGAAACAAGGGCATATAGAGTTTACTTATTTAAAAGTCTAAATAAGCAACTGTATGGAATCTGTGCTTTATCTCCAGGGTACAATTAAAGCCAGCAAAGGTGGTAAAAAGCTCTGCATCATATTTTCACAATGTCACCTATGAATGGGTTCAACATATGGCTATAAAAAGTCTATGGGTGATCCTGCAGAGAGCACTGTGAGATGAGGCAGCAAAAAGTAGCAGATGTAGAAGTAGCAAAGTAGAAGAAGCAGCTGCAAAAGCAAAAGCAGCAGTAAGAAATCCCAAGCTGGAGGGTAAATAGTCCTCCAGACTGAAGAGGCCATAGCTTGCTTTTACAGACACATTCTTGCAGATTGATTGATAAAATAAAGAGATGTTCGTTACATAAAAATATATTTTTGAGTTAAAGATTTTCAGATGTTTTCTCTAAGAATATTCCCCTAAAATGCCATCCAAAAGAAATTCTTACTGTTTTGAAGCAATCACTAGAGGATTACTCTGCACAGATTTTCACTCACACATATTGATATACTTATGGATTTAGTTTTTATTTTCATTTTCATGAACACAAAAATACATTGTATGATTTTATCCTAAAATAATTCGGGCAGATTGCTTCCACATGCTTCTCTTACTCCATATTTTGTAATGTTGTAAAATGGAATGTTAAATCTTCTTGGATCTGTTCACTGAATCTGATTTCAGCAACCTATTCCATTACAAACACGCTACCAAAATTAGGAAATCTAAACTTGACAGTATTATAAATAAATGCTACATTTCAGCTCTTATCAACCCACAGTGGAAACATCTGTATAATAAAACCTATTCTCACACCACTGGTTTCAAAACTGCAATGAAAGGTTGTAATGCAGTCAATATTAGCTTGACTTTTGTGCTTCTTGATTGCCAAGCAAATCAAGCCTACTTATTTGGCATTTTTGTAATGAGGAGCAGAGTAGAGGCAGACACTTGACCGACTTTGCTTTAGAATCTGTGCCAGTTCCTACAACATGGGAAAACCAGTACTTGATATACTAAAATCACTCTACATTGCAACCAAATACTTGATAATAATCCTTATTCCCCTGAAAGTATTCATTTGGAAAATTTGTAGTAGCACTTACGGTCTCAAAACCCTGCCTCCTAATCCAAACCTACACTTACTTAACAGAAATCACTGGGTTTTGATGTTATTCTAAGGCTGCTCAATTTTTGCTCTGAAGAATCTGCCCGCCTCTCGTGTTGCATATTCTGGGCATCCTTTGCCAGTTAAGCAAAGTACATCTCCTTGAGGGAAGCTGCTATTAAATCTATTTCCATTTTTATTTTCAGGCCACACTTAGAGAAAGATAAGCTGCAGGAAGAAGCCCCTCTTGCTTCTGACAGCTTGAAAGCTTTTGCACACTTGCAGGAAAGCAGAGACAGTGACAGTTCTGTCCCCTGGTGCAAGCACCAATCCCACCCATAACCTGGCAGGGGACTCTGCAGGGAAAACTGAGCTTGCTGAGAACAAGCAGCTGAGAGCCCTGAGAACAGCACTTTCTGGGGTAGCCAGTCATTTCTGCAGAGATTTCTAGTTTTAGGCATAGCTGTCCTCTAGGAATCCATGGATATTTCATGTTACATACAGAAATGAGCAATCATTCTCTGTCCCTCAGCCTTGCTAACACTAAAAGTGATGCAGCCCAGCAGACACGGAGAACTCAGTGCCTGCCACCAGCACCTCAGGCACACACATCTTTTCTGGGTGGGACAGATCTCAGAGAACAGCAGCATTCAGTCAGCCAACAGTAACTGTGGCATAATTTACCACCAAATGAAGCATCAGTACATTTTGGTTTTGGATTTTTACAGATTCAAGGATCCTAAAATGTCAAAACAGTCGTCCTTCCCAATTCCGATTTGGGAGAAAGGATTTCGCACAAGAATCTCTCCAAACATTGGAAAATGTCAAGATTTCAGTCATGACTTGGATAATGCTAAGCAGCCTCCACCTTCCTGAATTGGAGACAACATTGTTCTGAAATGAGAGATTGGGTTTGTGGAAGGTTAAACTTCAGACTGCTTTGACAAAACAGAGACTGCCCTGAATTGATACCACTGCTAACATGGTAATTATGACAAACTTTGCCAACTGATTTAAATTCCTTCCTCAGGATGAAAAACATAGTCCTGGTAATGATAAAAATTCTTTGGGTCAGCTAATAGCTTTCTCTTCCTTCCATAGATATTTTCTCATCCTTGGCAGCTGTTAGCACAGTTTCAAAGTTAATAAAAGGCTACACACCTGATGCTTCAACAGACAATGCTCTGCACTTTGACAATGAAATTAGTTAAAACTTTAAATTTTCTACTACAATTTTACATGAATAAAAGAGATGCATGACTAAAAGAGAATTATGTAGTAGTTTTCCTTACTCAGCCATTGCAGGGATGAGACAAAACAAAAGGATGGGAGGGAGAAGAGAGAAGAAAGCAGAGAGCGTGACGCATTTTGCACTAAGGGAAGAGGAGATCACAGAATCATAGAATGGTTTGGATCAGAAAGGACCTTTAAAGATCACCTAGTCATGGGCAGGAGGTGAAGGTCTAAAGGTTGTATGTCTAGTTAGCAGCTCAGCATGCTCTGAAGGTATCATCAATAAAGGTCAAGAGGAACAAAGTTATGACAGTGAACTTTAAAATCCCTGACAGAATGCTACCCCACAGTTACCAGGTGCATGCCTTTGTTATTTATACTAAACTGTTTGTCCATTTATAGAAAGCTTTATTGATTTACACAGACACTCATTTGTCATGCCCAGTGCAGTGTATTAAGAGCTGTCCAAGCACTTCAAATGTACTCAGCAATTTTTTCCTGCTTTCAGCCTCTGATTTTGTATACTTTTGTGGTCACAACTTCCTACAGCACATGAGAGGTCAAATACTGTTGTTGGCAAGGTAAGAAGTGATGCTGCTGCATTTTTTCCTCAGGTCCTTAGAGGATTTTTGGTAAGCTGCTGTTCTTGGAAGAGTTTACCACTTGAACCACCTCTGTGTCTTTGGTCCCGGGGAACTTTTTGCATTTTTCTGTCCCTGCCATGCAGAAAACTTGTCCTTTGAAAGACTAATCCAACAAATTGTCAGAGGAAAGTTTAACACCATACTTATGCTGGTCAGAAGAACTGAAAATTATATTTGTGCTTTTAAATCAATGTAATTGTAGCGACAAAAAACCTTAATTTAATTCTAGCACTGTAACAGCATTTCCACTGGCCACTTTCCAGTGCCTTTTGTATTAGCAAAACAGCTCTTTGCTAGGAGCAAAATGGGAACTGCAACTCAAGGCCACCTGTCAACATTTGGATGTTTCCACCTTGTCCTTCACACTTTTTCCAGAACAGATTAACAGTGGGCAACCACAGAGTGTGTCCCTGCTGAACAGCTCTGCTCCCTGGCCCCACATCGCCAGGACCCTGAGCCTGGGCAGTGCTAGTTACTGATGCAATAAGCAGAGAATTTAGTGGAACAATACTTAAGAAAAGTGCATTTTTTTTCAAACGTCCCAGTCTTAGCTATTTCTTCTGGATCATCAAAATGGGAAAAAAAAAAAAAAACCAAAACCACCAAAAAGAACAAATTAGTGATATGATGACAGCCAGGCTTCTCACCCTTGTTTCAAAATACTTAGCCTTCTCAATAGGATCATTTTCTGTTTTATTTTTTAATAGCCTGTTGTATTTGACTCCACTTAAAACATTTGACATATTTTATCTGAAATGCTCAGCTACTGTTTAATTCTTATTCACCTAAAACATGGCATGAAAGTCACACATATGTGATGCTAAATAATAAAGCACAGAACTACACAAATGTCAATTACAATTCTGTCTATAAAAAGGCCACATTAAACCTTACTGGGCAGCACTGGTGGGGATCATTCTTGAAATTTACAACTTCAGCAATATTGTTTCAATTCTTTACCACTACGAAACTGTATTAAATCTCAAAAGCAGTCTTCCAGGCCATGCTCTGCTGTAACTGTGCTGCCCATGGGTTTGCAGACTCACAGAAACCAGTACAACCTTCCAAAGTATGCTAGAAATCAGAAGATACTTATTCAACATCAGGAAACTAACCACTCAAGGCTACAAAACTCCCCTTGGGTTTAAATGTTGCTAAGAAAAAGCGGCCCAAGGTCTGTGCAACTTCTTATGATGCCTCACCAATTATTGATGAGCAGATTCATGTATTTAAACATGAATTTACAGCAGAAATTATGTAACAGTTTTAAAATTTGTGATTTCATGCTGTCAGAGATCAGAACTTGCTCATTTATCTGCACATTTTCAGCAGATTGCATGAAGAGACTCCCACCCACAGTCCTGGATGGGGCCCATAACCACAGAGATCATTTCCTCTCTGCTGAGTGATTCCCAGTTCAGCCAAGGAGAAATAATGGGTGTCCAGCCTAAATGAGGAAGCCTCCCTTTGGAAAGAAGGGTATAACTAGAATTTAGTCCTACTCAAATTGGATAAACGTACAAACTTCAGGACCTGAATCAAACAAATCAGAACCAAATGAGAGTCTAATGATGATGAGACTGTGTCCTAAAAATGACTAAAATAAACCTCATATTCCTGGGAATTTCTCTGTTTAAATACCTTTATTCCACCCTGCCCCTCCGAATCTGGGCTGGAAATTTTCAACTGGTTCAAGAGTGGTAATATTTGTCATTTCTTCTTTCAGTTAACTCTAAAGTAGTTAAGAATGACAAGCCTTTAAAACCTTCAACATTTTCCCTTCTGACACCACAGAAATGTTAGGAGTTGACATTTTAAAGAGAAGGTTAGGAATAGATCTGGCGAAACAGACGGCATTATAAACACAGGCTTATCTTCAAGCAAATAATCACCTAGGCTACTACTAACAGATATATCAATAATAGTGTTGTATGTTTACCTGCATGCAAATTGGAGAAAACAGCAAATTCTACCCATATTTACAGAGATAATAATAGACTCTCAGCATTTCCACTGGTAAAGCACTGTCAACACAGGCCTTTGCACAAATGGGTTAAAATTATGAAGGCTGTCTTTTTATGTTTCCCAAAATATTCTTCCAAATGAGCACATATAAAACATTTTTTGAGGACCAGGATTAGAAGAGGTCTGAATAAACAGAGAGAGGCAGCAAACAACTGTTATTTCCTAAAGACATGGTCTGTATAACACACAGGCACTCAATAAACCACAGAGGTACAAGCATGGGGAGCCAAAAGCCCCACCAAGAGTCCCACCTCATCTTTTTTTATCCCCTTCTTGTTTTAAGTGATTTTTTTCCCTTATGGAACTGCTGTCCTTAAAAACTGAGAGCATTTTACTCTGACAGACTCATTGTGCTTCCCCATGTAGTATTCACAGATATTTATTTCTTCTATAAAAGAAAAAATCCATGCTCCATGAAAAAAGGTGTGAGATCTTGAAATTGTGAGTCAAACTAAGATTCTTACAATTAACACAGATGGATAAAGGCAAGTGGTGTGGACCTGATAAATCCAAAATGGCATTTTGTGTTTAATATCAACTTGTATGTGATGCATACCTAGGTATCTTTGCACTGAAGCCTCTTCTAGGAGCCAATCACATCAGATTTGGTCAGTTGCACTTGTTTCAATTTTTCTTGCCAAGGGAAATTCTAACTCTCTGAAATAGTAATTACTTGATAGATTTGATAATAGCAATTATTAGTAAAGATTAGTTGAAAACCACTGACTATTTGTAAACCCAGTGCTTAAGCTCAATACAAAACTTACCATGCAGTCATTTGCAAAGAAAATATTTGCTTTGCTTTGCAAGGAAACATGCTGGAGAATTTTATCAAATTTAGGAGTGACATTGAAATCAATAACTAAATCTTTTAAATTTAAAAATATAAATTTTTTACCTTTTAAATGGCAGTTTTTTCTTTTAGCTTTTCTTTCCTTTTTTTTTTTTTAATGCAGATCTTGAGGAAAACTCATATATTTTAAGACAGTTTTTCAAGCAATAAGAAAGATCACTTCAGAATTTACTGTAAATGAGTTATCCTTCAAAGCTGGGCAATTTCGACCATGAGCTCACTGACACTGTGACAGTTTTGTACTTGCTGTGATTCCATTATCCACACCTGAGCAGCACACTCAGCTTCAAGGTTCATCTAATGGGGAGGCTGAAAGGAATAGGGAATTTCAGATCTGTATATGAAAATTAATATCTGGGCCACTTTATCCCAGCAGAGACACTTCCTATTCCCCCCCTCTTGTCTTTGAGATGCTCAGAGAAAATACAAAAATGCTGTTACTGATCCTTGGTTCTGGGAAGTGGGTATGGAAGAGGAAGACCAAGGGACAAACTATCTTTACATGTAGAAAACCATGAAATTAAGTATCAGGAAAACAAGGATTACATAAAGTATATTCAGGATTTTTTTTTTTTTTTTAATTTCTAGAAGTTCTATCAAGAGCAGCTCTTCTCCACTAAAGTAGCTTTTCTATGGTTTTTTTTTGAATAACATTGGACTGAAAAAAAAATATAATTTCACAGGTCGGTGCAAAAAAAAATGGCTTTAATGCTGTAACTGGTGCTTCCAGGCTGCTCAATGCACCTGAACCAAAGGGCTGCTATTAAATGACAATAAACAGTAAAAATTTGGAGCTCAATTTGACACTGTCTTCAAGGAACACCAACAGCAGCCTCCTCCCCACTTGTCCATTCCACTCCCCCAAGGAAATTAAGCAACTGAGCTTTCTCATGAAGGCTGATGATAGAAACAAAATAATCAGACTTTACTGCATTCCTGCTTTTTGTCCCCTCATTGAACATATAATCTACAACACAAATGTATCCCATACCCGATTAATTTGGATCTCACTGGAAGGTAAAACAGCAGATGTTTTGCTCTGACTTCAGAGAAAGTGGATGTTGAATATTTATCAAGAAATATTTTTTCCTAATTATTTATCCTAAGTTCCTTCATTTAGTTCAAACAAAAGTAATTATGAAATAATATTATTTAAACTGACAGTGTGGAAAACACTGATTCCATATGCTTGAATGTCACATGTACTGGTTGGGTGATGGGAAACTCATACCAGTTCTCTGCTATGCAAGTGGGAAAGTCTTTTTTTCTTCTTTTCAAAAGAAACACGTATGAGTTTTTCTGAAATGGAAAAAATAAAATATGCAACTGGTTTTCCATTTTAAAAAATGCCCCTTGAGCTTTTTTTAATTTGAATTCCAAGAAAAAGAATGACTTTTCTTTGTTTTACTATGCAATAGATTTAAAAAATTATGTGATGATATAATTGATACTGCCACAAAATATTTTTAAACATAATAAAATAAAAAATATATTCTTTCCCTTCTCCTATGCTGAATCATTTTACTCTGTTCCTTTGAAGACTTCAAGTTAAAAGCTTTCCACCACAATAAGCTATTAATGTCGACTGTTTCACACTTGGCAGCATAAATTTATAACAAGTTTTCCTGTTTTAACTACATGGGAGCACTGAGTTATTCCTGAAGGCGATGTTCCCTGCAATTCCACTCTCTTCATCAGAAGTCACCCATAAGTCAGCCTCCCCAGGTATTTCAAAATGAACTTCTCTGGATGGCCTCAGTTATTTCTGTCCCTCCCAGCGAAGGAGTCGTGAAGCCAAGTGGAGCAGGACAGGTATTGGTGCTGTTATGGAGAGCATCAACACCACATAACGTGCAGCAATTGTTTTGTAGCCAGTAGCCAACTCCTAACAACTGAATCACAAAATTACTGCTCATTTCTAGCTAGCTGAAATGAAACTCTCTTTGCAAATATCACCGTGTTTCTCCTGAGAGCTTTGAACGTTTTTCTCTTTTGCTCTTACAGGCACAGCAAGAAGTGGGCAATGTCCCTTGCTCCACACAGAAACATGCGGCTTTTGCAGTGACATTTGTTAAATTGAAAGTTCTGATTCATTTAATTTTTAAGCTTTTAGAGTGAATTTGCAGAGTAATTGTATTTGGCCCAAAAGAACAAAAGCCCAGGCCTCAAATTCTGCCTTCTAAAAGATTCAGCAGACAGGAGTTTTGTCTGGCTTTTTCTGCCCTGTGCAGACTGTGCTCACTTAGAGAAGATGGGGTGAGGATCTTGTGAGAGCTGATGTGGCAGCACCTGAGTGTGATCCTAACGAGGTATATGAAATGTCTCCTACTGAGCTGGCTGACATCAGGTCCATCCACACTGGGTTTTGGGCTTGGATGAGCTGCAAGTGTCCTGATCTCCAGTGATTTTTCTGATCATTACAGTGAGCAGGTAAGGGCTCACACCGTGGTGTGGCCTTGGATCCAATGGACTGGGATTCTTTCACAGGAAATGGGAAGAGGAACTGCAGCTGCTGCTGGGCTTTCCTGCAGCTCAGCCAGAGCGACTCCCCAAAATGTACAGAGCACAACTCTGAGGAGCTGCTCCTGTTACACTGCAGTGCTCCCAAGGCAGACACACAACTACAATAGGATACCTTCCTAAATTAATAGAGAAGCCCTAAGGCAGTCCACTGCCAGGACAAAATTGTATCACACAATACCAAAGTAAAAGACAGGCCTGTTGGGAACTTTTTCCTGCACACAAGAGAGATGTGCCAGAGGCAATTTTCTACTTGGATATTTTTATAGCTTTTTACATTATGAAAACAGAAAATAAAAACCTGTACAGAAATATATACCTTCAATCCAGCTCCACAGAAAGCAAATTCTATTGTAATTATATATTATTAAGTGCTCCTGTGTTATATTAGACTCTTTCTCAATTATTAACTTAACCTTGCTCTTCAGCATATGCAATTTGTCTCAGATTTTGTTCTTTGTACTTCCATTTGTTGGCAAACTACATTCTAGGAGGTCCAAGATATGCCTTAGACTACAACTTTGGGAGAATGTGGCAAACCAGAAGTTCTTAAAAAAACTAGGTTTGGCTGACAATCACAGTCTCATATGGCATATATTTTAGGTCAAAGTTGATGGGATTCAGTGGTGCCCCAATAAGAAGCTCAGGCATGCAGCAGCAGCAGCCCAACAGCCCAGCCCTGATCTGCAGAATGAGCCAAAGTCACATCATACATAATTAAACAAAGCTCAAGTGCAGCCACTGGAACTGCACCCACCTTCACATGTCTAAATTCGATAGCCAAATACAATAACACTGGTATCAATGATGAGAAAATGTTGCTGTTATCTTATTCCAAGCTCCTGTTCAAGAGCAGGATCAGTGATTAATCAATTGGCCTAAAGGGAAAATGCAGAGAAGAGAACGAAAATAAATCGATGTGTGAAATACTATGCAATGTCACATATATCTAGAATTGATCACATTACTGTGCTGTCAGATTGGCCTGTGATTGGGAAATATTCCTGCCTGGCAGATGTCACCAGGGAGGCAAATCACTTACTCTAAACCAGGAGCAATTCTCATCTCTTCTTTCTATTCAATGTCTCCATTAAAAATACAGGTTTTGCCTAATACTAGCAAATTCTTTTTTATAATGAACTAAGAATACCTATTTTTACTCATCTAAATGGGTAAAATTTTCAATATTTATTCTGGGGTCACTTCAAAGGGCAAAGAAAGAGTATAAAGACAACCATCACTGGAATGGAAAAAATCCTGTATTGTGCCACAGCAAGAGGAGCCAAGAGGAAGACACAAACTGTTCCCTTAAAAATGGAGTTATGTCAACACTATCTTCAAAGATCTGCTAAAACTGGCTCAGGTTGCTCATGCATCGTTCTACTGAGGCCAATACTCTGGTTCTCAAGAAGAGCTAATTAGCTCAAATGAGAGCTTTTTCATGCAGCTACACTGCTTCTGCTACCTGAACTACTTTGCATGGCAAGGCATTATATAAAAAGACGATGCTGTTTATAAAGCTTGCAACAGAGCCTTTTTCTCTGTTTCACACCTCCTACCTTAATTGAATCAAATTTATGCATATATGTGTGTAACAGTAATCTCTGCACGGCACTGGGGAGACGCTTCAATGTCTAACAAAATCCTTTTTGTGATGATACAGATCAGACTTAAGGTTACAGAAAGAACACTCATTGTATTTAAGAAAAAGAATATTACAATGGTCATTATTGGTAACAGCAGCTAAAGTATAATGACATCAAATAGCACTGAAGGAAATTACCAAGGAGCAGGCAACAGGCTTTTCTCTGACACCTGTCTAAGGTCTGAATATATAAACTCCATAAGGTTCAAAAGATGAGAAAGGAGGAGCTATTGGAAGCAATTAAGGAGAAACTTCAGCAGTTTCAGCCCCATGATCTCTTCACTGAAAAGCCTCTGCTCACTTCCAGATTAGCATTAACTGTTAAGAGAAATGCTAACCAAGTCTTGCAGCAGGACAGATGCAACACAGGAAAACACTTTAACTTCTGTTTAAACACGCAGCAGCCTCACATAGCACACAACCCTCACACCCATTTCTCAGCTGATCTGAAACTGTTGCTGCAATAACTTTACAGACGATTTTGTCTAGCAAAGTAGCCAATGTGTAAGCATTTCTTAGAGTTTAACAAAAAGCTGAATCAAATACTCAGGTCTTACTTGCCTCCTCTATTTAAAATAACCTTTTCCTGAAGAACTTAAATGTTAAGACCCAGAACACTCAAAATCAGGAGGATTTTTCTGGAGGAACAGCCTGCTTGACTGAAGGCAAGAAGGAAACCTGCAGGCTTGTTAAAGGGAAACAGCTGTAATCACCAACGGAGCCCTTCTCCTAAATTATTTCCAAGTGTTGGCCCTGTCTGAGTACACACTACCCAGAAGAGGAACAGGAAAACCCGTGAATCACAAAGATGAACGAGCAGTGTCACCACATGTGATGATGGAAGGGCAGCAGGTACTCCTGTGGGAAGGGAAGAAGCTCTGCCCTCTAGATGGCATTATGTGCCTGTAGATCCCAGCTGGAGCTGGACAGCCCTGCCAGGCAAGGTAACCACGTCTGCACCTGCATGAGAGCCCAGAGGTCAGGAAGGTCAGGGGGCAGCTCCTGGGATGCAGGGGAAGGTGAGAGCTGCACACTCCTGAAGGGCAGAGCAGGAGCTGTCCTGGGCAGAGACCTGATTTGGCTGTCCCATGTGGGAAGCAGAGGAATGGTGCTCAGCTTAAGGTGAAAAAAAATGGAGGATCTGACCCCATATGGGGAAAGACAACTTAACTGGAAGGGGTGGGCAATATGAGAAAACATGTAATAAAACCAAAAAAACAAATAGAAAAAAAAAACAACAAACCACCTGCCTTATGAATAAACAAAACTCTCCTTGACATTTAATAACATCTGAAAGAGACAAGTGAACCCTAAAGTGTGCCTGTGCCTATCTACATCCAGCACACGAGGCTATATTGTATCCATGTACAGCTTTTCTGATTATACACTGAAATTCAATGCTTACTTAGTGATAATCAGGTATCTACAGACCCATCAGCAAAAATCAGTTTCACACATAATGGACCCACGTAAGACTATTCCACTTTTGATTTATCTATCCTCTCTATATATTTATAACTAATCTTAAAATCTGTGCTTGTCACCATGACAGATTAAGCAGACCTAAAAATAATCTTTTGGGTATTTTCTGCTGTGGACTATCAAATTAGCTGCATAATAAAGCCAGTGAATATCGAATTTCAAGAGTATGTTAATCATACAGATTTCACATGTGTAGTTAAGCATTTCCCAACACAGAAGCCAACCCTCACAGGCTAGAATTCAGCACAATGCCCATAATTCCAGTGTATGGGTGTAAGTGTACCTGCCCAGAATCCCTGCTATAATCTCCAATGCTGCATTTCTATAAGATGAACAAAAAGGAAATCACTACAAATTAAGACACAGTGCATCACCATGCAGATGCCATTACTGTTGAAGCATTTTCAAGGTCAGTAAAGAGAAATTAAAAGAGAAATTATTTTACTATGGAAGAGTTGTAAGGGATTCAGTTCTAACAGCTGAGGTAAATGAATTGGGATTTCCTAAGCAGCCAGTGGAGAATGTCCACAGAATACTAGGATTTTTAAAATGATGTTAGTTTCAAATGAACTGCAACTATTTATTTAGTTTATGAACTGTAGAACTGTCATTACTGTCAGCCAAATTGCATGCATTAGTATGTAAATTAAAAACACAGGGCATGATTCTAAACATCTCTGTCACCTAGAAGGCTTCCCATGAAACAATTGCCACTGTGAGTAATGAGCAGGCTCACAGAAGGGGCCTGTGGAGAGCCAGGCCTGGAGTGCACAGCTGAGAGAAACTATTTAAAAAACTCCTGAGCCTCACTCTCCAAAATGATAGATGTGTGGGGATAAACACAGCCACCCAGATCTATAACACAGGGTTGGAAAATCTCATTCCATTCAGCAGAGAGAGTGGATTTTCAATTGTACCACACGCCTGATTGCTAAAAAAGGTGAGTTACATTAACTGCCGATTATCTGCAAGAAGGCACCACACTTGGAAAGAAGGGCACTGAAAAACTATCATTAGATTATAAAAGGCAGACAGAAATAGCAGATTCCTTCACTGCAACCTAGCGAGGACTGTGTGCAGAATACTGTTAACATTCATTTCAATAGAGAAAATCTGACAGGTTTAATAAAATCGAGATGATTTTCCTTGACTTCTGTGACTTACCTTTTCTTCACCAACTACACCTATTCCTCAGACCTTTTGGCACCAAATCATTATTCTTGTGGCCATATTCAATACTCTATTGTGAATGAACTATTCTAAAAGGAACTCTATGAACTATTTAAAGACTGCTGTGTTAGCCAACTAAGTGCCACAGAGCCACTGGACTGGAATTTGGAAAATCATAGAAAAAATTGAATTATAACCTGTTTTTTACAAGCAATATATGTTATTCCATTTGGCTGTGGGAAAATGAACATTAAATGCTTATCTATGTTCTCATTTGTTTCAATGACGTTTCCAGATCTCAAGAGATTGTCTTGAGGATTCTATAGTTTACCTATAATTTTCAAAGCAGCATGCACCAAAACTTAGTGAAAAATCACTAGAGTAGGTGAACTAGAGGATATTCTAAACAGTAAACTGACTAAAATAATAATATGAAGTAAAAAAATTGCATATAAGACATATGCATATATTGCATTTTCTCCCACCTGAAAGATGTTGGATTCACTGCCCTGGAAAAGAGAATTTTATATCACTCTGCCTTGAGAAGGAAGAAATCAGGAACAGCACAAGTTACTCACTCCTTTCTTATGTGCCTTGTACCTCTCTGGAACACACTGACGTGTGTGATGAGCCCTGATGCTAGAAAGTAACTTTCATTAAAACCTGTTTACTGCATGAGCAGACTAAAGGAGAAAAATTCTGATAGACAGCAAAATTTATGAGTAGCTGATGGGGTATGACACAATGACACACTTAAAACAGTTAAACACTGGTTTAAGACACAACAGAACAGGAATAATAGTTGAGGAATACTCTGTTGAGCAATTGGCTGAATTAGCAAATTTCAACAGATTACTGCTCCGTGGGTATCTCAGAGTACAAAACCAAGAGCTGATCTAGAAGCTTTCACCTTTCCAACACGTGCCAAAAACTCAGAAGCTCTGCATGTTGTGACCCAAAACATTTAACTTCTGAACCACTGCCATGGTGTGTCATAGGAGATGCAATTTGATACTCCTTTATTTTCCCTTAGACTCAGAAAAGAAAACAATACCATTTTAACTCAGACTAAAATTCCCAGGAGGCATCACACTTGATTTTAGAAAGCATTTTAAGTTTTCGTTGAACTGAATAGCAATAAAAATTCAGATAAGCATGGCCTTCTCTACACCTCTAGGACCATGAAGACAATGACTTAATGTACAGTTATTTATATTAAGGCATTCTCCTATTTCAGGAGGTGGAACTGTTTGGTGAACAGTGGATCAGAAGTCTGTCTCTAATGATAGCAGGAAATGGTTACAGCACTGACAGAGTCAATCTGAACAGCTCTTCTTACCTCCAGTGGGCAGAGTTATTTTCAACACCCTTGTAAATTCACATCCCTACTAGATCATCTTGATTTTTCCATGCCAAAAAAGAAATTGCTGTGAATTTCAACTGGCTTAGGAAAAAAACCAACCAACCAAACAAAAAAAAACATAAATGGAGAGAGAAAAATAGGAAGATAAATATTTTACATGTCTGCAAGAAATACATCCTCTTCTCTTAAATACTCACCACACACTAACTGAGTTGAACTGTTTGCCTGGCAAAGGTTTCTTTTAGTGAACATCCATACGAGGTTATTACTTCCAGTAACATCCCAACAGGTAACTGTGCCAGCTATGGAGCTTCACACCCTCGTGGGATGGCTGGAAAAGCCACAGTAGGAGATGTGAACTGGCAGGAGGGGTACAAACATCTGGGAAGGACATGCTTTTGAGGACTTTAGCAGGAGTAGGTGAGGAGAGAGAGAGAAGGAGAAAAGCACCCCAGGGCACAAAGGCAAGGAGAAACTGGTAGCAGCCAAGAGATTTGCATCCCAAAGACCAACTGAGCCACTGAAGATCTACAGTGGATGAGATCAAGCATCAACAGGTTATGGAAAACATTCAGCTTGGTATTACTTTAAAATTTACTCAGTTATTGGAAAGCTGAATCAGTTTGCCAATACTGTTATCTGGAAAGAGCTGGAATAAACTGGGCTGGTTTTGAAACAGTGATGCAATTCCGTGCTGATTCATTATCCTCCACTGTTTGGAAATAAGACTTTCCCTGCCTCATTGTCTTATCCCTCCCTATAAAAAAAACAAAAGAGTTCTTAGGTACAGTTTAGAAAACTAATTATAAAAGTCTCCTACTGAAAAGATTTAAAAATAAAATAGTCCAATAATTAGAATTAAGTAGGTTGGTCTTTAGTGACAAATCAGTACAATGAATGTAGTCACATGGATGGCCAAGGCATTGGGCTAAGAAGAGGCTCCTGGCTGAATCAGATTAAAACCATCGGCTGGCTGCTCCAAAATTTTTAGAATCTTGCTACAAACTATTTAAAAGTTTCATGATTTTTCCTCTTTTGCATCTAAGTCAAGTGATTCACATTTCCTGTACAGCAGTGAATCAGCTGACTTTCAATAAACAAGAAGTCTTTCCTCACAGATATTTTCAGAAACTCAGGCTCTTCATGCCTGCATATGGTGTGCTTCTTTCCATGGAAAAGAATATAATTTTTAGTTTTCTTACCATTTTACATTGCAATAAATATAAAATAATTAAAAAAAATAAAGAGGAGAAAATAAAGAGCAAAATAAAAATCACCAGCATCCCATTCAAAGTTATTTTCTCAAACCACTCAGAAGAATTACGTATCTTCCTCATATTTCTTTTTTATAGTTCATAGTTCATTGCTATCATGTCTTTCTTCCTCTGCAGAGTTGTAAAAACATAATATCGGAAATACTTGACATACTTCCTCATTTGTTTAATGGTGATGATACAAGGGAAATTACCCCTCTAATACATTTGAACATTTCAGTTATTATCCTGAGTGAGTTTTCTCCCAAAGGTCAATTTATTAAAACAAAACACATCTTTCTACGACAAACTGCAAAGGGTAAGAGGGCAAAATTCTTTAATTAAAATGAGAGTGATTTCATGATTCTACCCCAGCAGATAGTGCTTCCACTGCAGCTTAGTTTACTAAAACTTTCATTGAGTCTCATTCACCCGCAAGCAATGAGATTTTCACACATGAATTAGGCTTTTCATTCGATAACTTCAAGGTTACAATCTAATGCTACCCCAGTGGTTTGCTGAAAAATGCAAGGCTGGCAGCAGCCCTCAATCAGTACTTTCTGAGGCCAATACAACTCGTGCCAATTGCAGAGGGGGAAGGGGACACTCAGCAAACTAGGGGTACCTCCTCTTTGTTGGGAATGTTGGTTTTAATTTGAATGCAAATATTGTGGTTTTAACAAGGTGTTAGCTGTGCCTGTCCCAGGCTGTGGTGGGTAAAACCACCTTTCTGATTACAGGTGTGCTGCTGGGGCACAAAGAGGGGGACTGTTGTGGGAAATCTGCAGCTGAGGTGGAAACTGAACCCATTCTTGCCAAGTCTTCATCCAGTCTCACACTCCTCTTGCCTCTTAAGGGAAGGGGAGGACATGAAGAGTGTCAAAGGACACCATCCACAAAATTCATGCCTCTTACAAAATCCCTTTCTTATTGTAAAAGCAACGCACTGTCCAGTAAAACCTGCATTAAATACTCCTTGGTCATTTAGTCTGGAGCAATCCCAGCCAGCTCACTTTCTTCAGGAGCAGCCAAGAGCAAACTCTCAGTAAGCAAGTGGCACTGCTGCAGTTGCAAAGAAGGAAGTCCGAAAGAGCTGGAACATTCCACAGAGTCAGACACAGTTAATTCATACTGAATTACTGCATAAATGTCTGTGCAAATGACAGACTTTAATGAGCCTTCAAAGCTGACACAGTATTTATCACTGATTAAATTTTTAAAATCAAAGTAACTATAGCTTTTACAGACATGTTTAGATTAAGACTGACATTAATGCTGTATATCAGTTTAAATCACTTGCAATTATGCAGGTGCTTGGTACTTGTATTTCAGTCATTTGAGGTTAAATTGGGGCAGAGAACCCCTAGCTCCATATTGGCTAACAAAGCTCTGGAACACTCTTAAGGCCTTTACAGGCACTGTCTGTCTAATATCGAATATTCTTAAAGCTTTCCTCTGTGGACTGTAAATGTGTAAATTGTTCTTGCTGGAAAGAAGAAATAGTAGACAATCATGAAATGAAAATCCATATAACACCTAACATACCCAGGAGAGCAAATTAGGGCTTTGTGAAAAATCTCCAACTTCTATGTCTGTGACTTTGGAAATATAACATTATTGTTTTGCTGTAATTGTGAAAATTGTGAAAAAATCTGGAATTGCTGCATGGGGGTTGATGCGTGTCCAGAATAAATCATATTTTTTGTATATTTCTGCTTACAATTTATAAACAAAAAATTTGCAATTCTTCTGGTGATAAAAGCAGAATTAAAAAGAGGAAATTCCACCATGGAGTTCATATGTTATTCCTCATATTTCATTAATATTTCATCTTTTGCAGCATTCCAAATACACAGAGAAGATATCAGAGAATTTCTTTTTCTTTGCAAGAGTTAGAAGGCATTTGATCATAACTGCTGAAGCAGTTAAATGGCATTTCAAGAGCAAACCAAAAATGCTGAAGGCACAAAGGAATTCTGATATCCAGGAAATCACAATTAATTTCAACTATGTAAAATGGGATACAAGATGGTATGAACCATTTTTTGTTTATCATCTGTTTAATTTGATTAGAAACTTATGGTATTTATCAGTCAGTAAAGTGGAAATAGATTTTGCTGCAAATGACAAAGGATGTAAAAAAAATTACAGGCAAAAGGAGCAATAGGAGAATATGTGTAGATATCTCTCATCACAGTATATGATAGCCTTCATTTGGGCTGACTACAGAGATACTTTATTATATTGACTTGTATTTGAGAATGAGAAAATTTCTAGGATAGACAGTAGTTAATAAGACATAAAAGGTAGTATTGAAATTTATTTGGTAATACAATTGACAGCAAAAAGAAAAAAAAAGAAAGAATGTTAAATACAACTGCCATGATATGGAAGTTATTTAAAGAAAGTTCTCTGTGCAACTGAAGCCTTGTCCCTTTTCTCATTCTTAGATTTTCTGCTCCAGATCCAACTGACCAGGATGACTCCAGGTTTTGTCCCACTCACAGAAACTCCTGAAGAAAACCTCACATCTACCATGTCAGTACCCCAGGAAGGGAAGAAGCAATTTGGTCTATGTATGGAACAGGAATTATTGTCCCATACAGACATTCCAAATGAAAGAAACAAAACAATCTGTTATATTGTACATGCACTGGCAGAGCTACCCATTTATCTCTGTGCTGGTGGATTGCTTTTCTCTTTTGGTACTTCATTCACTGAAAAATCTGCTCAGATTTATCTAAATTTTTATGTGATCAGCCAAGGGAAGGTATGAACCAGAAAAAAAATTACCTGCTGGATCTAAACTTTTATAGAATAAAAAACTTCACATCACTTGCACTATCATATACATTTATATACACGTGCATAAATGTAAATTTATAATCCATGTGCCTTTGTAAAAGCTTTAAGAGAAGCTCACCCAAGCAACAGGCCAGTGAACACAGGTGAGGAGGAAGAGGATGGAATAACTCTACAAGGCTCTAACAGACCAACTTGCCATGATCTACACTTGAGCAACAAACAAACTAATAGGAAGAGATATCAAAACTTTCTTAACAGTGTTGATATTAATGAAATTATATTAATAGACAGTAATGGATTAGGTCACAGACTCTGACTATTACTTTTAATGGCTTCTGTTTATAGGCAGTCTTCAGATTCTAGAGGGCACAGATGGAGGACCGACTCTAGTAAGCACTTTATTAGCCTTTCTGATTTCATTAATTCAGTAACAGCTAATCACATAAAGTAAGATTAAAGATCCTGACACCCACAGCACAAAAACTAACAAACAGTAATTTTTTGTTCCTTTCTAGATAGACTAATAAAATATTTAGAATAATTAGTCTGAAAATAGTAAAGAATTAGAACTGTTAATTGCATGTAACTTTAAAAAAAGTCTCTTAATTAATAAACCATACAGTCTTTGACATTACAATTTATATTCTTCAAGAGAGAAATAAAGCAAAAGTACATAAACAACAGACAATTAACAACACTTTGTTTTGATTATATTGAATCCCAATTAATGTTGGCCCTGGAGTTCATCTTTCTACTTTGATAGCTCCTCACACTACTTCTGTGGATTAATCCTTCAAGTACTGGCACTCTCTAAGATGTGGTTTTGAACACACCACTGCACAACACCAGTGAGGAGAAGGCTCCACTGCCCTTCCTGAACCAGACCCCACCCATCCTCAGTGCTGTGCTTTATATCTGGGCAAGCTGCCACAGCTGATAAGGGCTGTGCCATTACTGAACACCCTACTACCAACTGAGGACACACAGAACTGCAAATGTCATGCAGGCTGATTGAGAATGAGGCAAAGCAAACAGAGATCATGCATATTTTGGAAATAAAGGAGCACGAGGAACCTACATTCTCCATCAACAGATAAAGCAAGACTATATTAAACTGTGCATTTCTTTAGAGTTTTACTGCCTTAAAAACTTAGTAGCATGTGTTCTTTTCCCCAGGGCAATATTAGAGTTATTTGAAACTAGATGTGTTTATTTTACAAACATTCTAGAACTTTAAAGTAAAATTGCAGAGACTGCCTACAGCTTTGAGACTTCAGACCCTGTGTTTAGATCCAAATAGGATTGATTGTAATTGTTCATGTTTTAATTTTAAAAAAGTCCTCAAGAAAAAAAGCCCAGGGTTTTAATATGATCAGAGTACAACTCAACCCAAAAATTACCATGTAAAAGAGCCCTCACACTTAAATGAAAATGTATAAGCCCAGTGATAAATCTTTGTCAACCGATACCCTACACAGGCAAAATGTTACTCAGATCATTCTAAGGCATTAATTTATCCCTACCTATGATGCTACATAAATTCTTGAGCAGAATTGAAGGGAGAAAACATTAGAAAGGTCAAAAAAATTAGTTTGCAGTAGTTAAAAATTAGATTAAAATATGCAATCTTATTTTTTCATAGATGTTGAAGCCCACGCTTTTATCAAGGAGCACAAAATAAGTTCATGTATGCTGTGGTTACAGTTTTACCTGCACCTTGTCCCTGGCTGCCTAAGAACAAGGCTGCTGAAACTTTTTCTCTAGTTAGAAGCTACCACAAGATGCACTATTTTGCAGATCCTAATTTTCCAGAAATACACTCAAAATGTAGAGTGTGCAGTTCTCATGTGGTCTACAAGGAAATAGATTTTCCCCAGCCTGGCAGTAAAAAGGCCTGAGCTCTCCCAGGCAAGCAGTCCAGCAATTAAAAACTGAGCAATAAACTACAATGGAGCAAAACTAGTTTTATGACAGCTGTTAAACCACCTATATTAGTCTTGCAATATTAATAATTGAAACAAAATGAGTAAAACCAATTTTTCTTATTAAATGGTCTCAAAGGAATTAAAATAATGTATTAAGTCCTTTTTAAAGATATCTGATGCTCAGCATTAGAGAGGGATCCTTTTAGTGATTCTAAGCCTCTTGTTCATCTTGGTAAATGAAATGTAAAAAAAAAATACCCTATAACATGAAATCAGGTGAACTGTGAATGATTAGATTAATACTACAGGGTGATTCAGGGCCAATAAATGAATGAGGCAGGGGGAAGGGTGGTCTTTTATGTGTGAAACTGTTGTGCTTCTTACCTCCAGAGCTTTCAAACGCTCCAAAAGCAATTTTGTTTTTTCTTTTTCCTCCTCATTGCTGCTGCTTTCACTTCTTGAATCTTCATCTGCCAGAGTGCGAATTTTTTCCATGCCTTCTTTACATCTCCTACTGTCTTCTGACAGCTTTTCCTGAAATGATTTTTTTTAAAATGTCATTACTCACAGGTGCAAATGAAGTTAACTATGCAAATATCTCCAATTCTCCCTTGTATATGAATGAAAAAAGAGCAAGTTGATAGTGACATGATTAAAGTATTAAACAAGTGGAGTCATGAAGGGTCTGTGACACATACTATGCCAATTCTGCAAGTGCATGCACAACTCCATTGCTACATCTACTTCAGATTTTTAAAAAGCAGAACTCATCACTTCGTTCATAACTTCCATTTCCTTCTTTAAAAATTGCAATGAAAATAGAACATACTAGCTTTCAATGCTAGCACTTTGCCATTGAGAGATAAAGCAGTTTATTGAGGAAAAGCTAACACATGTTCATGCCTAATGTAGTTCACCTTTCTTCATCTAGAGCTAATGTTTGAATTATTAAAAAATGGGCTGAGAATCAAGCTACCAGATGAATACTGATTTAAGATCTTCTCTAGCATATAACTGGAGAGAATCAGGCTGACAACACCACTTTCAGAAGTATCCCAGTCTATTTCTGGTCAGTCAGCCTGAGCTGTTATCAGCTGCAGCTGCTGAGTGGACTGTGGCTGCTGAGTTTTACAAGATGTCTGTAAAAATGATAGGATTGAACAGTGAATCCTGCTAACTCTGTTAATTATCTGTCCATGCTCTCTGTTCACAGAGAGAGTGAGATAAAGCAAGCAAAACATAAAGACTACAAGCAGGCAATGTAAAACATTGCCCAAAATGACAAGGCAAGCAAAAGGGGAAAAAAGAGAACTCCGCAGATGTAGAGAGTGAACCATCACTGGAGCACAACCTGGGAGGCACAGGCTCCACCTTGCAAACCACTTTCCCTAATTGTATGAGCAGATGCAGTGTGACTGCTCATGAGAATGGAAAATGGGAGGTAAATCAATATTAGATACTGGGTGTCAAAACAAATCTGGAGAATTCCTTCAATGAGCATCTAGTCTTCTTCGTGTGCCTTTCTGTTAATTCTTATGTACAAAAGCTCATACAGTCATGATCTTGACTTACCCAAAAGTGAGATGCTTTCCCCACAGCTACTACAAAATATGCACACTGTCCAAGCATAAAAGTGTGCATTTTCATGAAGAACTGATCCATCTTGAATAATTGTGCAAATATAACTCTGTTTGAGAGTTAACAGCAAGGCATTACCTTAACTAAACCCATAAATGTAACTGAATTAAAAATCAGCAGTCTCGATCACATTCACAACAATGTCTTTTTAAAATATTAACTAGCTTAGAAATTGACTATTACTATGTTAAAACTTTAATCAAGAATTAATTTTATATGATATGGGCTTAATTACTGAACACCCTTACACTAACTGTGAAGCAAAGATCTCATTCTGAGCCCCAAAACAGATGTCAAAGAGCCATTCCATCAGGTTTCCAGCATTAGTGCTACCCTGATCACAAAGGAATCATAAATATAGCACTTGAGTTTTATTTTTTCGTGCTTGCTACTCACGGATGCAACAATCAGGTATCTGTAAAAGAGCTGTTAAACCATTTTTAGCTTCAAGATGCCCCAAGGAGTGCATTGACATAAAACACTTCAAAGAACTCAGGGGAAAGAAATGACAAAAGTGTATCTCTGGTGCAATTCAAATACAAACTATTATTTTTAGGAGGGAATGTGACATGAATCAGATGTGGCTAACAATAGAAGAGAACACAAACATATGCACAGGGTCACCTTTCCTGCACAAACTCAGGGCAGCAATTTCAAAGGACAAGTAGAAGAAAGCACAGGTTGTGACATTTCATCAGAGAGAGTAATGCAACTTCTCACAGAGTAAACCCCAGCCACATAAAGAAGTAACCTGTTCATCTTCTAATTACAAAATTAGATGAATTTTGCACACCAGTGGCATAATCAAGAATGCACATCCTGTTTTGTTTTGATGTGCAGTTGAACACCTCACAAGACTAACTAGTGTTACCCCTGCCTGAGTGCTGAAGCACAGCTCACATATTTTGAAATGTAGTTTATTACTGAGTAATAATAAATGAGTTTCAGCATTTCAGTCATGGAAAAGGTGCAGAACAGAGGAAAATTCTTTTAACCTTAGAAGTTGTGCATAGGCATGCCATTTGCTGAGGGCACTGCCCCATCACATTCACCAGTTCCACCTGGGTGATGTCCAGTGAGGGCAGAGTGGAAAAATCCACACTCCAGAAAGCAAACAGGTATTTGTAAAGCACCCTTTGTGCTAAAAGTCCTTAAGGAGGGAGGATGACAAAGGCTTTTGGAACGACAGAAACCTCTTGAGTGTGCAGAATCTGTTAATCTCAAAGGCAGCTGGCTTTTGGGGGAGGAAGGAAGAGGCAGAGATCTGTGAGAGGAAATGTGCATCTCCTGTGGGATGTTGGTCAAATCCCACAGAGAGCTCTGGAGTGAGCACGCTGAAGGCAGCAAACAGTGGTGTAAAGCAGCTTACTCCTTTTTCTCTAGAGTCCTACACTCCCTGTGTTACCTCAAATAAAGAGCATCTTTTGCCACACCTGAACAGTCTCTGCTCATGCCTCACATATTGTACAGTCACAGGCAGGCTGTTTTCAAGCTGAATAACAAAATCCTCCCCAGGTCCCAAAGTCCAGCAAAGGCAGAGTAAGTGCTGTCCTGCTGATCAGTGCAGTTTAAGTTCTGGGAAAAGGTACAGATGGAAATGATGTTCTGGAAGTAAAACAGTTAAGAAATTAAAAAAAAAAAGCAGTAACTCTGCTCCAGGTGTCCCCAGACCAATGAGTTTAAGGTACATGCCTGTACCTTGAGAGGATGCAAACACAGCAGCCTGATGAGAATTCTGCAGTAAAGGCTCATCTACTTCTCTAATGCTCTTGTCAACAAAGATAATAAAAATATTAAAAACTCAAATCTTACTGAAACTAGGATTATGTTAATCACTATAGACCCATTCTCACAGAAATTAATGAGAAACTTACAATCAAGTTCCACATTGTGTAAGCTTCTCAGGCTGGTTTAAACTATCATTGCTTTTCTGAAACCAACAGTATTTTGCAAATCTTAAATGAAATCCTGCCCTGACCATTATTTCTTAGTATTCAGTTTGCTCCATAAATCAAACAAGCAGTCCACTGATGATGAACCCTTTGATGAAACACTCTGGGCCCTGTGGCCAATAGAAAACAAGGGATGGAAACAGCCCCTGCAGCCTAGGAATGGCAAGTTCTCCAGGATCAATGAAAAGATATAAATCACTAAAGACACTGATCTATGAAGCTGTACAATGCAGTGGCCTGACTGAGACTTATCAGAAAGCTGGATTTCACTTAGCTGAACTAGGAAAGAGCAGTATAATATTCCTTCTTCCCACTAATAAATAAAGTAAGAATAATAAATTAAGAGAGCAAGAAATCCACCTGAAATTCCAAATGATAGTTTACTGGAATTCGTGGAATGTAAAGCCAATTTTCTCTCTTGTCTCTTCCATCTAGCTTTCAGAATACTGAACAAGAAAGTGTTTTCACTGTTGATAAACAGGGAGTAACTACAGTGATAGAAAAGATCACAGGGAATCTTTCAAAAGATAAGAGAACAAATTGCCTATTTCAGAAATTACCTCTTTCTTCATCCCAAGAAAGGCAAAAGGCTGCTAACCCTAACACTTAGTCATTGGGATGCCTTTCCTCTAAGAACTGCCACCTTTCCAAGGAAAAGTGTCAAAAGGATACTTAGTCATCTACTTCTTAACCCTTATTATTTCAGAAATTACATTACTTTGAAAGTTTTATTGGCAGTACCATCAGTTGTTTGTCCTCTGCCCTTTCTTCTTTCTAAGACGTTTTCTGAGAATGACACCACACACATACACACATGGAAAAAGAGAGGAAAAAAGAGATCTCACTTCAAAATATTTCAATTTGCAGCAATGAAATTTCAAACCAAGAAGAGCAAATGTCAGAAAACACAAAGAAAAAAAAAGTAGCTGGGAAAAATTATTCTAGAATTTCTTTTTTACCATAAAAACCAAGATTAGGCACTGGACAAGTGGCTAAATTAATACAAGATAAGACAATCTAGTACTGATATAACTGGATCTGGGATCCAGAGCACTGACTGTAAACAAGTAATCCTTCACAAGCACATGTGACAAAAATCTGATCGAACCAAACAAGAATTAAAAAAGATCAACATCTTTGAAATGCTGATTTTCCCAATGAGTCTTGGATGACATGAATTGCTTGTCTGGAAAGTGATAAGTAATAATTAGAGATGACATCTTTGCTTGCAGAAGCTAAAGATCATTTCCATGTGATAAACACAAGTCCTTCAGAGCAGTGAAGTTTTTCAGATGCAATGCAGTAAGGATCCCTCGGATACAAAAGATCTCTATTTCAATTCTGGGTGTCAGATTGTGATGCCTGAGTGGGATCTTCTTTTCTGAATTCCTTTTAATTCTTCAACTTCTGAAATTTATTAAAGACCAAGATTTTATAATGGTAACAAATTCAAATTCTTCTGAGAGTCATGCCTGCAATTTTCCAAAAAAACACTTTAATCACACATTAATCAACCAAGAATAAAGTAGGATATATACTTAAACAGTGCTTATGATTGCTCATAACCACTTATTTGAAGAAAAAGTTCAAAAAGATTCATGATGTAGCTATTAATTGTTCTTATAGACAGGCTGTGGTAACAGGCATCCAAAAATCCAGTCCATGTGGAACCCAAACTATGCTGATAATTCAGCACATCAAAAAACTTAGTGCTTTCTGTTGTGTGTGCACAGCTTCCACAGGACCTTCTAGGTGAGGTATTTACTGAACAGTTATCTTAGATTTCAGCGACTGAATGTGGTGATCTGACTAAAACACACCACACTTGTAACACTCTTTCCATAATCAAGGCAGACTCTTCCCCCCAAACCCAGACTGCAATTTACAGACCCATACACAGAATTGGTTTTGTTTGCACTGCTTTTGGCTGGGGTATTTTCTCTCACAGTAGCTGCTGTGTTTCAGGTTTGTGCTGCAAACAGCGCTGACAACACCAAGATATTTCACTACTGCTGAGCGGTGCCTGCACGGACCCAAGGCCCTTTGGGCTCCCCACCAGCGAGGGGCTGGGGCTGCACAAGGACTTGGGAGGGGACACAGCGGGGACAGCTGACCCCAAGTGACCCAAGGGATGTCCCAGACCATATGACATCCTGCTCAGAGGGGGAAGGCAGCCCCCACTGCTCAGGGATGGGCCGGACACCAGGAGGGGGGAGCGAGCAGTTGTTCACGTTTGCATCACGTCTCTTTCTTGGGGTTTATTTCTCTTTGTTATTTTCCTTTCCTTGATATAATATTTCAAATACTATTCTTATCTCAATCCATGAGTTTTCTCACTTTTACCCTCCTGATTCTCTTCTCCCCATCCTGCTGGAGTCAGGGGTGGGGCTTGGGTGCCAGCTGCAGTCAAACCACAGCAGTGTATTTATAAATTGTGAAAGCTTTTCCTTGCAAGGCCATTCTATAATCTTGATGCATTCCTAGATGATGTCTTTTCAGTGCTGTTTCCACTGCAGACCTCCTAGTGTTCAACACTATTCACTGTGAGCAGAATGAAATGAGAATTTCTAGACTGTTGATAAAGATAAAAACAGTAGATAAGGGTTTATTTGTACTTTCATTAAAAAATACAGCCTCAAGCTATGCACAAATAGCTCAGTCTGACTGCACAAGCTGTAAAAAGGCAGAAGTTGCTCCAAGGACTACAGACTTAACATTCCAACAAGGTTAGATTTGTTTTCTAGTGGCACCTTGCTCCTCTTTCTCCCACATCATGACCTCTTTTTGCTAAAAATACCCTTTGAAAATTCGCAGTATCTTCTGATATGCTTTACAACCTATTCCATTTAGCAAAACCTGAGATGTGTAAAAGACACATATGTTAAGTCTGAGCAATGTGAAGTGAATGATGAATTCTCAAAGTGTGTCCTGCACAATTCTCAGTACAGGAGTAACCACTGTGATCTGAATATCTCTTTCCAACATGCAGCTTTTAAAAAAAATTCTTTACTTGCAAAAGGGAATTCCACTAAACACAATAACCCACGTCTGAAAAAAAATGCAAACCCAATTGTAACTGAGCAAACAAGTTGCAATATAAAAAAAAAATACATTCAACTAAAATTATATGCAATTGAAATTATCTGTGAGTATAAGGCTACAAATATGACTTCTGCTTTACCTTTCTTGCTTTTATCTATATATTCAGCTGTTTTCTCTTTCTTTCTTTTTCTCCCAGCGGAAGGAGAGACTAAAATACAGCTTGCTTTAGATAGCACATCAGTAAGTGTAATAATAATATATTTTTGTTTAGCTAACAGCTTTTGTTCAGAACAAGCTGACCAAAATTGAAGGAAAACAAAGGAATGCAACATATCACAAAAGTTTACAGAAACATCCCAAATCATTCATGATTTAACATTACCCTTGTCAGAAAAACATATTAGATTGTTCTTTTTCATCTGTGGATTTCACTTACAAAGTAAGCAAGCGAGCAGCAACGTTCCCTAGATTAAACACTTGTGATGGATAAGAGGACCAAGCACATAGTTTATGTTTCTGATATGTGCCTCCCTCCACCCATGTATCCATCTAAATGTACTCCACATTATTCTCCACTCAGAACACTCCTCACCAGCACAAGCCACCATCCCTGCTGAACAGTTCTGCAGCAGCACTAATAAATTTCCCAATGATGCTTTTATTGGTAATTCCATGCATCAGAAACATATATTTCTTTTGAAAAAGTTCAGATCAGAAGGAAGGGTGAAAGCAGAAAACCTCCAGAGTGCACTTGAGGATGAAGTGTACTCCTCAGATCAGTGAGAGCAGATGGACTTTGCTGTCCCCACGTCTCCAGCCCAGGACCAGCTGCTGTCCTAAGTGAAAGGATGCTCCCACTCCCACCAGCACTGCCACCTCTGGCGTTGTCAGAGCCCAAATCAAAGCCTGACCATTCTGGGGGTGACAATTCCACGCCAGGTTTCAGGCACAGCAGTGGCAGGGCAGTGCCCAGGAGCTCACTGTGCTCCTGGTTCCTGAATGAAAAGCTCCAGTTACATTGATTAGCAAAGTCATCAGCAGGAAAAAAGAACTCTCCTAAGAATCTGTTCCTTCTTCATATATGCATAAAAGGTGATAGGAGAATATTAAGTGTGATTTTTCATGCAGATATGCTCTTAGAAATGGGTTCATTATAGTGCCATACTTAAAGTAATAATCTTTCCTTCCAGGAAACCTATATGTAGCATTTAAACTTTGGGAAGGGGTTTGTAGGTATGACAGTAACTACACTTGATTAAAGCTACAGTATTAAATACCTTCCTTTGACTGAAGCAGAAATAAGCCAAACTATTCTGAAATTCAAATTCAGTAAATTTTATGTAACAGCAATTAGAGCAACAAAATTCTTCTGGATTTAAATTTTTAGAAATAAGCCACTTTTCCTTCCATACTATTCTGGAATGAGAGAAATGTATTAACTGAGAAGTTCTCACCATAAGCACAATTGCAGAAACTGACCTCAGAAGTTATGTGTGGGATTAGGAAAAAAAAAAGTGGTATATTATTCCATTACCAAGCAATTTTTTTTTGCAAGTGCCAGAGAACAGTTTCATGTCTCCCAGCCTTGTCAGGAAAACTTCTGAAAGAAGATCAGAATTCATCTTCATGTAGAAATAAGATGTAGGAGCAATTATTCCAGATTAGATCAAAACTTAAACTTTTCAAATATGTTATTATAATTCAGATTAACTCTCTTAACTTTTCCTGATCAGAAGAGTACTTTCTTTCCAAAATTTACCAGTGTAGTGCTAAGTGAGTTCTTTAGTTAAAATAGTTTTCAAAGACAGAATGATTATGAATTCAGCACAATCTCCTTTTTTTTTATGCCTCAGAAAATAAGCAAAACTTTAGGGTTTTTTTTAACTTTTTGAAATTGAGTAACTAGTGTTGCTTTCTGCTGGTTTGAAAATATCAAGGAAATACTATCAAAGCAGACTGAACAGTATGGAGATGGGTTAGTTGGCAGAGAGCAAGCCACTTGACCATATGTAAGTTCATTTGTTTGGGGAAAGTGAAACTCTCATGTTCAGGCAATGGGGTGACTTTTGTAGATTCATTCTCAAAGTTAGAATCAGAAGATACAGCAAAAGATGGAAACATTGTACTGTAGAGGGAAATGTAAACTAGAATTACAGTCAGTATAATACAATATAATACCACCAAACCAGTCAATCTTTAGCTCTAGAGGTACCTAGAGGATGTGTGATGGATTAAAGTGCTGGTATAATGGCACTTGTACACTGTGAAAATGTAGATCTGTATCTGGAGACCTCATCAATCCTTCTGCAAACTCAGTGCTTCAAAGATTGGCACTGCATTCTCAAACCAAACCCCTGATGGCAAGAAAGGTGCCCAGAGTCAGGCAAAAACTGTGGGTGATTGGAGATAATCAAAGACTAAAACATGTGGATAACTCTTGTGTAAATACAGAACATCCTTGTTCTTATTCCTCTTTAATTTTGCAAATTTCTTTGTTTTGAGATGTAGCCACAGCCAGGTTGGATGGGGCTTGGAGCAACCTGCTCTAGTGGAAGGTGTCCCTGCACATGGCAGGGGGTTGGAACGGGATGGTCTTTAAGGTGTCTTCCATCACAAAAAATGTTGTGACTCATGATTCTGGGAAGGAAAGAACTGCTTGTTTTCTGAGAAATGTGCTCACAAATAGCACATTCCAGTTACGAGATTTTGCTGTGTTAAACACAACTCCATTGCTGTGTTTCTCTATCACAAACAAACAAAAAAGGGAAAACTCTTTGCAGCAAAACTGAAACCTTGAACAGTGTCTCAGGAATCATCCTCTTTTGGGGGTAGAGAATCCAATCTCATTTTTGTTAAATATTTATCAAAATCTTTGCATAGTGGTGGAAATCTACAAAAAGCCACAAGGTTTTAGTTGTTACTGAGCTAACCTTGGATTTCTCTGCATGGAAAAGCAGTCCAAGAGCAAATGCTTGTGTCCTTGACAGTCCAGGATTTCCAGGGGAGCTCCCAAGAGTGCAGATGGCTCCTCTCTGTCCTTCTCTGTGAGACACAAAGCTGCTAATATTTGCCTAGTAATGCACTCCTTAGTAGCTTAGGAGGCCTGGTTCATGCAGTCCCCTGTGGGCACTTCCACTCCAGAGACAGATGTTTAATTTTAAGGATATATATCCTCTTTCTGCAATAGAATTAGCATTAAAAATCCTATGTGGATTTTAGCTAGGGAATTCAACTAGTGCCTTTTTTTCAATTCATGGTCATGCCCCATCTATAAAACATTAAATAGCAACGGCCTGAACAATAAGCTTCTATAATTTTGTGTTAAGACAAAATTATATTGCCAATAGTTACATTTTTTCTTCTCATGAAAGAGCTGTTGACACCAATGGCTGTGCAAATTAGAAGTGACAGCCACAACAACTGTTCCACATTTGAGTATCATCCCAAAAGCATGCAGACAAAAATCTGGGTTGATGTGGCCAACAATGCCACCTGAAGTGTGCCTGTATCACTTGTTTATGTTTCCACCTCCCCAGTGTGACTGCACCGTGTCTGTCCTGAGCTTCAGTGCTCATGTTGACAATTCCAGAATTTTAACAAATTGTGAACTTACAGCAAATTCTCTTCCTCATCTATTTCGATCACTGTACACTTATAGAGTCAAAATGAGTTAAAAGCCCATGTAAGTCTTTGAGGGATCTGTAACCAGCGAAGACTCAACTTAGAGTACCCAGCACAGTGACCAAACAGGAAAGTTTTTTGACATCCAAATCTCAAGGGTAAACTCAGGCAGCAAAGTCTGTGGGGGGCTTGTTTTAATGTCTGGGGTTCAAGAACTGCACACAATTATTTCTGGGGAATACATGAGCTCTTGCTTTGGCCTTTCATGATCTCACTTTTAGGTGGCCAATATCTCTTGGAAACACCATAAAGCTCATACATATTAGAGCCTTTTAGTCAAGTAAACTTGAAAAAATATGAGGGTTGATGGCCATTCAAATAACATGCATTCTTGTCTACATTTATGTAAACATTTATTATAATTTTTCCCTCTATTATTATGTAAAATGATAACAAAAGAGAATTTTATTTACAGTCCTGCTTCTTAATTCACTTACCCAAAAGAAATCGCATAACTCATCTGTAAATCCAGCAAATTAAACTCCCATAGGACATCTAGCTCCATGAAAGAGTTAGAATATTTTGCTTCAAGTGAGAATACTGCAAGATCTAAAACAATATTGCAATAACACCACACACTTTAGGCTCCACCTTCTTATTGTTATTATTCTAACATTATCACTATGCAACATTTGAAGTTCATTAGCAAGAATATTTATTCTGGAGTCAGGCATATTGGTATTATAATAAGAACTCAATTTCATACATCCCAGAACAATAATTAGATTTGTGCAAAACAAATATGTGGACAATGTTCGATAGATCAAAAGCGTTTATTGTGCAGAGTTATCTTTTATGACTATTCAGATATTTACTTCAACAAGCTTCACACACACACTGACTCACCCACCCCAGTGCCACACTGGACATCACCTCATTTTGTCCCCATTTATTATGAAATACAGAGTTGTGAATCTGCACTAAAATCCCTTACTTTACTGCACCAAATGATCACATAGTTTGGATCCTATCACAGTAATCACAGAGAAAAGGTGAGATTCAGGATATATTCCATAAGGTGATTGTAGAGGATGGCTTTCAGAGCAATGTTAGTATTCCTACATTCCATAAGGTTTCTGTATGTACATGAACCTAATACAAAAAACTTCATTTATACTTCCTTTGCAAATAGAGGTTGATAATATGGTTATCATGTTCCCCAAAACCTGAACACATCAGTGCTTTTAAGGAACATTACCATGGTTTTACATTCTGTGTTTTTAAGGAACATTACCTGGGTTTTACATTCAGGTTCTATTCCCATTTGTGAATTACCCTTATAAAACATATAAAAAAACCCGCCTGAGTACATTTAGAAGAATACAAATGAAATGCCTTTGTTGCAATATTGAGGTATTTTCCCAAATTTGAACACAGCACTTAAATAAGATTCATTGTGTATTTACATGGTTTGTCCATGATTTCCACATTTTGCTATTTTCAGCAACATATTAATGACTCATCTAATATTTCATTAATATGTTTCTTGATGTTAAAATGCTTTGCAAACATTTCAGACCAGAGATTCTTTGCCAAGTACCTGTTCTGAGGAGCTTTTCAGGTACTAGCTGTGACTGTGCCTCATGGTTGCTGCCCACATCCACCACACAGCTTTTACTCTAGGACTGGGTAACACACACCAAATGAACCTATCTCAGACCTTCAGAGCAGGGAGCCATCCCAGGGCATGTGAATCAGCCATTCCTTGAAATTCCCCAAACCCAAGACATTTGTTCAGAAGTTTGTCATAAAAGTGAGCAAAAGGGATTTAGGATGAACGACTCAAAAAGACATTCAGGAAAAAAAAAAACAAAAAAACCCCATGAAGTTTCCAGCACAACAGAAATGCTCTGCATTTCTGACCTGATTTAACAGTCACAGACTGGTGTGTGATGCAGAAGCCTAGCTTTTCCTCCAGGAAAGGAAAACCCATTGCTTCTGAGTCATGGATTAGGAGAGGAAATTCATAAGCAAAGAAGATTGCATACCAGCAATATGGAAGAAATGAAAATTGCTAAAGAACAAGCTGAATCATATGATGAGTGCAAATGTTCCCAGGAACAAGAAGAGAACAGGAGAGGAAGGAAGCTGTTTTGCATTAAGAAAATCCCAGAGAGACAGGTATTTAGGTGTTTTAAGGCCCTGGGTCAGAAACAGCTTCACTCTGTAAGAAACCAAAGCTCCAGTTTGAGGAATTTGTCCCGACTACCACCCAGAAGGTTCAAACAAAACCTTGTGTCCAGAAATATGGGAAAAAAAGGGCCAGTTTGCTAAGTGGAGGGGGCTGTTTGCTAGGGCTGAAGGAAAATGAAGAACTGTTCTTGCTATCAATAACTGGGCAGAACTGCCTTGTTCTTTTGCTGGACAGAAAAAAACCCAGGTGATATCACATAAAACACACCATGGTGCCCACTCCTGCCTGGCTGGGGAGAACAAATATCTATATCAGAAGGCCTAGAAGGAGGAAAAAACCCAAGACCATACACAAATCCTCTCTTTTTTCAAAAATTAAGAAACTAATATAAGAGAGTGAAAAAACTACACAGAAGTGACCAAAAGAAAAATAAAGAACTCCCAAACCCTCAGTTCGATGAAATAAAATTGCAGTATTTTTTTTTGCTTTTCTTCTCAAGAGTGCAAAAACAAAACCCAAAGAAGCTGAAACCTGATTGTGGTACCACATTACTGGGTTTTCCACAATAAGACATAAATAATAAAATCATTCCAGATGTCTGTTATGAACAGACAGACAAGCAATCCACCTTAAGGAGAGACTGACATCAAACCCACCTCAGAACAACCACTGTGTGGTGGCAGGAGTGAGCAGGATGTAGAGATTTAAACCCTGAAATAAGGGAACTGAGTTTCAGTTTTGCACCCCAAAAAGATAGTGCATAAAATAGAGATGCCTTTGTCTCCAGTTTCTAAAAGCACGATGTTCTATTGTAACTACAACAAAAAATTTAATTTGCCCTGAAATTAAATTTTACAGGCTATCATTTTAACAAGAGAATTAGATTATATTGAAGGTTAAACTAAAAGATTACTTTCTCCTCAATGCAAGCTTAAAATGAAAATTTAATTACAGAGATAAATACTCTTTAATATACATTTTTGTTTAGCTGTATTGCTGTATTTTTGATACATCAGCTGTAAGAAGGAACTAATATAACTGGAAGTTTTAAAACGTGTTTTATCTGATGGATCACTACCTGGTAGAGACTATAATATAATATTACAGTATTTTATGCTTTGTTTATTCTGCTTAAAAACATACAGCACAAGACTGACTTCATTAAGTGATATTTTTAAGAATTCATGTGCCTGATACTTGATTAACTGAGATAGATCTCACTCCTGTTTCCAGACTCTTAAATTAAAAGGTTTTCCACAACCTCAGGTGCATTGTTTCCAGAATGCAAAAATCCATTAGGAAAATGTAAAACACTTCTGTCTTATAAACAAACTCGGTTGCCTTTGAAAAACCTCTAAAATGTTTCTCTCCTAAATTCTGACCTGAGAAACTCTCTCTCTACCCCTAGTGAGGGTGATAAAACACACCTGCCACAAGCAAGGATATGACACTGTGAAGCTTGATAGGGATCCCCACACCCAATAAGAACATAAGGGGTAAAATTATCCATCACAATCTGAAGGTCAAGATGTCAAAAACACTTATGTTTACTAGAGATGCTGGAACATATGACTTAAAATATTAAGTGCTTTAATAAAGCTTTCAAAACTGGTTTCTTTGTCCCCTATGAACTATGAGGAGCAACTGCAGATAACATAAGGACAATAAAAGTGGAAACCCTTAAACTCAGCTGAGAGAACACCTGGGAAAATCTCAATGGAATCAGCTACCACTTACTATTAATTCATAATTAATAAACACACAGAGGAAACAATACCAGACACATTTATCTCAGTAGTGGGATTTTTGTTTTAAAGAACTTTTCTATCAAAAAAAAAACATGTAATAAGTCACTAATACCTGATATACCTTCATGATATTGACAGTTCCTTCTCCATGCTGGCCTGGGGATCCTTGGCTCTGTAGCAGATTTCTCACTGTCTCCTCCATTCTAGAGAATAAAAATATTTATAAAAGTCAACTGCATGGAAAAAAATTAAGAGTTGCATTGAGTGTTTTTGTTCTTTACAAGAGCCTAATGCATCCATGGCTACCATGAAATTAATATTTAAAGACAATCCTAGCCTTATAATGTTCTCACGCTCCCTGTTATGAATAACACATTAAGGGCACTCTTTTATCTTTTGAATATGCACAGTAATTAGTTGTATTGTTAAAATCCTACTGGAGCTCCATTACAAAAACTAAAACCAAATGTGTGCAAAAGACATCACCTTGTTAACAGTGTAAACAGCACCACGATAAGATTATTGCCATTTAGGAAGAGTCAGATTAAAAACCCCACACCCAGCCATGTTCTGAGCCAACAGAGGGGTTTGTGCAGTTCAGGCAGGCTCTCTGTGGCATTACTGGTATTTCCTGGCTGTGTTATGGGTGCAGTCTGTGCCCCTGCCTTGGTTTATGGGGGCACAGCTGCTGAACACATTCACCCTTCTCTGCCCTTTCAAACAGGTGTAAAAAGCAAGTGCAGGCTCCAATCTGGAAGCACCATCTGAGGACAATCAACTTCAGCTCCATCAGGGAAAGGAGGAAGGTTTGTAGTTCCACTTTAGAAGTTGTTAATAGACACCATCAGAAAGTCATCTCTAATCTACACATATCCATCAGGAGTGTTAAACTGAAAATAACACTACCCCTGCTGAATGGAGGCTGCTCAGGGTAAGGAGCTCTGCTCCTTCCCACAACAGGAGTAAGGGAAGCACCTATGAAACACTGGTCCCATTCAAGGGGGATCAGAAATTAAAATCCCATGGGCTTGGAGGATGTGATCAAGGCTGAGCACAAATAGTGGGCCTGGGAGTAGGGCTGGTTTCAGCTATGGGTAAGAGAAGGAAAGGGACCAAAAGCCAGAGGAGCAGTGATGGATTCAACAACAAAGAACGCTGGGTTTCACAACAAAAATTGGTGCATCACAATTCCAGCCGAAGGCCCTCTTACTTCTCCCCACTCCCCATGTCCTACAGAGATTCTCACCCCTGTACAGCTTCTCCTTCAGCTGTGTTGCAACAGTTTTCCTCTCTCCCTTTCATATTTTCTGCTCCTTTCCTTTTAAGCAGTCTCAATCCCTTGAGATAGCTGGAATAACAGCCCAGATGGAATAGGTGCTGGAGAAGGGAAAACTGCTGTGGCACAGGCATAAGGGTGCTGCAAAAGCAGAAGAGAGAAAGGAATACCTTAAATCATACTGCCAGATAACACTGTATATTAAAACAGTGACCTTGAAGAATGTGCCAGTATTCCTGGGCATATCAGACCAGAAACTGCCTGCTGTTGTTTATTTCTACTGTGTTTAGAGAAACATGACTTTTGTGTAGTATTCTTTCCAAATGAAATTGAGCAGAATAATTATTCACAGCATATCTTTTTTATATTTGTTTATTTCTAAGGTAACAATCCAGGGAGACAGAAAATATTAGCTAACTGCTCTGGCCAAAGGCCAATAGCATTATCTTTTATTACACAAACATTGCAGGTTTTTTGTCCTTTCAGTCTTATCAGAATGAATGGCATTGGTTAATTTACCAACAATGTGATGTTATTCCAGGTTTTCTCCTTTCAAATCAGCCCACTATGCTACTTTTCAAGAAGCTGACACTGGGTGCTCATTGTACTCAGATGAACACTGACATTCTACTTATTCCTGTGATGCTTTTTTGTCATTGATGTGCAGACTTCTACACTGTCAGAATGCCCACAGAATAGTTTGACCATCTGTTGACCAAATGTGCATAAAACCAAGCCAGCTCTAATCTCTAGTGCAGACAGTGGTGCATTTTTTCTGTTGCAGATTGGAACCATTTCTGCTCATAGGCTGACCTTAATCAGATGCCTTTTACATGAAAGAACAAATCATTTTGGTTCACACCATAAATTCCTGTAAAGTCCTCACTGAAAGATTTAATTTCTTAACATGTTCATCATTTCATTTTTAAATTAATGTTGTAATAGGATTCTTAATTATTATGTTTATCTATGCAAGTGAAGTTCCAAGGCTAGTCCTCCACAACATTCTTCCAAATTAATAAACAAACAAAAATGGGAGAAAGAATAGATTCAACCAGCACTAAATCACGTTTTTTCAATTTAGACCTAATAGTATTAAACAAAGTAAAGTCTAGTTGCATATTATTATGATCACTTAAACCAGCTCAGAAAAATTATGAATTCTTAAATTCAATAGGTCCTTTAATCTTTTCAGATAATCCTTTTTGGACCACAGGCCCATCTTGTTGAACAGTCCTACAAGGACAGGTGAACATACAACTTCTTGTGGCAATCAGAAACACCTCTCATCAGCACACAGATTTCAAAGTAATCTTTGCAACATGACCAAGAGCTCAGGTAAACACAGTTGAGACTTCTGTGGTTTTGCTGTTTGCATCTACAGTAAAAGTTTGTAAGAGCTGACAGCTACAAAGTTGAACCACAGACATAACAGACTGTGTGGTCACATCATTATCAAACCAGCCCTGGGAGGATCTTAAAAGCTTTGGATACTCATGGAATATCTGAAAAAGAAAACCAGTTTCTGCAAAACAGGGAGGTGAGTTATGCTTACAGTCAAACTCACTGCAAAGCTTCAGCAGCCAGTGCTCTTGTGAGCTGCTGCTTCTTCACTTGCATCCCAGTTGTCCATTTTTAGGAAGGACCAAATATGGTACAGGAGGCTAATCGAGACTGTTTCTTATGAATGAGAGTTTTTGATGCATGAATTAATGGCACTTTAATTGAAAAACCATTGCTATATTATGATCTGTAATACTCTGCACAGTGACAGCACATACCGGAACAATCTCGTACAAATCCTGTTTTAGGAATGCAAAAATAATGAAGCCTCTATAAATGTAGCTTGGGATCCTATGTTTTGCTCCCTGAACAAAGCTTCCAAAGTGCATGCAAATTTTGGAAGTGAAGCAGAAAAATTTTGAGCTTTAGAAAAGGCTATTTCTACACACTGACCTATATTTTTCCCCCTTCTGGTAACCACAAAAGGTTATCTGCTCTTGCTGATGATTTATGCCAGCTGTACCCTATCCAGCTGTGGGGAATCATAAAAGGTGGAAGGCTCTTAGGTGTGAGAAATAAAAGCAGGTTTCAGAATTAAAGCAGAAGAGTTTAGGGATCAGCTTTGCCTGGGAAATCTAGAAGATACAATTATAAGCAACAAGGACACTAAATACAATAGTTAGAGTCTCTAGGCCTGGCCTAGATAGATTTTGAAGTTGCAAAATAAAACATGCTTAGCAAGACAGATAAGTTTAATAATGAATGACTGTCTTTTGTTAAAAAGGCATAATAAACCAGCACTGTGTGTAACTGGAGTTAAACACAAGGTACACGCACTATTATAGATTGGTAAAGACAGATGTCTGTAACATTTAGAAGCACATTATTGGCCAAAAAGCTTTCAAGAATGCTTTGCAACCAGGAAATCTGGGGATGTCTCGGGACAGAGTGAGCTCTGTGTTAACTCTTGTCTCAACTCTGTATGTGAGACTGATAAACTAATAAAAAAGGTCCTGGAATGCTTGTCCGAGCTCCCTGTCCTGTTGTCACCCTGGAAATCACCAGCATCCAACATCCAGCACTTCCAGATTACTTTTAGGATAGTTATCCCCACGTGTGTATTCTGCCTCCTTGCTGGACTGTTTTGACAAGGACTCTCTGTATTTTGTGTAACTACCAAGCTGTTAAAATCTAAAAAATCAGTCTCTAAAGCTCATCACTTCTGAGTCTACATTCTTCAAGCACTAATTAAGAACATTTATTCTCCCCTTCCCTTTGTATTTTATTTACTGTCTATTCATCTGAAGCATGTCACGTAGTGCGATTAAATTTTCTATTACATCTGTCATTTGAATGGAAAATTGTCATTTTCTTAAAACTCAAGTGTTCCTTTCAGCTTCTGTTTTTTAAAAAATCTAAGGGTTTTTTTTTGGGGGGGGGGGAATAAATGAAAACAATGTTTGACCAAAGCTCCTTAAGTTTCCTGACAAAACGCCAGTTTAGTGTAGGGGAATAGATCTCCATCAGCCCTAACTGAAGGATAAATTTCTCAAAGCACAAAATAGAAGAAGAAATGAGGTATTCAGAAACCAGAATCTGTTCTTGAAATATAAGAATTTAAGTAACATAAAATATTAATGCTACTGTGGAAAGCACTGTCAAAATTCCATCTGGAAGATATTTACAATTACAAGTGTTCAGGAGTGGCTCATCCAGAGAGGATTCCACAAACAACTGCTCTGAAGCTGTTGAAATGACAGTCTGTGCCACAAGAAGAGACCAAGGGTTTAAGAAGCCAGGTATGACTTAAACAAAATAATCAGTGAGAAAAAGTAAAATGTGAAAGAAATCTGCATCAGCCTAAGGCAAATGATTGACAAAATTAGTTGGGAATTTAGTGGTTAGAAATACATTTAGGCTGGAATTAGGATGTTTTTAATCATTGAAAAAGTGAGACTCTGAACCAGCCTGCCAGGTAGAATAACAGGATGAGAAATACAAACAGTTTTAAGCCACAATTGATTAATTTACAATATTAATTACACATCAGGGTAAAGAGCTGAGGACTTGAATTTATGATCCACAGGTTCTTGCCGCTATTCCTCCTGAAGGAAAATCATTCCTCCACTTAAAATATGCAATTTTTCCTTTGCTGTTGAGAGAATACCAGGAATCTAATCCAACTGCAATGGACAGTTATTGTTTCCGAGTGCATTTCTGGGCAAGGGGGAGAGAGGAACCTGTGGAGAGCAGCCCACAGCACACAGATGCTCATGTGTCCAAGACTGCAGGAGGAAGCTTCCTCTGTATTTTTGCTGGAGACTTGCTTTCAACACTTTCTGATGCTGTGTTTCTGGCAGCTCTGCTGCCTCCCTCTCCTGCCTTGGCCCTGCTGGTGCAACTCCCAGCCAGAGCACAGATTCAACCAGGCCAGGCTGGGCAGACCCTGCTGAGGCTGATACATCTGTCCTGGGCAATTAAGCTCCTAAATTCCCTCTCAGTTTTCTCAGGACCATCACTTTCATAGGCAAGCACGTCCTTTGTGCCATCCTGCATCAGAGTCATGATCAGAAAACCTGCCTGCTTTGTGCCTCTCCCGGTTCTGTCATAAAAAATACCCTCTCTGTCGCTGTAGACCTCAGGGAGCGGCGAAAAAGAGACTGCAGACTCAGGTCAGGATGTATGGCCGAAGTGAACCTTAATGAAAAGCCTTCCTTTTATAGCAGAGTTCTTCACTAGAGACAATTCATGATTGGCCTCTTGACCCACCACCTCTCAAAGGTGACAGGTTGGACAGTGAGACACCCATATCCAAAACATGTCTTAGTGCTCCCAAGACAATACACTGAAAAACAACACGTGCAAGGACAGAAAAGTGGTTTACTTAACATCCTGTTTTCCTTAGGCTGCATGTGAAAGAAGAGTTTCCAACATACTTGTGAGAGAAAGCTGAAGAATTTCTCTGCTTTATCCTTTTTGCATCCACACTCTCTAACCCATCCTCTGCACAGCCCTTCCTGCAGCTCTCCCTCCAGGGGACAGCTAGCACAGAGTTGCTCCAGCACTAGAAGGTAGATGACAGTTCCAACCCCTTCTCCCTTGACCTACTTCCTTCAGGATTTCCACAGGCTGGCAGCTACCTTTTGCTAGGTGCTATCACCTTTCCTTCTCAGCCTCGAGCTGATGTGACAGTACTTGGTGGTTATTTCAAAATGTATGCCACAAGAATTCCTTCAGCTTGATCCTGACTTAGTCTTACAGAGCTGTATCCAAAGGTTTCTACAGAATCTTACTGCTGCAGTTGATATTTCAGCTTTTTCTTCCTCAAGTCGTGCACCAGGTGCAGGATTCTTTTCAGTCTTAGAGAAAAATATCAGTAACAGACCTTTCTCTGTCTTCAGCTTAAGTTGTTACTTCAGTGTAGTTAAAATTCTCAGGTGGATATTTTCTTCCAGCTCTTACCTGTGACACAGTGAAGCTTCCTGACTCTCCTGGGTAGTCTCCAGTTTAAGTCTCCTAACTTCTATTTTTAGTTACAGATTGCCTGGAGATGAGGTTCGGGTTTTAGCTCCTTGAGCTGTCTCAGCCCTTGCTACCACCTGATCACAGACAAAGGAACAGGTTCCCCTGTGCTTTCTCAGCTCTTTTAGCTCTTGCTCACCTGTGAACCAGCTGGTATTTTCTCCAGCTGGACTTTGATTGTCTCTTTGAAGACTGCAAACTGTCTGGCCTTGTGGCAGAATTCTGTGCCTCTGTCCAAGCCCCCCAGATCTCTCCAATCTCATAATCCAACCAAACAAAGAGCTTCTCTCTGACTCAGATCCCAGCTAAATCTGTTCTCCTACTTGTTCATAATTTTTGAACTTCAGGTTTGGGGTTACCTGCATCTCACTTCCCTCATTACTCTGTTCAAAGCTCTGCAATGAATCAGTTAAACTTTCTCCTTTCAGCGAGTTCCTCAACCAACCAAAAGCCTTTAAAGTAACCAAACACACATACATGCCCCCAGCTGCTGAACAAACTAAAAACATTCAGATTTTAGGTAGGGCACCAGGTCTTTTGAAACAGGGAGAATATCAAAGTGGCTTTACAAGATGTAACAGGTATAAAAGAGCTCAACAGCAGCTCCTGTTCACTGCATCCTTGCAGGAGTGTCCTTCCCTTTACCTGGTTTCAGCTAAATTAGTGGCTGGCTGAGCTGCAGATGCTGCTTACTCCCCACCATCTCCAGGGATTCCCATTAGGAACAGACACGGCTCCTGCTCTCCCCAGCTCTGCCCCGACCTGCAAGCTTGTTCCCAGACTGTGCAGTGTCCTGCCAGCCACACTGACAGCCTCAACACCCTCAGTGACCATGGTGGTCCCAGGATGAGGTGGCCCCTCCTTCCCAGGGCTGTGTCCCAGGCTGCTGTCCACTCCTGAGGAGCCCCCACAGCCGGCTGTGAGCCCATGGCTTCAAGGGTGGGGGGCCAGGAGACAGACACAAACTTCTACAAAGAATTTAGATATTGGGAATGGATTAAACAGAGAGAGAGAGAAGTGAAAATGGGTATGTGATAAACTTAAAAGAGAACTGACAGATGGGAAATGCTGGGGCTTTAAAACCCCAAGGGGTTTTCAGTTCTGTTTAGGATACAGCACTGGTACAAGCCTTATAGCTGTGAGCTGGGTAAGCAGAATGCTCAATATCCCCCTTTAATATTTCAGTTGGAAAATAAAGTAATAACATCCTTCATAATAGCAGCAGAAAGTCACACAGGTAATGTATAATTTATATTTATTCTTTCTGTTCGTCAGCACAGGTGCTTATCAATCCAGAAATATCCAGGCAAATCCTCCTCCTGCAGCACCATCACCACCCTTTCACCACCACAGGCCCTGGGCAATTCAGCCCTGTGGCATTTGCTAGTGGCAAATCCAAACTGCACAAGCCATGCTCTTTCCACATATCCACACAAAGCCCTCTTTGCAAAAAACACTCAAAGCCCACTTGACCTGCTGCCCAAAGGGCAGCTCTGTGAGGATGAGGAGCATCACAAGTATCTTGTGCATGATGAAGACAACTATTGCACGGCTGTGCTGGAATGAAACAGGCCTCAAGCTCCAGTCACACGAGTGGAAGAGGATTCTTCCCCAAAGTGGACATCCTACTCAGGTTCTCTGCCCCCTAGACCATACCACCACTCCAAATTACACAGAACTGAAAGCCTAAGCACAACTTTTATTTGTTGAAACACTGGTTATTGATCCCAGTGGAAATTTTCAAGGTATCCTTAAAATTAACGTGCGTGCCTTGAGCACCAGATAAGTAGGGTAGGATTTTGAAAGACCTCAGCGTTGGCACATCACTGCTCCCACACAAGTCTGAATTCTGTTATCATGCAATGGCAGGCCTGACATTTCTCTGAAACTGCTCTACCTACCATCTGAGCCAGGAAATGTTGGAAGTGTTTCCATTGTCTCTCTCAGTCATAAGGATTTCACTCATCAAACTTCTATCTACAGCTAAGAGCTTCTGAACTGCAATAGAAATCAGTGGTAATGTTTATTTCTGTGTTGACAGATAGACAAATGCCATATGGACTGCATGGGTGTCTTCCATCACCAGCCCTGTATAGGATTTTGTAACTTACAGGCATGGAGGAATAAAATCCAGTCCAAAACTAAGCCTTGCAGAAAAACTGCTCACCAGCAATGTAAAGGATTTTTCACCTGGAAGGATTGTCCCTCCTACAATTCCCCAGTAACATATTTGGGACCTTAGGACAGGAGATATTTTCATTAACTATAAGTAGATAGAACCAGGCACACACAGAAAGTTAATTATTTTGTCATCTTAAACATATGCTCATAAGTTCAAACTATATTCATGCTGGAGGCATCAGAAATAGTCACGACTAAAAGCTTCAGAAAAAATTACAGGCAACCATGCAAACAGACTGCAAATATTTCCAATTTCAAATAATGGTGAGGGTTTACTTTTTTTCTCCTTTTCCACATTTCAAGCAATTTTTTTTTCCATATTTGCAAATGTTTAACTGAATGTATTTGTGTTCCTCCAAATACACATATTTAATTTTGCATATCAGGACCCTGATACAGACCAACCACTCTTGCTTTAAGTTACTTACAGAATAGTACAGCCACTCAAAGCTAAAAAGCTCTTGTTCAATTCTGAGTCACAGCTTCAAGGTGTTACCGAGACCACCCTTTCACAGCTGCATAAATTTCTGTGTTATGTCACAATGTTACTTGTGAATTTAAGGACTTTGAAAAACTTGGTAGTTACCAATGGAATCTATGGGAGTCCAAAAAAAAAAGGTTAGGAAACTGTCCCTAGTTTGGTTCAATAACATAAATCTTACATCAAAAATTGAATTCACACTACAGTTCCAGCCCCTTTCTGACATTGTAGCAGTTGCAAAGGCCCAAACTCCTGCACATGTAACTACACAAGACCCAGCTATGAGAGGAAACCTTCCCATTTTGAAATGGGATTCCCCTGAAATGGGTCACCTCTGAGGTTCACAAAGAACCTAATGAAACAATGCTCTGGTTCCCAACTATGAGATTTGCTTAAAAGTACTTTTAAAGATAACAGGCAGTCTTAATAAATATAATTTCTTTTGAATTTTTGGACTTCAGCCTTTCCAAATTTCAGCTCAAAAAGACTACAACAAGAAAAGTAAAAAATGGAGATTTTCAAGTTAGCTGTGACTTTCTGAAAGCGTTGAAATATAAGATCAGTGAAGATGGATGAAATGTGTAGGAATTCTCCCAATGATTGTGTTACAAATAATGATATGATAATATTTTAATTTTAAGGGGGATAATATGCTGCTGAAGGTATACCTAAAATTTGTCTTTCCTTTTTTTTTTTCCTCAGCAAAGAGATTACTTTGGATCTTCAAATAAACGTTCAAAACAGAGGGTATGAGACAGTTCTGGGCTGATCAGCTGTGATTGAATGTCTCCAAGAGCAGCTGATGCCCTGATGTCCTTCTGCGTGACTGAGAATGTCTCACATGACAAACCCTTCACATTACACTCTCCAAATTACCAAGTTATGAGATGAAAAATATATAAATAAAATACTTCCAACATATTTTGCCTCAAAGTAGATCCAAAGTGACTGCCAGGACAGTGAATGCCAAGTTTCTTCTCCTGAGCATTAGGAACGCCTTCCTCCAGGTGGGTTTCCTGCAGCACTGCCTGGAATAACAAAGGTTCCTATTCCAATGGTGCCCAGCTCAAAGGGAATTTACCCTTCTGCAGAACAGATGCAGTAAACAGCAATATATATTTACTACTAAAGATACCTCAGATGTATAAATAATTAAAGTATAATTTTCTTGTGGTTAGAAAACACCCGCAAGACCAGGTCATGCCAGAGACATCAGAACAAAAGCTTTGTGGCTTTGGATTTCCAAATCACAGCAGCAGAGCAAAACGGCCTAAAAAAGTAATATATGGTTAGAATAATGGTCTCCAAGGGCTTAATTACCTGTATCATTAGGTAGTGGTAGCCTCTCTAAAATTATATTGACAGCTTTTCTACAAGCAAGCAGTTGATAATGAGGCAATAAAAATACATGACAGTGCACACAGAAGAGTGCTGCAGTCATGTCATAAACAGCACCATCAGCTTTGATACCAACAAACAAGAGCTGCATGAAACTAATTGTGAGCTGGTCACAAAAACAACAAGGACACATATTTTGTCATAAATAAATTTTCATGTTTTTCCTTTCCGTATGTGTGCAAGCCTATCAAAAGCAAAGGAAGATAAGAAAAAGAAGGGGGGAAAAAGTAATATCAAGATGCAAATGCAATGGAAGAGGAAAAAAGTAACAGCTGCATTTAAAAAAAAACTCAGGGACACTTTCATGCCTCCATGTTAAGTGCCATAAAGCACTGCACCATTTCTCCAAACACAGTGCTCTGTCACAGCCATTATCCATTGTATGACGTAACAACAGGAATACAGAGCTACAAAATGCCAAATTTCACACTATTGAAGCCCTTCTCTTTAAATTGGATTATCCTGGAGACAAACAGAAAAAATGCAGGGCAACTTTTCTGTATGAAGGATTTGCACTGAAATGCACAGAATTATCTGCTGCATGGATGTGCTTCAACTACTGCCTGCTCCCATTTAAGGAGAGAATAGAGAGAATGGAGAGGAAGAGAACAACACAAGACATGAGGATCATAAATAAAGACAACATGGCATAAAAGATGTAAGAGAACTTTGAGGACAAAAACAAAACGTCATGAAAAATTTAAGCAAGAGGTAAGAAGACAGAAAAAGAAAAGTTTAACAGAAAAGTTAGATGTAAAGACAAGAGAAGTGAAAGGATGTCTAGATATCTCTAAGGTGCAAATGTTTACCCATTTGTACTGTACTGGTATTTCTTTTGAGAAAAAGAAGTGCTATTAGCTGATCTTCCAACAGGAGATCATTTAAGAAGGGCTTAGAGAAGGATTTTCAGTCTAACTACAACCCTAAGTGGAGAATCACAACATCTTTCCCTCCTCCCCATTCAAGCACTCATTCTTTAATCATTTGTCTTCAGCACAGCACGGGATCCATTTTCAGACAGCTCTGCAGGATTTTAGCCACATGGCTCCCATTGTGTTTAATGGGAATCCTGTGGACACAGCTCTGTATGAAGCTTTCAGAATGTACTCCAAAAATCTCGAAATAATGCACTAGTTGAACATCACCCTGTTTACTTCTCATAGGACATGACTACAACAAGAAAAAGGTTAGGTCATTTATAAAACTAGTGTTTATTGCAAAGCTCATTAGTGTTTCCTAGAGGGATATTTTTTTTCCTCTGTAAAAATATTTAGCATGACTATTTAGGATTTACTTTTTCCTTAATATCTAAAGCAGAGAACAAAATTAACTCAAAGCTCAATTGCTTCAGAAAGGAAGATCCAGCAGTTAACACATCAGCCTAAGCTTCAAGAAGCCACTCTTCAAGACTTTCCAGAGTCATAGGACACCTCTCTGGCTTTGTTTCAGATTTTTCCTCTGAAAATTGACTTAACAGTTTCTATTTCATAACAGCTTTATGATGATTATAATTGCAGTGAAGCACTAATCAAAGATTCATTAGACACAGAAAAAACCCTTCAATATCAGCCCCCTCTCTCCCTTCAAGAGGAAGGCTGTTTCCACAATCAGGTCTGACAACTTGAAAGCTTTGAGAAATCTTTGCCATCCATGCTCTGTAAAGACAAGGACTTCATCTCTGTGCTTTCACCTTTCACAAGCAGCGTTCAGAACAGATGCATGAAGATAAAAGTTTAATCAACTTTCATGAACCCAAAGAGTGGATCATATTCCATCATCCCTTGGAATACAAACCATACTTGGGCACACAGAAAGTTTCAGGAATTTCCACTTTAGGGAACAGATCCACAGCCTTTTGAGAATGTGTTAAATGGAACAGCATCACTGTAGAGAAAAGGCTGACACCTTCATTAGGCAGAAGTTTTACCAAGGAACGGCAAACAGCATATTTAACACCCATTTTTAGCTTCAGGAATTACCATTGGATGTAATACTAACATCACTGGTTTACTATAAACTGTCACCTTACACATGCAATTTGTGCTACTGTGAAAATGTAAGATTGCCTCAGGAATAAATGCATTTATGTTAAGATACCTGAAAATCTGGCTCAGCAAATAAAATTCTTATGTTGTGGACTAGATTAGAACTTTTTTCCTGGACTTATGAAACAGATACTGGATATGGCAATCTACTATGACAACCTCAAAAAATACTGTAAGACACGAAGTTCAGCATTTTGCAAGACTGAGTTTATGTCAGCGGAATTTAGAAAAATCAGACGCCTCTAGAAACTACTCCATTTACCAGTTTCAAACTGTACCAGCATGAATTACTGCAAAATTGCCTAACTTTGAGCACAAGTCCTTCCACTGAACTTAACAGTTCATTTCATAGAGTCAGAGCCTTTGTGACTTAAGTGAACAGACAGCATGTATTCTAGCTAATCTAGTGGAAACAAAGCCTCACAAGCCTGCCTTGCTAAGAAATAGTTTAGTGGTTCTCCTGAGGGACTTTTTTCCCCTCTAAGCAAGAACCAACACAAAGGAAAAGATCCCTCTGAATCCTTAATTAAATATTATAAAAAGTTGAAAGAAAACAATCATTATCTTATAACACACCATTACACTGATTTCTGCAAAACCAATTTAGATATCCATGTCCAGGAGGGGAAAAGGGCAATAACAACAAAAAAAGTCAAGAGTGACACAGGAAAGAGAGGCTGGGCTGGACACGTTGGGAATGAATGTTAAGGATGGAACAGCAGCATCTCACAGTGCCAAAGGTTTAAATACTCCATTTGTTCTTCAGAAAGGAAGGACAGTTTACCTTCACCATGAGCAAAAATGCTACATAGGGCAGGACCTCTTGTGCATGACAGGGGATTCCCATAATGGGAGAAGGTTGTGTCAGGTCCTTTTATCTCCACAGCTGGGCAGGTGGAAGAGCTGGACTCTCAGTCAGATACACAAAAGCAATACAACCTGTGGGCACAGGAGACATCACAGACTCCTGCTTGCTCCCTTAGTTTAAGCTCTCTTTTATGACACAACTATAATAATTCACTCAGGTTTCAATGTTCTGCAGTTATAAGGAATATGGATTTTTATTAGATGGCACCCAAAGAGGCCAAGGTGGGCAGAGAGGGCAGGGTAGGCGCTGGCAAACAGAACCCAGCGTGGGCCAGATGTCTCTAGGGGGGCTGCACTCTGGAAAACACAGATGTTGGCAGCCTACATGGCTTTAGATAAATGTCAGCCAAAAGGAGGCAAAGGGAAGAATAAAGCAAGAAGGCAAAAGTCATATCCCTTCTAAAAAGTCAGACCTGTGGCTGTAGAGTGGGTCTGTCTGCTGGCTGCCTCCACAGCAGAGCCAATCCTACCTGACACAAATGAAAGCAATGTCCTCTTGCAGAACATCCAATGCTGGCACTGAGTGTAAAATTAAACTAGAAAGAAACTGAATTACTTTAGATCACCCACATTCACTTTATTTTTTAAATAACTGCTATAATAGCAATTTGTAAATTATCCATATTTGCCTGTTTTATTAGTGTGCTCTAAACAGCATTTTTATTTCAAGATTCTTATAAAATAAAGATGCTGACGGTCTTTTTATAGGCACAGTGCTTGCCCAGTATTTTTATACCTTTGTTAAGCTCATTGCTAATGATTCACTTCAAAGTAATTTCAGAATACTACAATAAAGTGTAATAGATTTCCTTAATCTTCATGATCTCAAACCCTAATTCACTGCTGAAGCCACTAAACACATAGCAAGTTCTGAGAAATTGCTTGGCCTGCAAATGGCATAAATTAACCTGCTAAAAAAAAACCCTTACTGTTTGGAAATGTAAAAACTATAAATCCAGCAATATTTGGAATTGCTGAAAGAATATGGTAACTCATTTTACAATAAAGGCCACATGCTTCTTTACATAGGCCTTTTTGTTTTGATATTTACACTGATGCATCTCCAAATGAAAAACAGTCTTATGGGAGGAAAAAAGACAAATCCTTAACTGCTGAGGTGCTCACTCTCACTGTTTGACTCCTAACACTGTTTGCTACAGGCAAATCTTTTAGAATTTGAGCAAATACATCTTGATTTTAATAGATTATATACACACCACTTTGAACAAGTGGAAAGCATCTCGATTTTTAATTCAGTTGGGAACAAGTCTTTCAGTCTGTCACTGATGAAAAATTAAAGCAAGAGAAAAAAGCTATTGTTAGCTTAAAACATAAGCAATCAACTCATTCTACTATTGAGTATTATTTATTATTTATCAGAGGCTGCTGTTGTCAAGAGAGTTGTTTCAAGCACCTGCTTACAAACATTATCAAAACATACAAACTGGAGGAAATCAAGTGTTAGCTTTAAGGGCTGAAAAATGGTTAATAGACCAAAAAGACTGTGTATTAACAGTAATCTGAAGGGATAATGTACTTCCAGCACAAACATGCCTTTACTAAACAACAGTTTTGAACTGTGAATATAAAAGTCCCATTTTTGTGTATTCTGTAGAATACAGAATTAAAGCCTTCATGTTGGCCAACCAAGAAAAAAAGACATCCAGAATTATTTGGCACTTCCTACACTCTGGGCTTGGTCGTAAAAGCTTTCTCATTTTTGCAAAAAATAAAGGGCACAGGAAAAGTGGGTGACTTGCCTAGTCAGTCAGCCAGAAGGGTTCCAACCTCCTTTCACACTACAGTGAAAGCAATACCTGGATGGGTGAGTATTTCAGTCAGAACAAAACCCAGCATCCCAGCTCAGTCCTTTGGTACTAAAGCAGACCAAGTTTACTCTGCCTCCTACTTTCTTTAACAATGTAAAACTATTGTTTTACATCTCAGTCCTTTATTTAGACACAATACAAACTCTATGGTTTGGTTTAAATTTTGCTCTGTAATGCCAATATTTAAAATACAACTATTCTCCAGTAAATTAATACAGAATTACCAACTATGATTTTTAGAGGGAAAAAGTATCATCTGCTTCTGAACTGGGCTTTGAAAATTTATAATCAGTGTAGATCTAAGATAATGAATATTTTATGATGTAATATTGTACTTGTTGAAAATACTTGTGTTTTAAATATAAGAAAAAAAATTTCTCTTTTTTACAATCACAAAGATATTTCATTTGGCAGTAGAAATGAACAGGTTACTTTCAGAGTACAAACATACTTATGGGAATCCATATATAAAACTTGTTTTTAAAAGATATTATTACCCATTCTATACGAATGTCTAGTAATACATAAATGTGAAAGTATTATGAATGTGGAAGTCTTATTTTGAAGAAAAATATTCTTAAAATTGCCATCTATTCAAGTTATTGAAGTTGAACCTAAAATTTGCAAGAGGACAGCCAGTTCCAACTGTTAATTATTTTTAAAATACCATGGCAAAAAAATTATCGATGTTTATTTTTTCACTCATGTTCACTTTGGGATGAAAAATTTTGCTTGAGGTTTTCAAGCCATGCAGACTGCACAGATTATACTGAATTACAACACTCATGCTTTATTAAAACTCACAAGTATATATACTAATGAATGTCATCTCATATAAAATTTATATAATTCTGCCCACACATTGCATAAAATTGAGATAAAATGCCACATATATAAACGAATGATAGCTAAAGTTTTATGAACTATAAACACAAGGTCAGTAATGCTTCACTTCTGCAAGATAAATCTGACATTTGGACAGCACTGTGAATCACAACCACAACTGCAATGGGCAGGGAATATAAACTGCCTATTAAAAAAAAAAAAAAAACAACAAAAAATAGAGCAAATCACTCTTGCATGGACTTCTCAAAACATGGTACCATCAGAATCTAATGCTTCTTTCAGCTACTGCTGAAAATGTTCCATCCTCCAAAAATCCTGAAATCATCCTCTGAGCCAAGGTCTTGCAATAGGATTTCAATCCCATTTGTATACAAACTTTTCATATGACCTAGTAATATGAATAAGTAAGAATTCACCTAGTGGTGCCTATTTATGTCACTTTTCTTTTTTTCAGGAGGTATCTTATCTGTGCTCTAGACCATAAGATGACAGGCCACATTCCTGTGGCAGTGTAAAATAATTCTGTCATCCATGGCATGTATCAAAACTGGTAAGAAAACATACTCAGATAAGAAATGTACTTTAAAAGAAAATTTATTTAATTCCACTAAATAGATTATTTGTTTGACTTTTTTTGGTGAGCATGTCTGCATTTAGGGCTTTGTATTTCATCATGCATCAAGAATAAGAGACAGAAGAAGCCACTCATTATTGCTTTTAAAAAAATTGCTTAATTCAGGCTACCTCCTAGAACACAAGTTTTAGCAAAGCTCAGATCAAGTCCTCAGCTTTCTTCAATGGCAAAAAGTTCAAAGCTAGAGCTGGATGATTGAATGGGTCTGGTTTGATGGCATTTGAGCAGAATTAGGAAATGATGGGTTGTGCTTTCATTTTGCTTTGTTTTTTTAAAGAAGAATCTTTTCACTTTACTTTGCTACTAATGAGTTTCATTGTCATTTTGATTGAATGCTGTTTACACCACTACATGTGAATATTACCAGCGTGGCTCCAGGGCCTCCACCTTGGTTCCCTATTTTTAAGTCTCTGTAGAAGCTCAGTCACTGTGCTAGATTATGTCTAGTGCTGATACTGCCACAGACATGACAGGCAGTTTTAATTTACTCAAATACGGACCTAGCCCAAACTTTCGTATGAATTTAATATTCAATTAAAGGAAAAAAATAGCAAAGAAGAAGGAATTCCCATGAATATAATTTCAAAAACCCTGCTGGACAGTTTTCCTTAAATATTTGGACTGTTTTTATTTCTACATTTAAGAAAATGGTATCACAGAGAATTAGCATCACTTTTACAAGAACTTTCTTTTTAGTTAGTGAGTGCATTCATCACTATAAAAAGCCAGACTGGGGATCTTAATGCCACGTTTTTCTAACTTTAGAACCAGATAATGTTACTTAGGAACATGTAATAAAAATCTATTAATAAACTTCAATAACATATTCTCCAGGAGATGCTCTCATTGCCTATTCTGCATTATCCTAAAGTTTCACTTTGGTTATTACTTTGTTGATCACTGTATTATTATGGGTCCAGTTCAACAAATAGTGGAGTAAAAATTTTTGAAGTTTAGACATTCACAATGATTTAATCAACAACTCACACCAGTTTAATAGTAATTTACGACTTTTTAAACAGAGACATCTTTTACTGCTGACTTTTTTTGTTCCATGCATTCCATTTTGAACAGAAATATGTTGATATTACCCGTAAAGAAGCACTGCCAAAGTGATCACCAATACAAAAATGCACTAGGAGGGTAATACCTTTCCTTCTCCATTCAGCATTCAGTTTTATGAGCAACTATTGGTTTATTGAATGGTAGGAAAAAAAAAATTACTAAAAATGTTTGGGATCTCAAATGCAAGAGGAAAAAATTCCTGGCTTTTGATGCATTCCCAGTGTGCAGTCACAGGGTGCTACACAACCTTCCCCAGGCCCACTGTACACAAACACCCTCAGAAAAAGATAAATGGCATCTAGAAATAAGTGGATGTTGCCAAAAACTATGATAAAAGATGACATAAGCACTTCAAAAATAGTTCCAATATCATTAATTTTCCAAACCTCACAATTAAAAGAGATATAACATCTACAAACAGCAAGGAGCACTAAAATCACTGAAAGCTTTTGTATCTACCTTCTGTATGGAGAATATAATCAGATAATTTTGATTGTAATTACACAGGACTCATATACAATTTAATTCAATTATTTGGAACGTGTGCACACTGCAGGACAGCCTCTTTAAGATGGCTCAGCAGTTTGTTTTCAAACAGAACCAGTAAGTCAACATTTACAATGAGCCATCACAAAGACTGCCCATCCACTCTAATGGTTCAGAACAATCAGTTATTACAGCCAATTCAAAACACTGCAGAACAGTGAATAAAACTGTTCTGCAGTTGTATGTCAGGAAGATCTGATCTTCCAAGCAAGAGAAAGACACTGCTGGAAATTTTTGTGTCCTTTCCTGCCTCATACTTGTGATTCAGAATAGCACATTACCTTGTGGGGATGCTATCCCCACTGTTTTCCTCAAAGAAAAGGAACTTTAGGTTCTCTGGATTGCTACAAGAAGCAGAGTACTGCAATAAAGAAGAAAAACATGTTTTTACCTCAACACTGAGAGGTTGACTTTGGTATACTGCCTATCTGCAACACATTAAAAAGCACTGTCTTTCTATTTTGCCCTCAGCAAGAGTACAATCAAATATTGTTCACAACAACATTCTTCTGGAATGTTTGTTATCTTTTTCCTCTTCTCCCCCTCCATGTATTCCTCTCACCATCTTAAACACTGTTTCTCTCTTTTGGTAATTCTTTTATCACAGGAACAAACTGCTATAGAATAAACAGCAAGCACTTAAACAGATTTTTTTCTTTTAATTTTGATACCTGAAGAAGTAAAATATGCTTCTTTTTCCACTACTAGGGATCTTTTTGTAACATCAGAATCATTATCATATTAAATCTGTGGGTTCGATGACAACAAATGTAATAAGACCTGAGGCATGAACAAGAGCCCACTGAACAAAAGCATGTCTGTGAAGTCAGACACAGCTAAATCTGGGGTTCAGAGGCAGGTCAGTAGGGAGCTCTTTCCAGTCCAAGGAAACAACTGAAAAAGGAATCAGAAGTATCTGAAAACCTGGATTTAAATCCTTATGTAAAACATAGAGCCAGTAACCCCAACTTTATAACAGGGTCCCTCTCTCAGAAGCATCACCAGCAGCACTGCCCATGTGTTGTGCTTCCCTAAATACGTTGCAACAGACACTTCCCAAAGAATTATTAATATATTTATTTATTCAACTATAAGGAAATTTCACTTTAAAAAACCAACAAAGGCTAAGAGTTCTTCTATTTTCAGACCAATATTCACACAGCAGTAAGACAAAACTATCACAGAATACTTCGCTCTTAGTTGGTCACCAGCTTCTCCAAATCATCAACATCTATGTGCTGTATAGCCCAGCTCCTAGATTTCAATTTGGCCAGCCCTTGTCTGGAACTTCTCAGCTCATTTTCCTATCCTCAATTTTCACTTTTTATTAGCTGAATCATTGGCTGGGAGCCATTACTGAAGTTCTATTTTTGCCATTTCCTGCAAAAGTGTCAGGAAGGCAATTCAGTTTCCACAAGAGTGGCTGCCCTGCATGGAAAAGACACGAGGAGCAGGTGAGGAATCTGGGGGGGTCTGACTGAGTTCAGTGGGACACAACCAGGCTGAGGTTGATGCTTTGAGTGCTAAAGCCTTACTACCAAGGCAAATCTCTTGCAACAGCAATAACCTCAATTTAAAGAAGAGATAAGAGTTTATGCCTTTCAACTTACAAGAATAAAAAAAAAAAAAACCAACAACAAAAAAAAAAACTACTTTAGAAAGGCAAGATAATTACAGCAATTTCTCCACTGCTTATGGACAGAAATTCAGACATTGCACCTTCCCCAATGAAATGGGGAATTATGACAAACAGTAGCAGACCACAAGTTCAAAAAATGCCCCCAGACCTGCATCACTGTTTCTCATGGAAATTTATTAATACTTTTAAAAAGCAATACAACGTAAAGTAGAAGCACAACAGCTCTAATTTTGTTCAATGGCTATGTGTACCTAAGTAATATTTTTGTGAAGCTCTAACATTACCCCCAGCAACAAACTGTGGGAAAATAAGGAGTTGTTAACCAAGTACTTGCCCTAAGAACACTGTAACATACATAGTTAATAGGGTTCAGTGGTTGAGCAGGAATACTTATCTCCTCACTGCACCTATCATCTCTTGTTACTATTCATGTCACTACTTAGCTGTAGGTCACTCAAATTCATTTTCCCAGGGTAATATTATAATCTTGCAGGTATTTGAAGCAGACATAATAAAACAAAAAGGTTAATTGTGCATTCTGTCAGGACCATGTGGCATCAGGCCATGACCATCAATTGCCTGGTAAATCTTATCTCAGTTTTCTTTGCTATTTAAACTCTCCCTGGCTGAATGATATTTTTTCATTGTCTAAGCTGTCTAAAGGGTAGGTTTCAAAATAAAGTTTCAGGTTCTTTTGTTCATACCTTGGTTTAACATTCTAAAAGCCCTCATTTTGGTAATGCTTTGTATATTCTTACAGATCATTCACCTCCTAATAATTTAATACTATTTGCTTTTGTATTTTAAATGTATTATGAGACTAGTCTTCCTTAGTACATGGCTACAATTGAATGCATAAACCATCTTAATAAGCCATAATAATATGAACTTAGAAAATTATATTCCTTGCTATCAGCAGTCATGACAGAATGAGCCTTGTATATAATATACAGAAGGCTGGAACACTGTAGCAATGTTTTTTTACTCTTTTGGCCAAATTCAAATCATAGAGAAGAAAGTTCAGCCATGCCAAGGACAATTTAGAACTTCATCAGTAAGTTCATTGTGAGTTTGAGTGATAAGAAAGCTTGTGCACCTGAGACAGAGCTGAGTCTTATTTTAGAAGGGAGGAGAGCAGCACTAGAGTCATCAGAGGATCAGATCTGGGGAGTGCACTTTGAATAAAAGTATCACCTCTGCCAAGGACTGAAAGTGTCTTAAATCATGTTCACAACAACTGAATAATGTGGGGAGGGAAAGGTGGTGTTGACCTTTTGTGCTGCAGCTCTGTAGCTGGAACTTTCATTGAGCTACAGGCCACAGCCACTGTGAAGAAATGGCAAGAAGGGTCTCAAAATTACCAGTTCCATCAGAAAGATGGGGCAAATTTTTTCCAGTGATTGCACAGTTACATGGACCCATGCAAAAGGAATTAATTCCAGAAGGACACCCGCTTTAGGGAAAAGGAGAACATTCCCATGAGGAGGCCATTCCTGTGCCAGCTGGGGGACACCATCCTGAAGGACAGCAGAGCAGCCAGAAACCCTCCCCCTAAGCTTGTGCTCCACTTCTGACTCAGGTGCTGCTTCCATGGCGTGGCCAGAAAAGAGGATCCCCTACACCATCACTTCTCCCAACCAGTGGAAAGACAATTTCTGAGCAGTTCAGCTCTGGCATTCATTTACTTGCATGAGCTCTGTGAAGTGACAAAGTCTGACCCTCAGCTCTGGGTGCTTTCTCACTCAGCATGAAGACTTTTTGAATCACCCTTCAGAAGCGCCTTTCTCTGTGTGCCACAGTAGGAACTTGAGCACCTAATTTTGTTTTTTTGTTCCCTCTGCAGGTATATTTTTATTTCACTTGAAATTCCTTTACTTTTTTATGTTAAATTCCAACTACACAACAGATCTACAAAGCCCAGTGCCTTAAAGACAGCAAATGCTCTCTTACTCCGTTTGATATGATCCTGTGCTTGCAGGAGCAGCCTGGCAAACATTAATATTATCACTCTGTTCCAGTAATTAATAGCAACTCTCCTCACAGCTTTGATAAGTTGGGAAACACATTTCATTTCTTGCTCTTTCCTGGTCAGCAAATACTAATGGAAGGGGAACAGGTACAGGACTCTTGCAGTGACCTTCTATTAGGACAGCAACTCCTTCAGACTGACCCAGAGACAGCATGAACCCATTGCAAGTTTCCAGCAGTAAATTGGATGGGACACCCACTAAAAATTTAGAGAGCATGCAGGTCAATGAGGCATTTCAGTTGTATCACAACACATTATTAATGCCATTTATGGCATGAAAGATGCAAATGCGAGGTTCTTCAGAGACCAAGCAAAAAACACCTCTCAGTTCTGGAGATAAGATTTGTCTTAGTTATCAGTTTCCATGCTCAAGCACAGATTAATCTGCAGAAATTTTGCACCCTGTTTATTTCCCTGTCACTTTCCAAGGTTCCTAGAGCTGTAAAAATGGAAAACTAGACACAAAGTTCTGTCTCCAGAGGAAGAAATAGCTAATCAATGGAATAAAGACTCAACATTACTATTGTAGACAAATTTTCTTATGTAATTTCTGTATTTCCCCTTTTCCTCTTACCCCTGATGGAAGAATGACTCATACATCCATGTGGAGCTTAGAGAGGGATGTGGTGGTGCTAAGACACTGCTGGCTGGAGAGATAATGCAGTTTCATAAAGCAAAAAGACAGTGTGTGTGGAGAGCAAGGTTTATCTATGACAGCAAAAGGCAGAAACCTCTCTTTAGATCCTGGCAGAGGTTGTAGAAAGAAATACACTTGTCAAGTGCTAGATCTACATGTCCCCAGAAGATAGGACATGAAATTTTGGTGTATCTTAAGAAAATTGTCACTCGCCCAATACACATGAAAATCACATAATGAAGTAGCCAAGTTCAGTAGAACATGTTCAGTAGTAAAATCAAGTTGATAAAGTAGAATTTTGTTTTATGTTTCCAGGGGTCTGTTACTAAAGAGCATCGTATGAAATGATCAGCTTAATATTAAAGTTCTCCTGGGAGTGTATTTTTAAGCTTTGTTCAGTTTGTTTGTTTTTCAGCACGTAGATGCTGATCGTCAGCATACAACTTTAAGGATGAATGAAAAAAAATTATTTTAAAAGAAAAAGAAAAATAAACCTTTTAAAAAACAAATCAGGATAATACCAAAGAACATGCTGAGTAAAAACACATTTGACTGTCACATGTTCTCTTGGTTTTTATTTTGCTTGTGATTTCTGCTGGATGGGAGCCATCATTAGCAAATCAATCACAACAGATTTCTAAGAGGATAAAGTGTCCTTTTCCCCAAAAAAAGCAAAGAGAAGTTCTCCTTAAAAAGCAAAACAAGACAATAGGGTTTGACTTTCTCACTATACAACTCCCCTACTCAGTGCCTGTCATCCCATAGAACAGACCCAATGGCAGAGGCTTTAGGCCTGAACTGCACTGAGCAAACCCAAGTTACTGGAAAAGATCTTACTTCAATACCTTGGTACCATAAGAAGTATGATACCAAAAAGCTGCTGAAAACCATTTAAATGAGATTTGAATAACAGTAATTCTAGTAATTTTAATTATACCAGCATTTATTTTACAAGTGTAACCAGCCAGTGGGAGCTTTTTCACAACGGGAAAATAAATGAAGAATATCAGATATTTAGTACTGATACCAGCCTTGTGTGCAAAATCACAAGAAGTATTTGAGATATGATTTTCCTGTACAGAGCAGAGCTTTTGCTCAGGAACTCCTAACAAAATGACAGTGGGCAGCAAATTAAATGTTAATGGTGTATTAACATAACTTACTCCAGCATCGGCTGCCACATTCATCCTCATCTGGAAGACATCTACTTTCCTCACTTGCAACTTCCTCTCTTCAGCCATAGCCACGGGGACTGTTACAATCTATATTCACATATGTCTTTCAGCACAAAGACAGGATTCTGAAGTATTATGAAAGGTTGGTTTATGGTTAATGTATGCCTATGAATTATGTAAGTGCAAAGAGAGCCAAAAAATATATCATAGAATATCTACCTACCTCTATTCACATCATATCTAACAGTGTGGCTTCACAGGAGAAAGGTGACAGCCACAATTCACACATTTTAGGTTTTTACTGCTGTTAAGTATCTTCATATCTTTCTGCTTCTACGTGCCAGTTGGAAAAAGAGGTTTGTCCTCCACTCCAGAGGGATTTCTGATCTTGGTTAATTACTTATCAGATCCATAAGAACAAAACCTCAAGAAAAAAGCTCCGAGTGAAATGTGAGATAGCAGTATTTGCTCTTTATGGTTAAGAATCTTGGTTTATTTTTCTCCAGTGGTGCTACCATTCTATCATTCATTTCCTTTATCAACAAATACCTTCCCCATGTGTTTCTTCTTGGAAGCTATAAGTGAAGAAAATTTCGTTTTTAATCTCATATGGTTTCCATAACAGATGCAGGAATCTGTCTTTGACAAGTTGATAATCCTCACAAAATCTGAGCATGTCAGGACTCCGCCCATCTATACTGCACTAATCCTAAACTTTACAGTTTAAAATCACAGCTAGAATATTTCACTGCAGAACTGCAACAAAGACTCCTTGCTTTTCACTATATTGGTAGGAAATTTAATTACAAACTTTATAGCGGTTACATAAAATATTTTTACTTTTTTCTCTTGTAAGTGGAAGTTAGGAATTATATGCAAAAAAGGTATTGTCATTTTTTTCTTTTTTCCTCATGTGCATATTTCAACAATTACAAGTTACAGGTGTCATATACCCAGGCATAGAAAAAAAAATGTGATATTTGACATTTGCTTTCGGTTTGTGGGTTTTACCCTTTAATTAAAATAGTTCTCTAAAGACATCTCTACTTGCTATGCCTTTTAGAGTCATAGAAGCAGATTTCCTGAATAACTGGGAAAAATTTCGTATGACTAACTGGATAAATTTGGATTTCCCCTATATAGTCTCCTCATTTTTGGAGCTGAAAGCCACCAGTTGTGTTTTGACAGAGCTTATGGTCAATGAAGTATCTCCTGAGTATGGCACTGCAGCATGCAATGTTTAACACCAGATTTTATACATGGTATCTTCCCTGCAAGAACAAAAGATATTCATGATATTTTAAGCATATGAAATTTCATCAAGAGAATTAGGTTTAAAAATGAGTACTTTTTATACAGGCTTAAACAATGACTGAGAAGACAGACTGCAAAAATCTGAAATGAAAACTTCAAACACCAAAACCCAGAAAATTCATAAAATAGCCTTAGAATGGTGGTATTGAACTTGTCCAATTTATATGTCCTTGAGTTGTAAATACAGATAAGTTCTTTTAAGTGTGACATGTGAAAGCTTAACACATGAGAGCTCAAACTGAAGAAAACAAGCCTACATAGTGATTCCTGTCAGAAACCATTACCTTCACCTTCCAAAAAAAGCCACAGTTGTTGCTGAAACAATCTCCAGGAATACCGTTCATCAGTTATGAAGAAGGCTGCACACACAGCACAGAATTTCTCTGTTAGGATTTTATGCAGTGCTAAGACACACAGAAATGCCTACAGATAAATTTTCCCATTTTACTGCTGCATTACACTAAGTGGGTGGAACGTACCCATGTAAGCAGCACTGTTAGAGCTGCCCTGTGACCAAAATTGCCTTTAGTATTAAATTAACTGCAGGAGTTGAACTTGAAGGGATTGATGGGGAAGAATATAATTCCTGGAATTAAACATCTTATTATGTATTTCTACATCAAAACCTGCCTAATAAAAAGAAAGAAAATGCAGCTTAAAAGAGCCTGTCATCAAAAAAAAACTTCTCACCTTCTCACCTCAAATATTTTCAAACAGGATAACATGTAATTGAAAGATTCAAACTATTTTCAATATCCCTAGATATTCTATATGACCAAAGTTTGGTTTGGTTTTGGTTGGTTTTATTTTTAATTAATAGAATCGTCTCAGGTGCTTTAACTAGCAAGACAAAGAAAGGGAATACCCCAAACCTGTGTGTAAGTCTTTTCTCTCAGAGTACTGGAAGTAGACTGAAAGGAGGATAAAGGGACAGTGTTCACAAACATGTTTGGAAAACAGATTCATGGTGTTATCACCAGGAAAATGCATAGATAGATAGATAGATAGATAGATAGATAGATAGATAGATAGATANGCATAGATAGATAGATAGATAGATAGATAGATAGATAGATAGATAGATAGATAGATAGATAATAGATGGATAATCTTCAGCTGGCTGGTGTAGTTCACTGGCTCACTGCAATCAAGCTGCTCTATACAAAACAAACAGTCTACAAAACATTAGATTGGCCTAAAAATTAATTACACCCAGCAGGAAGAATTTGATTCATCCAGATTAGTTACTAAAACGCCCACAGGGGGTAGATATAATCTTTCCTTAGAAATGAATTAAAGATACAATTCTAAGTGTCATGCTTTGAACATATAATCAATACTCCCATTACCAAAATTTCCACTGTGAACTTCCTTAAAATGATATCAGCCAGTGTAATTTTGTGAGAGATCTGAAAGAAGAGCTTACAGCAGGAAAAGCTGCTGTTACACACGACAAAGGCACTCAGTTAGCCTCAAGGGATAGAACTAACTCCATGGCAGCACACACACATTTTGCAGCCACTTTTTAGGACTTACTTGCCATGGGAGCACACTGAAGCTCCAACAGACAGAGGAAGGGATATCACCTGCAACTGAGAACAATTTTACTCCATGGTCTACAAAAAAAAGACAAGGAGTCTTTGAAGATGTTTAAGCCACTGTTTCTGCAGCATCAGGCACAAGAAGTTTGATTAACAAATTGACAACACACAATCCATCCCTTTAAAATCTTACTCTTTTTCTGAAATTCAGCGACTCTTGTCTTTTTCATGTGGCATCCATCCAAAAGATGCCAGAGAAGCCAAATAAGGAAAATTATAATGATGTCTTCGTACCTGATCCTGATTACAGTTTCAATTAATATTGCAATCTAAGGCCTCCAGTATACTGTAGCTAGAAATTTAAGCTTCTTGAAAAATAAAAATACAAAAGTTACAAAGCAACAGATTTTCTGTTTCTGACAAAGACAGCACTGCACTGCATAAGAACTTCTCATTTTCTAGCAATCCTTCCATACATTCTACAAACCTGTGCACTGTCTCATCCTAGACACCAAGGGTCTTTCTTGATAGCAAAGTTTAAAAACTCAAGGACTTAACTGCACAAAAAGAATTTAGCAATTCTATTCTACTCCTGTGACTAAACTGAGCAATTTAGACAATGGAAGCTAGAAATTAAAAAAGAAAGAAGACAAAAGATGCCTAATACTGAGTTTATAAGTAAGGTTTTCTTTCAACTGTTTACAGCTACTCTCTCTCTTTCATCTTTGTTTTAAATGCTAGTCCTTGAAAGAGCAGTGCATAATTGATCAGCAAAAAATCTAAAAAATGCAAATATAACTGTAACAGCAAAAACATATTGCAGTTATGAGTAGGATAGATGCTTAATGACAACTGTAAATTTGTCTCTAAAGAAGGCAAACCTTGTAAAGATGCAGCCTGAAATGCACATGAGATGGAGCTGGTCTATGTGCAGCCAGTTCTCAGAAGTCATTGCCATGACAGGTTTTTAAATAATGGGAACTTAAAAATTTGAACAAAAGTGAAGAGGAAGAAAAAGACCAAAGATTTGGATATTGGTTTTTAAGTCAACAATAGTATTATCACAACTTGGAAATGAAATTAAGAAAGCTGTCAGAACACTTTTGCTGCAATGCAACTAGCCCCTGATAAATCTATTATTATAATAAAAGTATCTAAATCATGGGTAAATTAAATTTATGGCTTACATAAATCACACTTTGCTACATATCAGAGTTATATGCTTTCCATGGCATGAAAAATTATGAGATTTTACATAAAACACTAAAAGAAGGAACAGTTCTTTTGACCAACATTCCAAGTTCTCCAAAAGGGGTCTAAAGACCTCTTAAAATTGATTGCACATACATACTCAATCTAGTTCACACAAGTGAACTCTATCAGTATATAATCAGCTTTATGAATTTTACTGTATCATTCATCTTAAATTCTCTCAAAATCACTTAACAGAATCAATACAAAAAGTTTCTCCAGAAAGATGCAATACCTGCAAACAGCCTCTCTTAGCATGGAATTAAAGTCAGGCTCCAGGGAGTAGGCTCTGCCGGGGACACCCCTCTTGTGCACATCCCAGGACATTGCCAGTTCCTTTTTCTGACTTGGACAAATGACTTCTCACAAGGGGCTACTCAGGAACTGAGCTGCTTTTTATAAAAGCATTACCGTGGCCCCACAGTGAGCAGACACTCTTCTGCATGAAGCCTTCATTACTCATACATTTCAGATCTGTTTCATTAGCACACAGGACACCAGACCCACTCATTCTGTCTGGCACTCTGTCCCAGAGTCCGCAGAGCTCCTGTTCCCACTGGTGCTGGGGAAAACAGGCTTTTTCTTCACCACATGTTAGCCAGGGCCTGACCTACATCAGGAAGAAGAATGAATTTTCCACTAATCCACATCCTAATAGCCAGACTTTCCTAAATCCCAAACAGGAAAGCCAGGCATGAGACAAGAAGTGTTATTTCTGCCCCCACCTTTCATTAATATTCTTGTTCTTCAGCTTCTTTTTTATATCCTTTTTTTCTCTTTGCAAAAATATATCAGACCAAATTAATGACATTTATAATAATCTACTGTGTTCAGAAATTACAAAGATATGATCTGCAATTCCTCTGTTTATCAGAAAGAGAGGTATCTCTGTAGTATTTAATACAATAAACCTTTTAAATCAGCTTTAGCATAACTCAATCAGAACGTGCTTGCAGTGAGTAATATTCTGTACTGGACCTGAAAGTTGTGTATTGAAATAGCATCATCTATACCACATTGAATTTTGAAACCCAAAACTATACAGTGGGTTAATTTTTTTTTTAAATTTTTTTATTTTTTCCAAAGGTTGTTAATCCGATTTGGAGCCTGCAGACTTAGACCAGGTAAGCATAGCTTTCATCTTCTCGATTACTGAGAAGACTGGTGCTGACTGTAAACATCTCTACACTGGACAGGAACCTTTGGAAATGTGTGTCAGGTGTTTTTCAATTTAGGGTTTTTAGAAAACCTATTTGTAAAAGGTCTTGTATAATCAGTAGCACACTGGTGGTTAGACCACGGAGCTTAGAAATTCAGATGGAAAAACATTTTCCTGACATCCAGCAACACTGTCCTCTCCCATTTAACCCATTTTTCATGTTCAATTTTAATCCTTTTTAGTATTTTTAAATATTAATTCAATGCTGCTTAACAGGCTTGAGCAACTGCTACTTTGTTTTTCAGGTAAACATTCAATACCTGATGAAGAGCTCAATCCTCTTATCCACCTTATGAAGTTCATCAGAGTCAAGATTGGGATCTTTTGTCTCAGGTGTGACATTGCTTGACTGAAATAACAAAGATTTACTTTGCAAAACACTGTGAATTCTACAGATGAGTAGTCTCAAGTATAAAAGTTTACATATATGTATGACAAACAAATTTTCTTTTGTCTTACTAGTATTTTCTTCTACTGCCACCACAGGATACACTGATGGGGACTGAAGTTTCCATCTCAGAAATTGGGTTATTTGCCTCTCAACTACCCAGAGCAGCTGCTGGCAAGGTCCCAGGGACACCTCCTGCACCACAAACCCATGCAAGGGAGGGCCACAGTGAATGCTTTAAGGAAATGAAGACTTTTCCTTCTCAACCCTTCACTCCACTCACAGAAACGGGTGGCAAAACGAAGCCTTCTGCTCTGCCACACCCCCTCAAAAATAAACACACAGATATTTATCAAGTGGCCTACTGATGAGGTTATTTTCTTAAAAATATCATTTAAAATTCTTGACAAGAAGCATTCCAGTATTTCCTTCCTCACTAAGCACAAGTTACCTGAATTTACCACACTTGATTCTGGAAAGGGAGACAAGACACACAAGGAGTTGTCCCTTTTCCTGCTCAGTTCTCCTCAGCACTGGCTGCTGTGGATGTTTTTTAATGGGAGTCAGATGGCTGGGTCAGAGCAAAGGCACACACCTTCTCTGCTATAATCACTGTCTCTGCCCATAGATCCCATTTCATAAGATAACTGCACAATTTTGATTAATCACACTGGATTCAGCTGGACTGTGCTCTTTTGTTACTCACTCATCATTAAGCACACGACACCAAAGCACCTGCTGGGTTATTCCAGAGTCCACAAGGCAGATTTTTTATAAGCCTACATGTACAACTACTTTGAAAGACACCAGGTCTGTTGATCTGCCACTGATGGGGTTAGAAATAATCGGGTCAGTAGCCACTTGAAACATTTTTATGGCTTCCATTAAATGCAATCTGTCTGTGAATGACTTGACATCTGTTTAGAGTTCATTTGTGACTTTTCATTCTTACATGTATCTTTTCTTCACCTGGTAGACGGACCAGATTTTCAGTTTCCAAGGTTTTCTCTCAGTGTTTAAATACTTCCCATCCTATTCTTAATGCTATGTATAATTGCACAGCAATATTAATTAGTGAATTGTTCAGAATATCTCTGTTTACTTAGCTGTGAAGCATCATTATTTTTATTTTGAAGACAACAGAGGAAACAAATCCCAAGAGATTTTGAATCATTGTCATAATCTTCTTTTAAAGCCAACTGATTTAGATGCAGGAAAACAAAGGTTGAAACATTTTTACACAAATGTTTCTTCAGATCAAAACCAGAAAATGTCAAGCTAGGTATACTCTGAATTATTAGATCATATTGTTTATTTCACTTTTATCAGCTTCTGTAACATGGGACACAACCAATCTTTACAAATCTCTATTTCCATGGACCAGGAAGGCAGTGAAGCCATCACTACCATTTATGAAATTAATGTGTTTTCCAAATGTAGATGTTAAATTTCAGGAAGTGTGATTACTTCTCCTTGAAAGAACTGCTTGTCTTCCTAACATACTTTGTTGACTGTTATTTCTGCAGGCTTTGCATCCTCTTCATCCAAAGCAGTGCTGCAGCTCAAATGACCACCGAGTTGGTGCCAATCCTGACCAAGAGTGCTTTGCTGAGGAGCTCCCAGCACAGCAGCCCAGGGAATATTCCTTGGGGGAAGAGGCAGGCTTGGAGGATGTGCTGATGCAGACACTACTTCTGGTGCTGGGTTACCCACTGAATACTTTCACACCAGCTACCACCCCAATGTGGACTGATCCTGAAATATTCTGGTGGGAGAAGGAATGTTTCTTTTTAATTTATCTCTGCAGCTTCACAGGCTATTAGTTAGCTGTAAAACCAGCACTTGTCTGGGAAAATCCTAACAAAGCAGGTAAATCAAGTTCTCAGAATGCCTAAAATGTACCCTTGTGTGCTACTTGCATTACTGTTACTGACATGTACCCAAACCAACAGATGCATTTAGAGGTTTAACTATAAAGTTTGAATAAAAAACATAAAGAAATAAAACATGATACTCTTTTTTATTTTAATTTTATTCCAGTGCATTTATGAAATTGAGAGCAATATAATTTACAGAATAGCTAGCAATGTTTTGGGTTTGTCTATGTAGCAGAAATCAACAGAACTAGCACAAGAATTGGCTGGTGCTCTTTAAATGTTAAATTCATACTGCAGACAAAAATTTCTGTTAGAATTACATAAGAATATACAGAGACTAAACAAGATGCTTAAAACAAAATATGTTCTTATCTACTATATTTATGGGATAAAAAACCCACTGTCCCACTTCAAATTAAGCATCAGAATGAAATCACATCCTCAAAGGAATTAGTTAAACAGTCCTAATCCTTCCATCTTCTAAATCCAACACTAACTCTCAGAGACTTTATATTGTTTAATCTGAACAGTGAAGAGGACCATCATCTAGTTCTCTGAACAACACCATGATTAACCCTTCAAAATGAGAGCCAAAGCACAGACTGAAGATTCAAGATGAATCTTCCAAGATTCCCATACCACATCAGAATATTTAACTAGAAACATGACTAATCATATGAGCTTTGCCAAACAGCAGAAACTCAGCAAATATGAGTCTGTCCTGACTGCAAGGATTATAAAACTGGCCATTCAGAAACTCTGCTGGGTGTTAGTCAGTATGTATTTGTAAAAGGAACCTGATAAAAGAGCAAACATGCATAAACTGAGCAGTATTTGTGTGTACTAAAAAAAAAGAGCAGCTCAGGAGGTGTGCAACAGCAACAGTTGGACACAATAAATATTCCTCAGTGGGCATAGTGAGATCACAGCAGGAGTATGTGCCAGGATTGCTCCTGACAAGGTGGGGCATGAAGCTTCTTGGCCTAATTTTAGACTCAAAAATTTATGGGCAACAAATACCTATCAAATAAGTAGAACAAGTCAATAAAATAGACAAAGTGAATTAAATTACCTAGTTATAGAATGAATTACAAACTATTCTCCACCACAGGCATACTGGTTGTATTTATACCTAGATTAATATCCATATTAAAATGCCATATTATTGTAAACAGAGACAGTATCTTTTAGATTTAAAACATTATTCACTACTCAATAACCTTCATAAATTGGAAGGGAAGGTTTTGAAAAACCTAGACAAAATAATGAAGCAGTGAGTTTTTCTCATAGCACAGTATTTAATTTCATTAGGACTTCATCAATGCCAATACTGCTTCGTAGCATGTGCCAAACTAATGATAAAAGGTTATTTCAGATTTTCATATACTCCAGATGGCAGTGATTCAGAAAGAATCTCCCTCTTTATTTCAGCAGGATTAGGAAACCTCTTACAACAACCTCAATTGACATTTCTCATCCTGCCAGCACTAGGGTGGATCCTGCTGCCTCTGCTTCACATTGCAGTTGCCAGTATAATTGTACTATTACACTCTGGTTGAGAACACACATATAGCACTGCAATAAACACTAAATATGTCACAAAATATGCAGCACGGGGCTCACAGTGAAATGCAGGCAAGTCTGGTACAGGAAAATATCGTTCATTATTTTGCAACGCTATAAATTTCAGCTGAATGAAACTTGGAATATTTAAAATATTTTCACAAGGACACTCACCAAAGCACAAAATTAGCAAAACCAGTGATCCATTATTCTCCCTTGTATAGACTAAAAATGTCACCAAATATTTCAGAAACAAGTCCAAATGGCCTGTTTGAAACTCAGTATGTTTTTAACATCCTACAGGAAATTCACACCAATATAAGAGACACTCCCACTATTCAATGCATTGGCTTAGCAAAAGGGGTTCTCAGAGAAGGGCTGAAACTATGATATAAGAACAGAATGTGAGAGACATTTGCCTTTTAAGGAAGATATTGACAGCTGGATTGTTTTGTGGTTTTTCTCTGCTCAGTTTGAGAACAGAAGTGTAGCAGCAGCAGACACTTGCAGTACTTGAGAAGAAGAAATACTTTATTTTTAACAGCATTCATAATCAGACATACACTTGTAGTTAACTCAGTCAAGCCCCTGGCTTTTTAACATACTGATTACCTTGCTCTGCCTTACCTGCCTTTCACAAAGTAGTAGCGTTGGTCAGAATTTTTTTGTTTCCTTACTGACTTTTCCAGTAAAAAGCAATATACACAAAGGTTTATTGTTACTTGCTTATCATCCATACATAACCAGTAAAGGAGCAGCTTTCTCATGGCTTGTAGTCACAAACTGGAGGGAATCTGCCAGATGAAGACAAATAGAACACAGCAATAAAACCACAATCAATTCAGCGCCTACAAAAGGCCTTTAGGATGAAGGATCAAACCTCCAGCTAAAGAAAGAAAAATGTTTCCTTCTCATCAGGTGAGGCAGTGTCTCAACCCATGCCACATTCATTCAATTAATACACTGCAGCTTGCAAACACTGATAAGACTACTACAATTTAATAATCTAATCTGTATTCCTAGAGACTGAAAACTCAGTTCAAAACATACAACTGGCTTGGATTTCCAGTTCTGGCATCTTTCTCTGCTGGCATGGAAAAATGCACAATTAAATCCTACAAATACAGGACAAAAACACCAGCAGAAAAAGTTATGTCAAGTTCTAAAATGCAGCACAGCCTCCTGTGCCAAAACAAAACTACAGAAATCCCTGTTCCTTGCAGTGTTAAGCCTCATGATCTCACATCTCCTCCTAACCACTTTTCTCATGACAAATGCAGCTCTTCCCTGGCATGCCACTTCTTCCTTCCTATCTGGAGTGGTGGTGAAAACCAAGAGTAAAATCCCTTATCTTCCTAGAAAGCAATTGAACTGAGATTCAGTTATCATGAAACAGAATGATGCAAAAGAAAAATCTTCTCCAAGGTAAAATGTAAACTAAGAGTGTGAAACAACATCCTAAAAGACTGAAAGTGATCTCTATGATGTGACTTGTTCTGAACTGGATTTGTAATTGTTTTGCATCCTTTTGCAGCACATCCTTAATTATCTGGTCACAAGAGGAGCTCATTGTATCATGCAATACAATATTCTACTGACATCCTTTGGACAATGCTTTCAGGATAATCTATCTGTAGTTATTACACTGCGTGCTTAGAAGATGGGTGTTTTCTAAAATAGATAATTAATTAATGCTATTTAATACACAGTTTGATTGGAGGGTAGTAGAGCCCAATTAATAAAATTTGAGATCATGAGGTGGGCACCACGCAGAATTAAAACCACATTAAACTGAAAGAATCATTCAAGTCCATCTACATTTGCTTACAGTATCTGCAAACTGAAGCACACATTATGACCAAAGACAATCACCTTAGGATTTCTGGCATTGCTCTACAATGGAAGCTATCTGAAATAGAAGCCAGTAATTGTTACTAAACTGTGACAGAATCCCTGTGGAGTTAGGAGTTATAATTATATTAGTCATGTAAGTTCAGGATGATTAATGATACTGCAAAAACTATCAAGAATGTGGCAATTAACCCTTTATAGCAAAGCCCAGGGTAATTACTGAGATCCCTTCCTGCCATGAGCCAGACATACCTGTCTCTTATTGTTACATTTTTGGTGCAGTTCCCTGGCCTCGTTCAGGAGCTGGTGAGGATCTGGTTCACCAATTTTCTTATTTATTTGAATAGTTTGAATCATGGCAGATGACTTGAAACTGTCCCATTTGCCCCTCAGTGTTCTTAAGAAGGAAAATGCCTGTTCCTTTCTATGGGACATTCCCTCTCCTAAGTCTGGATCCAAACCTGGGGAGAATCAGAAGAAAGACCTCACAGCTGTCCTTGCTGATACTGATGGACTAAAACCAAGCACCTTTTCTTTCTTAAATCCCATTTTTCCTCAACATGACATATGTCAAGAAAATGAACCAGCAACATCCATGCAGCTGAAACAAACTCATTTTGCCTTCAGGAGATAAATCCCTGAGGACACACCTGCAGAGTAACTATGAAAATGTAGTATCAGAGTAAGGCATGAATAATCAGAAGAAGTAGGCCTATAAACTCATGCAAGGAAAACAAATTCCATCCTGATATCTTAATATTTATCATATACCCTCAGAAGCCAAGCTTCACAAAAGTGTGCATCTAGTTTAATAGCTTTTCACCTTTATACTCACTGCAACCTTTAATAATCATATTTGAAATGTGTGCATGAAAGAAAATACACACCCAAAATGTTTTGGTAAAAGAGTAACATTAAAACTAAATTTTTAAGTTACCCTGTCCAATTTTGAGCACTGAAAAACAAATGAACTGCTGCACAGGCTGTTACTTTAGAACAATACTGTGGAATAATTACAAGTTCTAAGATAAAATTAAAATTACCATAATAATTCTCCTGTGAAACAATCCAATCTGTGCAGGCTACGAATTGCTACTAGGTTGAAAAAATGCATTACCACCTCAAGTCAGGCAGATAAATAATTCTATTTTCATTAGTTAGTGGAGATACTTAAAAGGTTATGCAGAGCAGGATGAAAAACTGATTATATTTGCAAATTATGCATTGGTCACTTTCAAAGACCAGCTCTTTACCTGCACACCAGCATCAGAAAGCCAGTTGTGCCAACTGAGAGTAAAGAGATGATTCCACAGAAGTTTCTTACTGAGGAGAGCAGAAGTCCCAATCTATAGTGCCCACCTTTGGGTACAACAGGTGATACCAAGATCTTCGTGCCTATTTTCCTGTACTGTTGCTTGTACCATTTCCTTCAGAGTACTTTTGAGAAAGGCCTTTTCTCCTCCCTGCCTCATATACACATGAAAACCAGAAAACCTTGCTTTAAATCCAGACAAAACAAAGTGTTCCTCTATTATTCTACCCAGGGAAACAACAGTTAGGATATCATGATTTCCTCTTTTCCACTCATCTGTACCTCTCTACTACTTAAGGTACTAAACTCCCCAAAAGTGCTTGAAGCACTATTTTTCTTCTGTCCTTAATGAGAGTTGAATCATAGAATGGTTTGGGTCAGAATGGTTTGGGTTGGAAAGGACCTTAGAAATCATCTACTTCCAACTCCACTGCCACGCACAGGGATGCCACCCACTGGGGCAGATTTCCAGAAGTCATGCCAGCATGTTAAAAAGGATGAGCACTTTTCAGGATCAGATTTTCTCTGCTTGCAATTAAAATGGGAGTGTAGGCTCCCTGGTTTAGTTTGATGTAAAACTGTAAAGGTAAAACTTAGAGTCAGTCAACCAATGAACCTTTGAAGATTCCAATCATGTTCATAGAAGAGAAGTATAACTATGAAGCTCATTTGATTTTATGTCAGCTTTTTAATCATAGCATTCCCTCATGGTTTAATTTGCTCTGTACCTACCACCATCAATCTGACTGCACACCACTGCCCATTAATGATACATTTACAGTTTACAACACGAGTTTTATAGTACAAAAAAATTACTAATACAAGCCACCTCAAACATCTAACATGAAAACACCCACAAAAATTGAGATCATAAACTCACGTTTCTCTCTGATCCATTAGTAAAGAGGAACAGTCAATAATCTGCAAATTGCATATTGAGCATGGGTTTTCAATCATGTGACAAAAGAAACCACAAGTCTGAGAGGATCAGTACACTAAAATGGGATAAATCCATGTTGTTTGGGTAGCAATTAACGCCAATCACGAAATCAGAGGATCAGTCTTATTTATACTGATTTTAAATGTGTGTGTCTGTGACTCTCTGGGGTAAATCTTCACTTTGAAGAAATCGGTCCCAAAGTGTGGACAGCTCGTGTGTGACTGAGACAAGCACAGGAAAGACCATCAGTTGTGACAGGCACATGCACTGGAGGTTTCAAAACTTTCCTGTAATTTCCATATCAAGAAGGGGTCATTGATAAAAAGTGCTACTGTACAATACTACTGGATAGGACAAGAAGTCAAAGAGAGATGGAGTCACTGGGCTGGTGTAGAAAACAACTCTGCTGGACAATCCTGTAGCTCACACCAGACTGATGCTTTTAAAAACAGCCTTTTATTTTATCAGTCATCCATGATGAATCCTAAGGTAACACCTGTTCTTTGCTGGCCTTTTTCTCACCTGTTCTTACCCAGTTTAATGCCTCTAATCAACTTACTGGGACATAATTTCTATTTACACAGATCTCTTTGAATAACTGGGTTCAAAATGGTAAATGACAATATTGTTTTGTTTCAAAGGTGACTCTCCTTAGTATTATTTCACTGTAAGGATTTAAGACCCTTATCACCATGCTGACTGGGTATTTCCTCCTTTTCTTTTTAATATTCTTTTGCTATACAGATATTAGGAAACATTGATAATTTTTTAAAAGACAAAGGTACACAAACAGTCGGAAGTAGGGAATTTTCTATGTTCAGGTTCAGAAAGATGGATCTGGTTTTCACATGAATAAACTAGACTTTGAAGACTTCTACCCAATGAAACAGGAAGCAGAATATCATTTAATATCTGAGAAATCAGTAAAAGGCAATAGATGCAAACTTGCAGAAATCTGAGTGTGATGCATACTGTGAGCACACAGACAAATACAGACCAGACACAGAATTTCCTGAACACAGAGATCACCCTGTTTTTTTGCCTGTGGAAAATAAAATTACCTATTTCCCTGGTTCCCATGCAAGAAGCTTTCAGCAGCTAAGGACTGTCATGAAGCACCACCACACAATTTACCAGTGCAGGGTACTGAAACAGGGCTGGCTCCTAATGCAGCCTCAGTGCCTTCAGAGTCCACACAAGATGGAGAACTGCAGGTCCCTTCCTGTGCATCTTGAATAATGCCTGAAGCAAAGCAATCCTTTGCTCTCTGAAAGTGCTACACAAGTCAATATACATCATGCAATACAGTTTGCTGTAAATTCTGGTCCTGGCATGACTTCTGTGTTTCAAGTTTACCCTGGTTCCTCAGTCACTCTCTGCAGTCATTCTGAGCTCACTGCTTTTGTTCTTTCTCAACTTCAGTATGAAAATATTATTTCAACCTGATGGTTTCTACTGTGAAAATGAGAATTTTGTTTTTCAAGAAAACTGAGACACCACACTCACTGAAGGTATTTCTCATGTGTGTGTATTTTCAAAACCACCATATTCATGCACAGAATTAAGAGTGGAAAAAAATTTGGCCTGGTATCAAAAATTATAAATTTTCTGGTCTATTTCTTATTGTTCAAACAACAGGAAACCAGCATATTTAGTACAAAGTAGCCCAGAAACTGAGTGGGGTCAAACTCCATATAAACTTGGGGCAATCTCCTCTTTGGGCTTAGTTTCATGAGTTTAGTAAAGCCATTCCTTTATTTTCTGTCACATGAAAACTATTCAAACAAAAGCTCCTTGATCTTACTTAGAATAGTTCTTGACAGTTCTGAGTAACTATTATAGATGAAATATGTAGCAAAGTGTTGTAGATGCACATAAACAAAAATACTAATATACTCACCCCAACAGTGTTAATCAAAAAGAAACATCATTCTTTAACTCTGTCAATTCTAATCAAAACATAAGATTAATATCCTAAGCAGTTAGGTCAGAGTCCCAGAAAAGCAGCATTCACACCATGTCCTAAGGCTTGGAGAGTCCAGACACTTCCCCCATTTGAGCCAGCCTGGTTTCCACAACAATCCTACACACAGGCCATGCAGGGAGAATGACAGGAGGCTGCTGCAGAGCCACACAAAGGAGAAATGCAGACAATTTCCTCTGTAATCTCCCTCTAAGAAAAGGAGTGAACTCCCACACAGTATTTTACTCATCCCTGCTATGACAGAATCAAAGGAATATCATCAATAGCTGCCAGGAGAGCATTTTAATATCTTAGATTAATATCTTAGAAATTAGATTAAAATGTTATTAATGGTTGACCTTAGCCAAAGTGACCAACCACAGGGCCTGCTGAGCTAGGGTGTACTTCCCAGACATGGTCTTTGTTGGAGGTGGATTACCAGTCATGGCAGAAAGGCCACAGAGGCCTCCTGAGGAAGGCAGAGAAAGCAGGAGTGGCCTCTAGATCAAGCAGACCTTAGAAATGAAAATGCGATGACTCAACATCAACATGCTGATGCAAAGCATAAAGGTCTCCTTATCACAGCTGCAAGGAAAAGTTATCATTCCCACTCACCTGTTGGCAAGACAGAACAGTGGGGAATTACCAATCATTGGAAAAAGCCATGAAGATTGTGCCTGAACCAACAGACAGGCAGTCCTTTTATGCCAAGTGTTGTAGCAGTCATATTTTCCCTTGTCAGAAGCAACAGGCTTAGCCCTACAGTCAATATTAATGTGAGGGGAATATGGAGTCTAATGAGAATTGCACTCCTCCCATTCACAGGACCCTGGCAGATCAAACAAGGACCATTTCCTATTTTTCCAATAACATCTAGTCTTAAAAGCCTGAGGCAATTTTCCAGTCACAGACATTGGTACCAATAAACAACACAACCTCAACTGAAAGAGTTTCTGAAATTTACCCAAAAGGGATTTTAAGATTTGATAATGGGCTCTTCGATTACTGTTTCCAGATACACTTTATAATAGTGTTTATTGAACTTGTTTCATTCAGACCAAAACAGTGATCAAAGTAACTAAAGCAAAGCTACCTCTTTTACTGCTCTAACATTTCATCCCACTTTAGAGTCACCTGTACTGAATGCATTCAACAGCCAACAAGTTCTATTGCTTACTGATGTACAGCAGGGAAATGCAATCAATTTATTTGTGTCTATTAGTGTGCTTCTTAGAATGATACTACAAATCACACCTACTGCTGTGGGCAGAGGTGCTGCATTTCTGTTCCTGCTCTTGTAGGAAAATGCTGGAAGAATGAAAAGCACAGCTGAAACCAAGAACAAGGAGGTAAATGAGACACAGTGTACAACAACAAAAATGGGAAATCCAGACTGCAGGGCAGTGCCTTGGAAGAAACTGGGCTGATTTTTCCTTATAGGATAGGTATCTGTGCATTTGAGCAACATGCAGCTATACATGTCATGCCAAAAAGAGCCTTATGGAATTTAACAGCTGCAGCAAAGCAACAGATCTCAGTGGGTTTAAGAAAGAAAACATCAAGTATTTCAACTCAAGGTGAGATTATACTACGGCAATGCAAAGATAACTGCATCCAACTACAGTGTAAAAACCAAACTTCAGTATTAAATATTTTTCCTGCAGGGTTTCTCCACACCTCAAACATATTTCACCTCCAATAAAATTAAAAAGTAAATTTAAAACTTCTTGGACACACAATTCTGGAAAAGAAACTTGGTTTTAAGAGCTCTTTCAGCAGGTATCACATATTTGTCAAACTAACTACTGTGTCACTTTAAGGCTCTGGCAGATTTATACAGGTATTAAGAAAGAGAACTTCTATTTATTTCAAACTACTAAGCTGAAATATTGCTTACTTGGTAACAACAGAAACGTCAATCAATAAGAAAACCTCTCACCTTCTGAAGTTCTCCATCTCAAACCATATGTTTATATGACAGATTAGAGTTTTGCCTCAATTTCATTTGGGAATAGGCAGCATTGCTCTCCTGCTTACATAGGTCAATTTACAGATTACCACTAACTATTACATTTCATTCTTTCAATCATGCAAAGAAAATAGTTTGAAATGTAAAGAAATATATGTAGAAATGTCTAGGTAAATCCTCTCAGTTCAGGAATTACATATATCTAAAAGATTTATGCTGTATCTTCTTACATTAGTTTATCTACATCTGAAAGACAGAATTTTGAGCCCATAGTATTATTCTCTAGTCATCTTCTTCACTTGATATTAACATTTCCTTCCATCACCATTTGTCTCATCCTGTTTAATTGTGCTCAATTTGAGAAAAGAAGTTGCAAATCCTTCAAACAATACAGAATTTCTAAGCAGCACAAGATTATCCAGCTTCCAGTTTCATTATTTGCTCAAGCAGGGCAAGAAAAAATACACTCATTTAGGAAGAAAGTCTGTTTGTATAAACAAATATCTGAATACTCAACATCACAGAAAAGCCCTTTAATGTTCATCATAACAAACATAATGTTTTAAAATAAAACAAAATAATAAAGTGACACATTCCCTTCCTAGCATCTGGCCTATACTAAAATAAAACTACAGCCTGATGAGGCCAACAGGAGTTTTCCTCACTGGAATAACAGGGAGAACCAAGGGGCCATTAATGAAAAGTGATATTTAAGTTTGCCTTCAAACAGTTTAGCCAATGTGCAGTTGGCCTTAAAAAGAACATAATGCTGAATTAGATGGCTTTCACCTTTATCTAAATCAGAGGGACAGACATAAAGAGACAAACAACTTTAATTCAAAGAACTTGCTTCTCGATAGACCCGAGCACGCTCGACTGCAAATAGCAGTGGAAGAAAAAGAATGGATTAATTTGAAGATAGTGGACTTCAGGGATCCTAACTAATAAAACAGCTATTCTTTTCAGAAACACTGTAGAAATGAATCAGACTACTGCAGTTCCACAGGAATAATGAAGAGCTCTCCTGAAAAGATCTGAATACGCAACAGTTAAAGTTTTATGAAGGTCCTGGGAGTATCACTCTGGAGATCAGCTCCCTTCACGCCTTCTTTTCTTAACCATGGCTCCATCACCTTCAAAGTTAATTTCCAAGGTTTCTAGCTATTGCAACAACATTGCTGCTCTAAAATCAGGACCTCAGGAAATTCTTCCTTAAACAAAGATTAATATACAATAGAGCAAAATATTCTAACCAGGAATACTCATGGGGTGGATTCATTTTGTGTGTATTACTCCAGGAGTCTCATCAGAATAAGTAAAATTGAAACCAAGGATCAATGAAGAGGAACAGAAAACTCAGAAAGAAATATCCTTAACATTTTTAATGGAGAATTTCAGAATTAACTTAATACTTTATGTGTTTTTAAATACTTTTTTTTTGAATTCTGCAGAGAATTAATGCAAATTTTCCAAACACAAAATAACAGAGGAGAACAAATTTTATTATTGCTATCAATGGTTTTTGCAGTGTTGCTTAGAAACCCAGTTTCAAATCAGAGGAGCAGCATGGCAAACACTGAGGAAAACAGAAAACAAACCACAAAAAATGCCCAAAGCAAAAAACCCAAAAAACCCCAAGAAACATAACCAATGAAAAAGATAACCCTCCAGGTCTTTTCACCTTTTTAAGCTGAACAATTGCTTTCCAACAATTCAACGGTCTAAGGGAATGGGTTCATATTTAGTCTTGATGGAAAATATACAACACAAAATTCCATTGTCTCTTTTGATTTTTTGGATTGTTTTGTTTCTGTTGATGTGACAAAAACAATGAAAAAAATCTGTTTGATGTACAAGATGTCACCATGCATCATGAAAACAATAAATAACTTGGATCCTGACTATTATCATATGAATGGTTTGTGTTAATCCCCCGTTCTAAACTGGTTCTCTTGTAAATGGAGCTCTGTTCTAGCCCAAAGCTCTGGACGAGACAATGCAGGAAGGGATTTGAAGCAGGTCCAAGCAAGATGAGCTTGCCCTAAGCTGCCAAAAGGCTTCACTTTTTTCCCCCTCTCTTTATTCATATTGATCAAACCCATTCTTGTTTACAAGACACAAACAGCCACACACTGACTTATCTGTGGCATGCACTTCTCAAGAAGTGAAGACCTACATTTAGAAAATTATTGGAAATTCTAACAAATGCAAAACCCCTAGAAATGAAAACTTCCACCATCCCATAAAATGATGGCATAAGCCTTTTAAATATTCTAACAACCATTTAGCCAAGAGCATATGAGGTTTACAGAATTTCAGAGGGAGGGCATTTTTTGCCTTAGATTAGATCCATTCATGTTATCAACAGGTCTGAACAATGTTTCTGCACCAAAGTACGTTCCTCCCATATTTTAAATGCAGTTTACTCATGCAACATACCTGGAAAACTGTTCCTGCAGCCCCCGCATCTGAGCTCTGCTCCGCTCCGACTCCAGGGTCACCTCCCGCAATCGTTTTTCACTCTCAAGTCTCAAATGTCTTTCTTCCTCCAACTCGTGTATCAGCTTCTCACGCTGAAATACCACAAAAATGTTTTAGTTTTACATATAAACCATGCCTTTAGGGAAAAAAATGGGATTTAATTTGGGAAGAATCATCAAAAAATCAAAATAATTAACCTACTAATCCAGTCCTATCATTTTTGCAATGTTGCACAGAGAATTTTTTCAGAATATCCCATCCCACTGAGCTCCCTTCCTCTGTTCACTCATGGATGTCAGCATATTGAGAAAGAAATATCCACCCTTTCCTTCAAAAGGCTTTTTCTTCACCTCAATTCAAAATAAATGTAAAAATTATGTTTGAGATTTGAGACCTATCTTGCTGAATGCAGACATGGGAAGCATGGAACAAGTCAAGAGGACAACTTGACACCCATCTCTTAATGATTCAACCTCATGAGGAGGAAAAGAACCTGGTTCTGCAGCCACTGGTTTTCTTGTTTTGGCTGAGAAGAGGAACCCTATCAATAGAAGAGAGTTTATTTGGATTTACTTAGTGAAATACTATGATAATGAATACATTTTCAAAACTGAGTACAAATCAAACCAATATGAGAGCAATAAAAGTGTCATTAATTTTACTAATAGTTCTCAAAAGCAAATGGTTGCTAATTCTTAAAGCATAGGACCAAAAATCTCAACCTGAAACATACAGCACTACCTGGATAAATTTACATATGTCATGGCCTAACTTTTTTTTTTTTTTTTTTAAGAGAAATTATAAAAAGGGTACCTAAAGATTTTAAATCCTATTTCAATAGTGGCTGAATATAATTTAAGAGCAGCAGAAAAATTAACCTAAAAGTTCTTAAAAATGTTATTGTAATTAAAAGAATGTATTTACAGGCTTTTCCATGTGACCCTGTTAAATGGAAATGAAATGAAATTAAATTTTATCCTTGTGAATTTAAATGAGATAACAAATCAATAAAACCCCCAAGGATTTTATGTGGCATGACATTATACTCTGTCAGGGATGGGGTTCCCATGCCTAGGAACAGGTCAAGCCATTGTGAAGCTACAGTGGGTTCACCACCCATCTGCTTTGTGCCTATGTTTGCAGGGAGATTTGCAGCCTGTCAGACAGCCTGATGTAGTTCTGTGTCTGACCTAAATTTTTATGACATACCTGCAAAAATGTATATAAAAATTATCCGTACAAGTTTCATTAGTAAATAGCAAAGGCATCTTAGAGATAAGCCATTAAATGGGGGAGACAGGCTATTTGTACAAATCTCCCAGCTATAAATCTTACTGGATAATAATTTACAATAGCAGTAACCAAGGGACCAAAAATATGAACATTGCCAAGTGGAAAACAGATCTTAAGGACAGTGATAAATAAGCAGATGCCACAAAGGGAGGCTGCAAAGGTTTAAATGAAATATCTATATGCTTGTGGAAAAATAGGAGGAATTACTCCAAGAACAGAGGGCTTCTGTCTGGTTGGCCATATGTAATACCTGGAAAATGGAAAACTGCACAACAAGAAATAAATTACTGGCAAATAAATACGTTGTTCTAACTAAATTATCTAATCCCTGTCCTTACTGTTACATAGCCATGTCCTGCCAGGTGCTGAGTAATCCTTGGTTTCTGCCACAGGAGGAAGAGCAGCGAGTTCAGCACCAGGCAAAAGATACACAGCAGTTGTACAGAAGGTTCACAAGGGGTAACTCAGGCTAATGATATGAGAAGAACATCCACAGCAGTCAGTATTGCTCCAGCTTCAATCCCATCAATTCCAGCTTCAAAATGATCCTGCTCCAGAGGCTCTTGTAAAACACTCTCAACATCTTGTCACTGCTGCTAAACAGACATGTAGGATTGCCTGAGTCAGTGGGTAACAAGGAAAATAACATAAAAGAAATATATCATTACCACCTAGGACTTAAGAAAAGCTTTCAGAAGATAGTGGTGCCTACAGAAACTGGGCTTAAAACCAACCATGCAGCTGTCTCTACAGGAAATGAGAAGCCACCTTGGAGGAAGCTCAGGTGCTGCTATGAACACCTGAGTGGCAGAGCTGACTCAAGGCTGTGCCTGAGCTACCCGACAGAAAAGCTTAACTACAACAATGGACTGTAAACCAGAGATTCAGCCATGCCTTCAAGGCTTATTCAGCACCACAACCACAGTGATTTTGTTCTGATACAGCAACTACCTCTGCATGTCTGCTATGCTGACCATGCTCTGGTCCTCAAATAAATCTTCCTACATCAAGTACAAAGCCAGACCTCCACAGGTCGGAGAGACAAAAGGTGACACTCTGGAAAGCAGATGTGTACCCTGTTCTCCATCTCGCTGCCAGGGTGTTTTGCAGGCTGCTCACAGCTCCACTGTCTGTCCTGCAGAAGGACTGGGCTGTACCTACAGGCATGGCCATACCCCTGCTCCTCACAAACCCACACCTTCTCATGGAGAACCGCATAGACAGCAGAGATTCACAAACCCAAACTTCTCCTTACAGGTCAAAGAGCTGTGCAAGCTATTTCTAGGTTTTATTTACCTCTTGCTGATAGGTCAGAGAATGCTGTTGCTGCCATTTACTCCTTCTATTCATGTGGGGAAGTCTGTGTTATAATCCTACACAGAAAGATCAGCACATCCACATGGGGATTTTTTCTTATGAAGAAAGAATGTAGAAATTACCTTAAGAAAAGTACTCTTAAATGAGCAACAAATTTGCAGTAAACAATAACATTACAGGAACGAGATCCCTAAACATTAGGAACTTCTGGAAAGAGCTAAATGTCCAGTTCCAATTCAGCCACCTCACAGGCAAGAATTACAACACAGTTTATATGAGCACATACTGTTGCTGTACAAAACTCCTGCTCCTTTCAGGGTAAGGGATGAACAACAAACCAGTCCCAAGGCTACAAGACAAGAAACAAAAGCACTGACCTATGGCCCTGAAATTCTGGGTTCTCTTCCCAGCTATCAGAATTCTCCAGTATGAATGGGGCAAAGACTTGCCCACAGGACAAGTCAGCCCTCACTGCCAGGATTCCTCACAAGAATTTATTGGCAACCTTGCAGCCATTCTGCCATTTCTTGCAGGCATAAAGCAGATCTGCTTTCAGCCAGATCACAGACACTAAATACTGTGAAGTGGGGAGAAAAAGGAGTGAGACCACCCATACTTGGGAAGTTTTCAGTCTGCAGGACACAAAATACTCAAGTATACTACCCAAGAAAGTAGCTCCCAGCTGTAGTGACCTTATCCACCAGAAAAGAGAACTAGATTTTTATTCAAACCCTGCAAATCCATAATGAAGTGTCAGAAGAGAGAAGTGAGCCTAACGTGCAGAAAGGCCAGGATTAAACAAAGATTTTTTTAGATTTTTTTGTCTTCTGGAAGAAGAAAACATTTCCCTGAACTTTGCAGGAATTTTGTGCTGACATAGTGCACTTTATAAGCTCCTCTGTGCTAACCCCACTTTATTTCTGTGAAAAAAAAAAAAAAAAAGCATGTGAGAAGAAACAAACAGAACTGGTTAAAGCTTTTACAGTGCATATAAGCTTAATAGAAAGTAATAGAATTAGCATGCTATGTGAAGAAAAGGTGAAATTAAAAAAAAGTATCATGTGAAATGCTTCAGTTTATTTTACCACCAGAAAAATCATAGCCATCTTTCAATGAGGCTATGTATTCCCACTTGCCAATTCCTCTTTAATTGCAGATTCTTCTCTCCATGAGCTCTGCTCAAACTGTTTTTCCCTGCTTCCTCTCCTTGCACTCTGCAGCACAGCTGTATCCTTCTCTTCTTAGAAGCATAACCTTTACTTCATTCTTGCTTCCCCTTTTCAGCCTCCCCAGAGAGCCTGACTTTCATCACATCACCCAGTCAAATTCCTGGTAACTTTCCAAACAGGCAAAAAATTCATGTGAACAAACTGGAGTGAAAGACAGCGTTAGCAAACTCGACTGATACTTTCATGCAAGTACCGGAATATTTTAGCATGGAACAAAGTTTCACGGGCTGCTCATTACACTCCTAAGCCAGCGCCTGCACTGCAGAGAGCTCCTTTTTGTGTAGCTGTAGAAATGTTCGTGTCAAAATGTTTCATTCCTCATCCAGGCAGGGACATGTACTACACGTTAAGTCATCTTCAAAAAGCTAAGGAAGGAATCCAACGTGAGCTGCTCATGATCAAAACAAAACACATGAAAAACTATTTATAACTAGATTGGAAGTAACTCGTGTGTTTGACAGAAAAATATGATTTGTTACTCAGCACGCCATGAAGAGACCAAGAGACACCATTTGTTCTCAGAGTTACTGGTTAATAGCTGTTCTCTTGGTCGAAGGACCCTGTGCAGCCACACAAGTGTCTCCCAAGGGGAGCTGAACCATTTGTGTCTCCTTTAGCTCCCCTGGGATGTGTCACAAATGTCAGCACCCAGTCCTTTCACATCCTACCAAATTGCAAATGTCTTGTGTGGTGAGGGAGGAAGCACGAGGGTGGATGGGGCAGGTGGCAGCCTGGAAGGCAGACAGCAGCACATGGTGCTGAGGGGCTGAGGGATGCACAACAGGTCCTCTGCTTCTAAACAGAGGGAATGTGTGGCACGGCAAGGGTTGGCATGGAAAGGATGATGCCTTTCCTCTTTTTCCCTTCAGGGCTGTTTCACTGTTAACTTTAAATCTAGACATGGATGACACTAAAGCCTTCCAAGTCAGGGACTTAGAGTTTTAACTACTTTACCTGTTACTGCTGGTAAAATCATCAACTGTCTCATCAGAATAGCTGGCTGAATGTCATGACAATACTTCTCAGAGAAGTACTTGGTGATTTCTCCTCATGAGGTTCAAGTATTTCAGTAACTCAAGCAGATTTCTCATTCCAAAACTCTCCATCTCCCTGTCTTTATTTTGGTGTATGAATTTGTTTGTCATTTTTTGTCCCCCAGGTCCCCCTGAAGAAGGGGAGCAAGAGCAAAGCTCACCCAAGGCTGAGGTCAGCCCACCACATGAGAGCAATTTATTTTTTAATTTTTTAATTTATCTTTCACATTAAAAAAAAACATACTACCATAATAAATAGTTTTATCTATTTGTTAAAGAAAAAGGTGGCTGTGGGTCAAGATTTAAAACTAAAGATGACTGCAAGAGAAGAATTAGAGGGGTGGGGTACACACACACCCCATGCAGGCTGCCCAGGGCATTGCTATCCATCAGGAACAGCCCAACACTTCCATTAGGAACTGCTCTCTCCTTCTGCTTAGCTTATCCTTGAGTCTTACAAAAAGCAGCTCTTCAGATTAGGGAGATAAAACCAGACTGATTAGTTCAAATATCAAAAATGTCTTAAAAGGGCAACATATGCAATCTCATCATTAAGGTTACATTCTAAGTAGGGTAGAGCTGCCGATTAAGCCTTGAATTTGTTCTTTGCTTCCCCAGTGCATCGTAAGAAGAGGTTTACTATGGTACTGCTAATTATGCAAATATGGGACCAATATTTTGTCCAAAAAAGTCTACATGAGAATATTTAGCAGAGGCTTAATGTTGCTCAAAATCAGGCTAATAACCTTCACATTAAATTTTTAACAACTGTTTTAAAGCATTTGCTAAAGAGGGTCACAATTTCTGTGCAATTAATATTGATTTCAAACAGATACTTTGCAATGAATTTAAATGATGGGAAGAAAAGATTAAAATATTTTTTGGTTTAAAGTTTGAAGTACCATTAAGTCATTGCTAACCTAAACTGAGTCTTTATGTATTTATTTTTAATGCATTTTTTTGATGCTGTGCCTCTGACACCTTGCCATAAAAGTCATTATTTAACAGACTCATAGCCTGGTTTACAACACAACATCCCACAAGCCAGAGAGAATGCAGCCACAGAGAAGACAACAATGACAACTGAATGAAGCAAACAAATAGCAACTACTAGAAGCACTACAATTAGTTTTTCTAACAAGTCAATGCCCAATACTGTTATGAATAAATATGCACATTCAAAGTATTCAAACCCCCTATTTTATCATCCTTGCATGCCCTTTTGAATGACTGCTGCAGGCAGGAGCCATAGAATAGCCTGGGACAAGAGATGAGAGAGGAATGGTGAAGCAGTTCCATTTTTCAATAATTAATTACAAAATATTAATTGAAATGGAAACTGAAATTTGCAACTTGATCTCCCCGCTGGTTTAACAAAGTAACCCATTCTTTCTGATGCAATGAATATTTAATTCTCCCAACAAAATTCATGGTGATCAAATGGTATTTGTTCAAGTGCCACAAAATATACCCAAGCCCTGGCTGCCCATGGCCCAGGAAGGTGGGGAAAGGGAAGTACAAATGTTCTCTGTGTTACAGGTATTTCATGGGAGCTTGTGTTTGGGTCCTGCAAATCAGACAATCCAAGGAGTCCAAGGTGGTTTTCCCTCTTCTCCCTTACAGAGAAGGTGGATGGAATCCCTTTGGTGAGGTTTTCACCTCTCCAGAGGCAGGTGGACCTGTTTGTCCCCCTCCTGCAAAGCCCAGCACTCCCTGTGTGCAACCTGGTCCCAAATCCAGCACACAGGATATTACAGTCCTCTATCTATTTCACTCACAAATGGCAGGAAAGAAATGTGATTAAAAACCAGAGAGCATATATCATTTTTCATTTCATCAGGAATTGCACTGGGTACTGTATTTTCGTTCAAATTAAAATGAGTCAAACTTCAGTGTCCTTTGTTTGCTACTCATCGATCCCTGTTAAACCAAATGTTTCTCATTCTGTAATCAATACTTCTCTGCAAAAATAAACCCAGGCACTGACAAACAACTTTGCAGAACATTGCAGCATTTCTTGTAGTGGACTTTGTCAGCTTGAAAAACCATTCCCCCAAAGAATGGGGAGAAAAGAAGTGCACTGCTTATTGTGCTTATTACACTTCTAACAGGCTGCTTACAGCTGAATCATTTTACTGAAGAAAGACTTATTAAATTAGCCAGCTATTTAAAGCAGGGCTTCCCAACAGCGCCTGTTAATGTGCCTTTGTCCCTTGTTATCTTTCCCAGCTACACTGGGAACACTGACAAATATACTTAAACACACAAAACCTTCCCAGGGATGAAGTTCAGGTGTATTTAAAACACAGTGAAGCACTGAAGTAAAAACAGCAATAACATAAACACTTGGAAGGTTCATGGAGGGAGAGGCAGCTTTATTTCTATGTCTCTTCAAAATAAGAAAGTTAATGGTGAGGTTGTGGCTGCTGTGCAACAAAAACAGTTTTTTTCATTTTTCATTTCACCTTTTGCTGGACACAGACTTGTACTACAGAGGTTGAGGAAGAAATTTCCTTGATTTATATTAAGTGTCTACCTTTTTCCCCCAATTATTTTATGATGTAACCATTTTCCTTAAACTGATTCCTGCTACAGCTTTGCAACAGTAAGATATAAATAGTATAAAAAGCAGTACCCTAATTTTAGGCTGGTGTCTTCTAGGTTTTCTTACCACTAAGAAAAAATGATGGTTCTTTAGAACAGCATTCTGCTCCCAAAATGACAGGCTGCCCAAAAAAAACCCCAGGAAAATCTAACTGACACTAAATAATTTGTTTTAGAAGCTTCTAAAAATGCCTTGAAACCAGTTAAAATTAAATAATTTGAAGCAAATCATTTATTTTCCACTATGAAATTTTTATATGCTAGCACGTCTGTCTCTTTGGCTTCATCTCAGACTAGCACATGTATCCTGTGAGTTTCACAGATAAACGTCAAGCTTTTCTTGCCTCTAAGATGAACAAATAACAATACAGGAAATGCTCCTTATTTTTATTAGTGATATTTTGGGGACAGAAGTTTACACACTTCAGATTATTGGGTGATAACACTGCTCCAGAGAAATTCAAGGAAATTAGAAACTGTTTCTTGGTGTAGTTACTCCTTCTGAACAAAATAAGATGCTAGCTTTCATTGTGCACTAGCTCAAAATTGCCACCATGTGGAAGGACAGCAACTTAATTTAACATTATTTATACTGTACTGATATGGTTTTAATTGCATTTGTGCAACAGAGTAACTGCTGTGCTGAAGCTCCTTTATCATTGCAAGCCCACAATTAATCTGAATTAGGCAGGCTATTACACTAGCAGTACTGTATGTATAGTTGGAGTTGTGATAACATTTATTTTACAAGGGAAAAAAATAAATTAAATAACTCATAAAACCTTTTGGCTCAGAGCTGGATAGCGAGCACCACTGTCTGCCCATCCCCTCCAGGAGCTGTGGTGAATACCCACAAAAAGGGAGCTCTGCCCAGCAACTCTTTAATTCTGAGAAACACCCAATGGCAGGCCACACAAAATTTGGAGTCACTTTGAGAGAAGAAATTAAATACCAAAAATTCCCCCTCATTGTCTTCCAGAAATTAATAGACTGAAGTGAACTCTGTGGACCTCTTTTAGCACCTGTCCTGGAGACACAGCCACAGACACAGAGCTCACACAGCCCCTGACAGCAGCACCTGCACAGGGAGGCTTCATGCAAGGGGAACACCTGCACCCCAGCAGCCATCATTCTCTCAGCTTCTTAAAGCTCATCTCTGAGCCACATCTGCAATGGTGAATGTAGGCAAGCAATACATAGTTTGAAAATCTTGTCTCCCAAATAAAACTTGCTATTTTTTCAAATTTTCAGTTGATAGCCAAATTTTGAAAACTTGCTTCAGTTCTTAGCATAATTCATTTCTCCATTTTAAACATTATTTTCTTATGGTTGGAGGGGTGTACAGAGAATACTATTCGTGAACCTGAAAGTCCTACATAATCAGGTCATGATATTTTTTTTAATTAGTAATCTTTAAATTATAACACTTTTAAAAATGAATTTGCAAACGTAATTGAGCTTCTAATAGCTTCTACAGACAGCAATTAAAGAAATCTCATTTCTCTAAATTAAACATAATGAAATGTTTTTCAAGTTCAAATAAAAACTTGCAAACTCTATTAAGACAGACATAATCCATATGAATACCTAGTATTCAAAAGTGTGAAGTAAAAAACTGTAAATACCAAAATTAGAAACAGTGGGACTGCTAAGCAACAGAAGGAAAAAAAATTCCTTGAAAAATCTTAGATTACAATGGGTAATTATAATTTTAAGCCCTTTGCTACGTGGTTTTTTTTTGGTAAGGTGACTTGCATTATATTAAGATTTCTAACTAGGCATAAATATGTTTGTTTCATTTTTTATGCTGGGTGTGTACAATATCTTCTTATTAGAAACAAAGTTTTATAACCAAGATAACTAGTTTACAAAGAGCCTTTTCTAATTCAGTTGCAAACAAGCAAAAATCCCCAGTCTCTCTCTGCTTATGTTTCCTACTTTTTTGATTCCAGAAATTTTATAATAATGGTGTTTGAACCATAAAACAGCACAAAAGAGTGTGTGTAGAGAACAACTTGCAAGAGCCAACCCATGTGGGCCAGCAAAGTGTCAGTTGTTTGTCCTACAATTTTCTATCAGATCTGCAATTCTTCAACATTTCCTGAAGGGATTGCAATGTAGCAATGCAGAAAAAAGAAGGGGAAAAGTTGTCTGGCAAAACAAAAGCTCCAGCTCACAGAAACAAAGTGGAGGTTTTGGAACTTGAGTTTTTCATAAGAACAAAACTCTATCTATGAATGAATGGAACTGGCACCAAAACATTAACTAGTAACCCAGTTATAGGCTGCATTTACACACCTAAATACTTCACAGACTCTGAGAGTTCAGAGCTGAATGTTCTACTGATGACAGACTGCAAGGCTATCAGTCACTTTCCAGTAGCTTCATCTGAACAAAGAGGTCATGGGAGTGAACTCCCCACTCACAAAGATAAGAAATAAATGAACCCAGGTCCAAGAAGGAGCAAGAATATGCCTGACATGGTGGGATATTGTCTATATGTGGTGAGCAGAAACTTCCTCTTGCATCAGAAGTCTTGCAGCAAGAGCCAGAAGGTCTGTTTGAAGTTCACTCAAGTACAAGTTCTTTGGACTTTTTGTGACCTACAGCAACAACTGTGCTCTGTGTAGGTGCACAAGATGAACCTTAGGCCACATGGTTTAGGGTAATTTCCACACTTGCACTTGCTGAGATTACTTTTAATTTTTGATGTGGCATTGGTTTCTTTTATAGCCAAATAATAGGTATTTGCTGTCAGTTTGGATGAAATTTCAGACTAGACATAAGCTCGAGGAGGAAGGAGTGAAGGTTTAGCCCTGAAAACCAGGGTATCCCACAGCTAAGAAAGATTTACAAGAGTTATTAAAAGTCAGGCATTTTCCAGGTCCTTTCTGTATTGTTTGGAGTGTCTATGAAAGATAATTCCATGAACAGTGGTCAGCCCAGACTCAGAAGATTTATTTCAGTTCCCTTAACCAGGTAGCAATATTTCAATAAGTGACTATGTAAACATTACCACAGAACAGTATTTTTTGCATACTTGCAAATGGCTATGAAGGCCAGACAGAGTAGGGGGAGAGGAGTGAATGGAAGGCTATGAATTCATAGGCATGCTGGAGTCTGATTTCTCAAACATTGATGCCTGTCCATTTAGGGAACTTGTTGCAGTGGAAAAGTGTCCAGCAGAAATAAAGCACAGTCTGTGAAAGGGCAGAAGAAAAGGGACAGGTAAAAAAGTCAATGAAAGGCGGTGTGTCACTCATGCTTCACTTTTACACGTGGTATGGATTTTAACCTATGGAATTCATGTGAAGCAATGCAGTATTTCCTGCTACACTCCCTGAAGTGTGCAGTAAAGGGGGACACGCTCAGAGCACAAGGGGGGTCCAGGTTCCCTCTAGATCCAGCTGTGCTGGTAGACAAGGTCACTGCCCCAGCTGGCAGCTCCTGTTGGCAGCTGGAGGTCACCAGCCCCTCCAGTCAGGACTGAATTGCCTGAGGCTCAGCTCAGGAACAAGGCAAGGCTTAACAGAGCCCCCAGCAGGGCTTTGAAGTGGTGGGTGGTGCAGAAGATGGAGCAGCAGCACAGTGCCAGCCCAGGCTGGGGTGACAGTAACCCCCAGCAGGGACACAGCCACATGCTGAATGCCTCCTGCTTATCTGCAGTGCCTGTGTGCCTGCCTCCTCTGTAACTGACCCTTAGATGATATAAATGGCTTCTTTTCTAAAGGACTGCATGCTCACAGAACAAATGGGCACGGGGCTGAACCAAGCATTTCCCACTTGGATCTGTGTTAGTGAGATAGGAGCTAAGGCAGCAGGATAAACACAGGATAAGCACTAGGAAAAAACACACTTCTGAGAGTTTTAGTTGGCTTTAATGGATTGGTCACTGGAACTNTGAGATGTGCTCAGAACAGTCTGCAGTGCCATCAGACCCCCATAGATCTGGGATATATCAATATTTTCCTCTATTTGCCTTTCTCAGCTGACACATTCAACACCTCTGGCATCACCACTTTGCTGCTACCTTCCCATACAGCCTTTCTTTTCCTCAGGCTCTTTACAGCATTCCTCATGGACATATCAGATCTTATTACAGTTTTCCTGTGTCCACTTGTAGAGTCCATTTATGGTGGGTAAGTAACGGCAGAAAATGATTCCATATTTACTCAGCTGTTCCTTGAATGGATTCCAGAGTCCTACTGCTTTAGTTTTCTGACAAATGTGTCTCTTTTCCATATTCACCCCCTAGCACTGCAGGCACTGCCATAGGCAGTAGGGAAATGCTGTGGTTTTTCTGTTAGCTGGCACATCTTCTATGGTATTTTTAACAGAGCTGCCACTGCAAAACCTTTATTAGTGCTGACAACACACACTCTCAGAGGAACTGACTCAACTTTCAGGGGCCAGATTGAGTTTGAAAGTCTGGTACCTGGCAGAACATGGTGAAATAAAATAATAAGTTTTTCATGCAGTTTTTAATTCATTTGCTGGTCAAAATGGAATGATTAAAAGACTTTGTCTCCACCTGATATAATTTTGCAGTATCATTTTTCAGTAATAGGTCCATTTAAATTTATGTTTGTGTTCCCAGAGACAAAATTCAGCTCAGCTCTTAAGTGCCAGCCTTTAGAGGCTCTACTCCTTTAGACCCTTTTCTTATTAGAACAAGTAGCCTGGATACATTTGTACAGATGAAGGTCAAAAACAGATATAAAAACTCTCACACTTTCTACTCTAGTCTTCATGTCCACATTAATCTTTATACATAGGATGTAACTGTTTCAGTGGATTTAACCCTAGTCTATCCTCATCTCTTCATAGCATGTAGTCACATACATATCTCATTCAAAACATTAAAATAATCTGGTTTTTTTTCAACTTAATAGTGAGTGTTGACAATTGTGAGTGTTAGCTTGATATTCTTGAAGAGAAAATAATAAACACATTTCTTTTTCTAGAGAAAATACTAACTACTAGAACTGTGGAGTACAGTTCTCCCCCCTTCTGCCACTTCCACCTTCAGCACTAGTTGAAAAAAATCAGCAGCTATTACACTGAGCAGAAGTTCTGCTCCCGGACAATAAAACACAATCACATAATTAAAACTTAGGACCTTCTATGTGCATTTTCTACCACGTAGAACACTGAAACAGGAGTCAGGAGAGTCAGTCTGAATTTCTTTGTACATTTTGGCCAGCACACTAAGGTTTCAGATCATTCCCACACACAGCTCCCTCGTCTTTCACTGGGACAGAACCTGTAAAAAAGCAGGGGAGTGACCCCTCAGCCCTGAATCAGGGCAGCTCAGCAAGGCTTTAGAGGCTTCCTGAATCCCAGCCATGCCAGTCTGGGTACAGCCCACTGGGCACAACGAGTGTGAAGAGTGGGTTAGCAAACTCTTTGTAATTATACAGTCTTTAGGCTTTGGCAAGAAATAAATTCTGCTGCACATTTACAGAACAGGAAATTTGCTCTTCCCTAGTGCTTCTGGGGACTCCTGCCTCACTAAAACAAACAACTCCTGTCACTTGCTCAAGCCCTCAAGTTTGACATCAAATTCAATACAGGAGAAATATGAACAAACTTGTCTAAATGGGGCTGAGGAATCACCTCTGCTGCAAATAACCCCACAAGCAGAGCTGAGTTCCTGGGAATCAGGTGCACAAAGGTTTGATCAGCTTCAGCTGCTGTGGGTTTGTGGAGACCAATGCCATCAAGTACTGCTGGTCCTGCTCATGCCCAGGCATCGAGCTGTAGACAGCAGCTACATGGAGAGCAAAGCTAAGAAAAGTTTCTCCCTCCTGTCTCCCTTTACACATTTCCAGAGCTGATATTCTTGTTTCTTGCAGTTCACAAGAGAATTTCTGCTCACCTGCTCATGTTCCTTCTCAAGCTCTTCCTTCTGATGTGTGTTAGATCACGTGCAGTCTTCACACCTTCACTTCCACTTATCTCCTCCCACCTATTTGTGAACAGGTTTCCCTTATCCACTGATGGAAGATACAAGCACTGGGAACCTGACTTTAGACTATGAGAGCTGGCAACTCTCAAAGTCTAGTTTTAGTATGAAATTAATTTTCAACTTCTTATTTAGTGCATGTATTTTCTGACAATATCTCCTACCTCACAAGTTTTTCCTTTTGAGGTGGTTAATTATGAATGACACCAGGAAGTAGTTCATAACTCAGGATTTCCAATGAGCACCTGGAAATTCTGACCTGTTGCTCTAGAGACATCCACGGAAAAAGTTTCTTAAATGGAAAACTGTGCCAGCCACAGCCGCAGGGTGCTCTTTAATACCTACCACCAGGAACAGGATGTTCCCAAGAGATAATGATTTCCCTCCAACACCCAGAAAGTGCTTCTAAATAAGCAACGTCACCCTGGATGCCAATCACAAATGTGCATCGTAAAGATGTAATTACACAATGACAGTTGTGTGAACAGAGAACACTGAGCCAAATCCCCTCTCACTGTTCATTCCAAGCCCCTGGGCTGTGACTGTTTGTGGCACACCAGCTCTCCAGGGCCCAAGCATCAACCAGCACTATTTAGAAGACCCTGCCTCTTCCCCAAAGACTTTATTACCTACACAGACAACCAGCAAAAGAGTGAGAATAAATCTTGTTTTACAAATTAGCTATTTAGATCAGAAATTAAATCTTTTCCAAGACTGTAAAGGGTTTAGGTGGCAAAGGTAATTACAGGCCTTGTAGGATACCAAAGTTAAAGAACATGACCCTTAATAAATGTAGTGAAGAGGGGTTTTAGGCACCTCATTATTTACAGTCACGCAACAAGGTACTTCACAGAAGGCACAACTTTTCCATGCAGTTTGGAGAATGAAGGAAAGCCACTTCACAGCCAGGTAAGGCCCTGTACCAGGCCTGGCACTTTCATTAATTTCCAGACTAACTACAGAGTGCATCATGCCAAGCGGTATGGAAATAAAACAATCCAAACATCACAGTCATTCCCACAGTCTAGACAGTCTCCTCTTGCAGGACATGCGAGTCTGATCACCAGTTCCAGACTTGGAAAACTATGTCATGAGATCTTCATTATAAAAGATCCCGTAGAATATCAAAAGATGCCTTATCACAATGCAATGGACACGGAGCCAAAACAAACACAAAGTATGTAAAAGCAAATTCCTGACAAAGCAAAACCTGAATTAATGTTTATGAGACTGGAGTTGGGAGGGAAAGGACAGGAAGAGCCACAGTTTCTCAAGTTATATGGATCTGTAAAAGGTTAAATATGTTCAGTACAGAAAGACACTATTTCCTTACTATGTTTTAATATTCCTTTTAAATCTTGGAGAGAAGTTGCAGAGAGATGCAACTATGCTCTGCCAAGAAGAACAACAAAAAAGCTCATGGGACTTAATAGCACAAAGAATATTGTCCAAAATATAAAGTCCAAATCCTGCTCAGATGAGCTGTAAATAGTTTTCCTGTCTACCAGCAAAGTGTTGGGTGGTCAGAAATAGGCCAACAGTTTTTCCTAATTTCTGCTGTGTCTCTTTAATTCACCCCCAACAGACTATTTTTTATATACCTACGTTTTGTCCCTGCCCAGAGGGAGCTGGACAAGCCAGCAGAACCTCACCCTGCTCTCTTGCTGCTGTGGATCAGGGCTCCATGCGCTGGATGCTGAACAAAGAATAGTTGCAGCAAGGAGTTTCCACTCTCAAATGCAATTTAAAGAACTTCTTGAGCTGATTCCTTCCAAGGGTCAGCACTGACTTCACAGAACAAGCTTCAAGAACACTGCATGAATTTAAATAAATGGGAAATTAATAGATGCAGTACAACTGAGCAATACCCTTGGTATATAAATTTTGTCCTTCCTTATACAGGAACTTTCCCTCCTGCTAACTTTTTCTGCCCCATGTGGGGGAAAAAATCAAAATTTTTAATTAAAAAAATATTGAAAAAAAGTCTTAAGAAGATAAATTAAGGGATTTTTCTCAGTTCTCCAAACTAACAATGGAAACAGACCTTTTACAGAAGCAGTTGCTGGCAAGTATAATAAAATCTACAGGAATAGTTTAACTACTGGCCACCAAAAAATAAACCAAACAAACCAAGCCCAACAAAAATCTATTGACTTCTTTTACTTCTTGTAACACACTAATTTCCCCAGCTACTTCAAGAAAAAAGTTGCAACATCAAGTATACCACAGCAGTTTCACTACTATTATTCTGTATAAATTTACCTTCCTAGTTTGCATAAAATTCAAACTGTTGGCCTAGTGTACACATTCACCTTTTCTCTTCCTCATCCTTACATGTTGTGATTAATTCAGTCCTACCTGAGACCCCTTTTCTGCATGATCTAAAACCAGACCATAAATGTTCTGCCTTTTCAGCCTGCAGATTGGTGGCCTTATTCAGGTCACCCTTGCAAAAATATTAATCCAGTGAGTGTGTGACTTACTCGAGTTAACTCCTGCCATTGCCTGAAGGAGCTCAGGATTGCAGAGCTTAACCTTTGATATGAAAATGTCTGCAATTCACTGTTATTAGTGCATGGGCACATCATTCCCATTAGGCAGTGAGGTATTGCCTGGAGCAGGATCCATCTGCTTCCAGTCATAAAGCAGGATTTGCTTCACGCTGGAGCCAACTGCCACTCCGATATTCCATACACCCATAGATGCTATGAGACTGCCTGTGCCCTTTCTGCACTCACACATCTCTTGCCTTTGTTATCTATAAATGGCAATTTCTACTGGAGGGCAGTTTAGCTGCTATGACATGCTTTCCACCGACTGCCTCTGTTTTACTTTCAGACCTTATATAAATGCATTTTGATGTTGTTATTTGTTGTTGTTTTTTGGGAGTTTTTTTCCGTGTTCATTGAATTTTACATCATTCTGTTTGAGTTTTTTTTTTTTTTTTTTTTACGTTGACTAAATACTTGCTTTAGAGAAAGAGACACCACTTCGGTGTGTCCCAGCTGAGGGATGCTGCTCCTCTGGATACAGTGCTGGCCTTTCCGAGCTGACTAGGGAGAAAGCCCGGGATGCGGCGGGGGGAGCATCGCTGCCTTCGGGAGGGAGCTGCAGGGCCGCCTTTCCCGGGGCTGCAGCGCCCTCTCCTGGCGCGCCGCCACCCGGGAGCCGCGGAGTGCGGGGGGGAAGCGCCCTCGGAATTCATCGACCACCCCAAGGCAGCCCACGCTTGGAAGGGCGGCCGGCTCTGAGCAGAGGCAGTCAGGCTCCCCTCGGAAAATGACTGCTGAAGGTGTCAGCAATTTAAATCATAGAGAATGCTTACGTGCGTAAAAGCTTTAAAATATAGAACTTGAAAATAGCCACGCAATTGTAAATTTGAAGCAAACAACAAAAAGTACCGAGGAGATAAGGTGTTATTTTAAAACTACTGAAGATAAAACTGCAAAGTTATGAATGAGGACATTTGGCCTAATGAAGTATGAAAAACTAATGAGGTCCAGGAGCATTAAACCAGGCTTGTAAAGAATTTCAGTAATCATTACTGATGCTAAAACTTACTACTAATGTTACTGAGTTTCCACGAGGACTGTTTGGTGAAGTTTATCAGAAAAAGGAGCCGACAGCAGGGCTATCTGTGTATAAATACACAGATTCACAGAGAGGGTAGCACAAGGGTCAGGTTGCTTCTTTCTGGCTTAGGATATTTAGTATTCAAGAGATATTTCAAAACAGCTTTGCCTCTCTCTCTCTGCTACTTTCTAATTAAAGCACAGATAGAAGCTTTCATAGAACCTAAAGACACAGAAGGTGGGAAAGACAATTTAGCCTTTCGTATCTCATCTTTAACACTTCATTTATTACTAAATATCCTCTATTTTTAAATGACCCGGGTCTTCTGCAACAGCAGCCTTCCCCACGGCCGGAGGGGCTCGCAGGGATTCATCACGCCGGTGACAGCGAGTGCAGAGCACTCGTGGCAGGACATTGTGCTGCCATCTGTAACACCCTGGCTGGAGAGCAACCTCAGCATTCCCCCTCCTCCCTAAAAAGCTGGTACGTAGTGCAGATGTTGGGAGCTGGGGCCCTGAGCACGCTGACCCTGCTGCTGCTCAGAGGGCTCCCTGCCAGCTGATTAATGGGGCAGCGTTAATGTCAGCTGCCGTGCTGACCACAGGGCCGGGATGGTGGCCTGAGTCTCAGCTGAGCACCAGGAGAGGTAAATGCAGCTCCCAGGAGAGGCACAATTTCCTACAATCACGGGCTGTCTCTATAACTGCATTTTCAGCTTCTTACATGGAAAAAAGAAATAAAGAAGATTTGGTATTCTATCTTCCTTTCACTCAGCTCAACAAGGCACCATCAAGCTGAGGTATGATCTCCTCTTTCTTCTCACCAAAAATTAGCACCCACGCTAAAAGCCTGAACTTGAGCAAAAGAGCAAGCAACAGAAACTACATCCAACCCCCTGGGAGTTTGGAAAAGCTGGTAATACAGTCAAACTTTCAACTGACTTTAATGCAATTTCAGTCAAGACCTTTTCTGCACTTCAACACATCCATCTCCACGTGAACACCACGGTTTGGCAGAGCTTGATGAAAAGAGACAGATCTATTCAAAGCTGATTACAACTTCTGTTTCAATCTGGAAACAAGAGTGGTTTGCACTTCCCGTGGTTTTTGAAGGGGCTGTTACATATACCTAAACCCCTTACATTTAAGAAAGTTGTAACAAGCCAAAGTGACTCAGTTCCTTATAGTAATGGGACATCTTACTGACACTGCGAGGTTTTTTAAGCCTTTTCTTTTTTCTTCCTTCCACTCTTTATTTAAAAACTTGCAGTCTCCACTGTTTTACTGCAAAAACTGTTTGTAAAGCAAGAATTGTGCTGATCGCATCAAAACTCAATAATATAACTTGTTTTTCCATTATTAGCACCATCTGAGCCTGTTGAAAGCCTTAACCAGGGCTTTAATTTTTCCACAGAGAGCTTTAAATTAATTAGTGGTTTACATGCTAACAAAGAATCTGATACATTCATAAATCAATCTAATGCAGAAGGATTACCGGAGGGTGGAAACCTATTCAGTGGGGACCTCACATTCACTTAACATAGTGTGTTTTCAACAAAAGGGTGCAGGTGTGGAATAGACGGGTACCAGGAAGAGCCCATGATAATCACTTTGCATCACTTAAAGTCGCAGCAGGACACATGGTAAATCAGAGCCTAGGGCCCACCCCAAGTGAAAAAAACATGTAGATATAAAAGGCAATATCATCCCACTTTAACCTTCACTGTTAAGTTGCCAGAGTGGTACAATTTCTTTTATGTATGTTACAGGCCAGTGAACTATTGCATAACAGTCAAATTAAAGGACCTGGATGGGAAGAACAAACTAACAAAACTGTATAAGACAGATACAGATATTTAAAAAAGAGTTAACAATTTTTTCTGGGTAACTATTAAATAAAGCCAAGTTATCAAAACATGATGTCATTATGCATACTTGTGGTTCATTTTAGGCTTTTAAACTAGTTTCTGCTAAAATAACATGCTGCCACAAAAACTCTGCCATGTAAGTGTGGCAGCATTTTTCTCATGTTTTTCCTAACCTGGCACTATTCTCTGTTAAGAAAATTTCACAAACTTTTCCTGGTCATGTTTTGTGTCCAAAGGTGCAAAGTTATGCACTTCAAAGATAAAAAAAAATACTTTGATGACTAATGTGGTTTTCAGTCTTCAGCATGTTTTGAAATAAACTTGTGATTTGCTTTGAAAGCTGTTAATTTTAATAATGGGATCTCTGTCACTACAGACACCTGCACAGTCCCCACCAAATGCAGTGAGAAGTGTACACAGATGAACTGATCATCTCCTTTTCCTTTACAAAGAGTCATCCTTTATGAGTCAGAAGAGACATGACTAAGAAAATTGTAAACATGCACACTATGAAATTAAAGACCGTGAGTGACAGAAGAGCCAAACAGCAGTCCTGGTTCAGTGCTGCTGAAACTTCCAAGGGATGGACTGGTAGTAAGAAATTCTGCATTTAACAATGAACAATCAATATTTACTGATGGTGGGTTCATAAAATGAAGAAACCTGAGCAGTTGTCAGGTATTCAGCCTGAATTATTCAGTTCACAATTAAAGTAAGTCATAAATGCATACTCCATCCAATATATGAGGTATCAGATTTTCCATACAACCATAGGGAAATAACATACTACAAGATTACTCGTATTTTTTTTTGTGATAAACATTTATCTTGAAATTAAGTGTCTTCATTTCATGCTCTGTAGTACCTTCCAGTAACAAATCAGTCAGGAAAACTGTAACTCTGGGACACATCAAAAGCTCAGTTCTTTTGGGGAGCACTGTGGGTCCCACACACTGGTACCACACAGCACACACTGCCTGAGCTTCAGCCTCAGATAAACCTCTCCTCATAAACATGCATTTCATCATCACCCACCAGATGTTATTTATACAGATGCACAGACCCATTCCTTGGGCAAAGACACCATGGTGTAAGTAGCTTCTAAAGCACGTGCTTTGTGTTTGTTGGTCATTGGTTTTATGTACACGCAGTGGTTCCTGGGGTGCTGGGTGAGCCCAAGTGGGAAGGACAGGGAAAATCAACTGCACTACATCCTTCCAGCACATACAGGGACAGGGCACACACAGTCCCTGCTCTCTGACTCTGCTCACCCTAAAAGTGAGTGTGGCTTACATAAAGCAGTCACCTCTACTCTAGTGACCAATCTGCGACAGCAAAACCCAACAATTTTTTATTTTTAAATAAGCAGGAAATGCTAGCAGGTATTACACGAGGTGCCACCCTGCCGAAGGCTTGTGTGATGCCCTGCACAGCTCCCGGGATGCAGGGCAGCTCCCTGCCCTGCTTCACACTGCCAGAACTGCTCTCCACGACACCGAGCAAGGCACTGGAGGTGGCACTAAAGGTGCCATGTGCTGTCACCTGTGCCCTTCCATAGTGAAGGAGCTGGTCCCGGGAAAACCTTCGTGCCAATCTAACCAGCGCAACAAACAGAACGAAAATGGGAGCGAGTAAAGGCGATTAGCTAATTAGCGACTAAATGAAGCTGTGGCCTGCCACTGGTAGGGAGGCTGCGGGGGTGCCACTCCTTTGATCCCGAGTGGCAGCCGGTGACAGCACGGCCCTCGGGCTCCCCGGGGCTGGCCGGTGGCCCTGCCCAGCCCGCTCGCCCCGGGGATGTGCATCCCACCAAAAAGAGCAGCACATGGGCTGGGCACCCTGTGGGCAGGCTGCTGGCAGCCCCCGCTGCTCCGGAGGGAGCCCCGCCGCTTGCCAAAGGCTTGCTGGCTCAGAATCCCTCGCCGAAATTTCGCTGTGAATGTTTGCAAAGTATCTGCCCCAAAGCCAGCATGTGCAGCCCGCCCCGGGAACGCAGCTACACGACTTTCTTCATCCCTGGCCTCCCCTGGGTTCAGGTACTCCAGCCCCCGGACCCTTGCTGCTCTCACACTCCTCACAGCCCCGCAAGTTCATTAATGTTCATTAATGACTGCTGTGTTTCATATTAAAATCACCAGCTCTGAGACACAAAGGACTTTCCATACATCAACTGCTTCAAAGCAATCGTCTCTACAGGCGTGCTGGCTGCCGGCTCTGGTTGCAGGATAATTGTGGATATTACCCCTCAGGGAAGAGGAGAAAAACTGCCCAGTATTTACCCTGGGGGAAGACTGCACCCCCAGAGGGCTACCTGTCAGCTCTTAATGGGTTACAACACTTGGCCTCTCAACAAATTATACAAAATTACACCCTGGTTAGCACGGAGAAGTGATCCATCTCACAGGCGTAAGAAGAGCCTAACAGTCTAGAGAGGAGAGCACAAGATAGGTGCACACACCCAAAGCCTTACCAGCTTTAGAAGGTTAATCAGCATTGCTCATTTCATATAGCCTTGGATTATCCCACTAAGTATATTTTACACTCAATATATTATATTACTGCTATGCCTCCGAGGGAATGCTAGTTAAAAAAAAAATTAAAGGAAATATTTCAAGTAGAGTAAACAGCTCTTCACAGATTTTGACATTTATTTACACTGAAAACTAAAATGCAGTTGCAAATCCAATGCCTGATCTTTGCCATTCTTCCTCAGGCAAAATTCCTCCTAGAGGCAGCAGGAGCTTTATCTCAGTCACAGACTTTTGGATTGCAACTTTACCTGATAAAAGTTTGTTCCTCAGTTCCTCTGGGACTTCTGTGCCAATTCACACAGATTACCCACAGGCCAGGCTTCCCAACTGCTTAAAACCCAACAGAAAGTCTCCTTGTGGCCCACCCAGCCACGCTGCAGACCCCAAGGGCAGGAACATTGGGGTGGTGTTGGGATGGGAGAGGGCAGTGGCTCCCACAGCTGAGCTGGGCACATCTGGGGCCATAGTGAGAGCAGTAGATTCAGGGCTGGCTTCCCCCACCTGTCACTTAAGTCTCTCCAAATCTCACATCATTGTATTAATCGCTAAGGATTTATAAATGGCTCTTATTGGGGGCAGGTGGGATTTCAAGGACTCTGCATCACACAGTTCACAGAGCATCCCAGAAACCTTCTACAGCTGCTCCCCACTAAATTAAACAAACTTGGGACCAAAGTCTTTCACAGCCAACTGTGCAACTCACTCAGATCAGTGGTATTTCCATGTATGTTCAAGGGGACAGTTTGGGTCTGAAGGTTTTTGAATAGGTCTGCTTTATCCCATGGAAGCTTAAGACATTTTATCTGACGATAGGGACAAACAAACTCTTTAACAGATGGGAGCAGTTCCTCAGATATTAAGTAATTAAGCACACTCAGCACATGTTGGCTCCTAAAGAAAATTGTTTTGAAGAGATAAGGCACTCTATAAATTGAGGTTTGCAGTCAACCAAAAATCTGCCATTTCATCTTTTGCTCACAAGGCTAATCTCATGAATTGGTACATGAAAAATGAGGATACAAGGAGCACTACATGATTTACAAAATTATCAGATTGAGGGGTTCTTTTAAGCTTCCATGCTTGTGTTCTTCCATTTTTCTGTGGTTCGCTGAGATTTAATAGGCAAGTAAACTGACTGCTTTTCCATCAGAAATTGCCTTTCTGGGCCTGCCTCGCTTCCAATTCCAGTAAGGACCATCAGCAGAAAAATGAAGCAGCTTTTCTCTATCATCCTGGCTTCTCCAAGGAAGCAAAGCCTTGAGTTTCTTCACATTTATGAATACATCATTGGCAACCCTTTGTTGTGTCCAAGACAGCCTTGATGCTCTGGTGACCACCTCCAGCCAGACCAAACATGCCTGAAGCAGTAAGACAACAATGGCAAAGCAGTGAGTAGGCACAGCTTACCATGGCTCCTTCGCTCTTACTCTGGGCAACTTCCCGCTGCAACCGAGCCATAGACAGCTTCTCCCTATGGAAAGAAAAGCCTGTGAATAGCAGTTCATTTGCCACTGCTTTCCCCATTGGGGCAGCATTCCTGCACATCGCTGGGGTAACCCCCAGCAGGCCTCGCTCTCCTCCCCATGTTCCCCTGCAGTACTGAGTGGCTGCATTATTGTTTCATTTCGTGGCAATTTGACAGAGCTGTCAATAAATCAGCTGAATCCAAACATCATTTGCTTCATTCAAACAACAAAGTAGCTCATCATGCTGGTGATATGGAAACAGACCGTGCTAATCAGATTGTGTTATTTATTTTCCTATAGCCCTGCCCATCAGCTTTATTCTGCACCACATTAACACATGCCAGAAGGCTGTTGCATCATCAATAAATATACGCATAAAGTTGAAAATAAAACCATCTATTCTATAACTAAACACAATGTGATACATTTTGCAGATATTGAATTATTAGATTTTTTTTTTTAATTAGCCTTTTTTCATATAAGATCCTTACAAAAATGTTTGGCTTGACTCAACTAATAATTAACTTGTTTAATTAAGCATTTGGCAACCACAACACATTTTCAAGTACACTGAAAAGTTGTAAGAAAGGAATGAAAAGTAGTGATTAGCATACATAGAAAAGGAAAGATAATTTCCCATTGTATGGGCTGGGGAAACTCCATCCCCCAAAAACCCACAAAGGCATCAAGCCAGGGCAGAAGTAATACATAGGCTCTGTAAATTCTCCTATCATTGACTGGGCCACTCTCATCCAACATGGAAAATAACTGCTCTATGGTATTTTATTCCCAACTGTGCAAAAAAAAAAAAGTAGCCTTTAAACCATTTCTCAGGAACCATTTCTGATGAGGAAAATCTGAGTATGCCTGCCTAATTCCTGTGGAATGACAGCACTCCCATCACTCAGCCACAGCTCAGTGTATGCCTGGGTCACTACACCAGTCCCCCTCTCCATTTCAGCAGAAGATGTGGTATTTAAGCTGAGTCTCCCTGCTGGTCACCTGCCCCCACATGTTTGCTGCACCCCTCAGCATTCCCTGCACAACCGACAGTCGTGGTTATCAGATTAGCACCAAGCATTGCCAAAATCCTCATCTGTAAACAGGGATGATGCTGAAACCACGGAATATCAGCAAAAGTTGAAGACAATACAACCACAGCCCTGTAGAAGTTGGGTTTGTGCTCTCCAGCATGGTATCAAGATTTTTGCACATGTGAAAAATTGTGGAAAATTGAGAAGTGGCATTAGTCCAGCAGTGAGAGCCTTAACACAGGTGTCCTAAACACAGCTTCTAAAAGACACATACCACTTCCCCCCTTTCTTGCTCAGATACTATCACAGGCAAATTACAAAACTGGTTAATCCTATTTTAAGGATTTAGTTCATCTGCTGGAAATAGCCCCTCGCATTTTTGCACTGCTTCAGTGCCCTAATATGTTCTAGTGGAAAAAGCAAGTATTCCCTTTGAGGAGGTTTTGACCTTTTAATTGCAAAACAAATGCCTAAAGATATTTTATGAGAAAATATGCGGGGGGTGGGGAGAGAATAAACAAACAAACCCCCCCACAAACCACTCCTCCATACACTCCCTGCCAGTGGTCTGGAGAGATTTATTTAGCTATGCCTCCTACATCAGGAATACTCCTACTTCCCTCTCTCCATGTTAACTCTAACATGGAATCAGTTCCACGTTTCTGGAATTTTATTAGAGTAAATTCCACTAAAGGTCCATTCACAAAGAAGGCTTCTCCAACAATGCCAGGTCCTCCTTGTCTGGGTTAGGATCCCTGATGAGATTCAGAAAGGGTTTTCTCAGCAATTTTCCCAATGAAGGACAGCAAAGATAGGCATTCTCAAACTGTGTTTGTAACACTGCTGCTGTTCAGAACAGAACCACTTTTCAATAGCAGGAAATGAAAAAGAAACCAGCCTGTCGTGTAGATGAGGGCAAAAAGAACACCATAGTGGGTACAGATGAGCCATTTGTTCCAACAGTGGCTACAAACAGTCAGCTTGGAGGCAAGCAAACTCCATGCTCCCCTTCCTCCCTCCCACCTGCATTCCCCAGGTGAAGGAGCTGTGCCCTCACAGCCAGCCCATGCAGATGGTTACCCTGCTCTGGGCAGGACGTGGGGCAGCAGCTCAGCGTGCCTGGGGACCACAGTCAGCCCCGAGGCTGCTGCAGGGAGCTCTGTTGGTGATGCCCGCAGCCCACGGCCCGCAGTGAGCCATTCCCACCACCTCTACACAAACACGGGCCGGTGGGGTGGGCAAGGAATGCAGCCAGACTCCTTTACAAGCCAACAGCATCTAAAATAAATTTACAGTGTTGGAAGTTTTCATATGAGATAGATAACGGGAGGGAGCAAGGACCTTCATGTCTAAGGATGACCAGATAAACCCTCTGGTTATTATCCACCATCCCAGCCAATTCTGCTTAAGGCAGCACCTTCAGTACTCTCAGCCCCCATTTCTAACATGGTGTTACAACTGAATACACATTTTACTATGATTGAGCTGCAAAAATAATAAGATTTTAGCTGGTTTAGCCTTTCAGATGTTTCAAATGCAAAGAACATTTGACATGCAGCTTCAAAGTTAATCTCATTTTTTTTAATCTTTGTTTTTGAGCAGGAAAAAACAGTAGCATCACATTGTTGCTCTATGATTTTATTTATTTTTAATCAAGCATGTTTCATCCTTATAGCATGATTAATTAACAAAGTTAATTAGCAACTACAGGCAACCTGCAAGGAAACAAAATCTTCTCAGGGGATTTAAACAATTAAAATATGTTCATTGAGAAGGTCTCATGTTCTCTTTTGAAAAACCTCCAAATGATAAAAGGTTTACAAAAATGCTCTTTGAAAGCACAGTTTATGCTCTTAGGTTTGAATATTTGTATTGTAAGTGGCAAAATTCCCAGCCAAGGACTTTGCAAAGAAATAATTAAAGAAGCCAAACAAAGATTCAATTATATCCTTTCCAGATGGAACCAAGCACACAAGTAGTCAGTGTGTGGATGGAAGAAACATACATTTCAACTCTCAGTATCACTGGTAGATATTACAGTAACTTGTTCTAAAAAACAACAGTTTGAGGAAAGCCCATTTAGTCCAAGAAAAACATAAATGTGCTAAATAATTCTGCATATTCAGAACTCTCCTTAAACTAAAATTCTCCTTCACTCTCCTTTCCCACCAAGTTCAACTCATTCAACTCTGTATCAGATGGCAGGAGCAGCTCAGGGCTCCACCACAGAACCCCACTGCTCGAGCCTCTCCCCATCCACAAGGACAAAGGCAGGGAAGTCAATTCAGTCACAAGCCCCTACCTATCCCTAAACTCTGAACAAATGCTGATGCTCTTCCTGATGTGGTAACACATCCCCTCAGATCAAGCACCACAATAAAAGCTACACTGGGTACATGAAAGGCTCCATTTCCCTCAGTTGTTCTTTTTGTATTGCTACTGCACATTGATACAATAAACCCAGAAACTCTAGCAGTGTACTTCATCTTCTCCAACTTTGATCTTCATTTTTATTTGGAAAACTCTGATTCAGAAACTGTCAGATATAGGGCTCTGCATCTCCATCTAACAAAGAAAAATATTACTTAAATTAGCTTCTGAATAAAGTTAAAATATGCTGAAATATATCCAATTACCAAGACCACAGCTATTTAGAATCAGGATGTATTTTTAGTGGTAATTTTACTGTTTTAATGACGAAAAATATTATCTTTAATGAAGAACACAGTCAAGACTCAAAAAAAATGGGAAATATCTTAGAAACATCATCTGAAACTGAAGTTAATGCTTCAGCAAACATTAAGCCCCATGAAAACCTGGGAAGAGAAGGGCTCTATCCACCCTGATAGTGTCCTTTCCTGTCCTGATCAGCCCCACAACCTGCCAGCATGCATTGACAACATTTTCAACAAGTGTCAACATTGACACTTGAAGATTTAAAACCTTTCCTATTTTGTAAGTAAATTATTACTTCCCTACACAACAAAATTCAATAGGTGTGAAGCTCCCGAGTTACTCATTTGTTTCTCTACCTGCCTTTTTTTTTCATGAACAGGAATGTGTTTTCTTCATGTTTCATCCTGTCTTGGAAATTTTCACTCTGAAGCAATTTCATTTAGAAGCAATCAGTCCTGTACCACAAAGTGAAGCCCACCTTTTCTTGTAATTTTATAACTTTCACTATTTGAAAAGCCAGGGAATCACCACTGACAAAGTCAAACTTGGAAAATACCGTGAACATTTGTTTTATTGTTGGTGATTGTGGCCAAGCTATATTCCAGCAAGTCCTTCCATCCCTTCTAGAGGCTATTTTGGAGCAGAAAAATCCCAACTAAGTTTCCACTCTATACTATCACAGTGATATTCAGAAGGTGAATAAATATTTAGTTCTCATGGGGCAAAAGCAAACAGAAATGTGGCAGAGACTCAGAACTCAGATTTGCAAGGCCTCCCAAACCTCCTTGTGCCTTGTAACCACTCCTTGTCTACCGCCTACCAAAATTACTTCTCCATAATGCTTTTCCCCCCATATCATTACTTGTAGACACAGCATTGTCTTTCCAATGAACCAGAAGAAACCACAGCTAAACCCCACCACACATGGATTAAACCTAGCACGGCTCTGACAACTGACCCAGGGGCAGGGCGCTGGTTTGTGCAGAGAGACACAGTTTGTGCCCGGCTTCCCTCAGCTCTTGGTTTTCCAGGGAGGTTTCCTATCCGAGGGCTGACCAGGCTTGACCCCATTGAGTGGATGAGATCTGACAGGGAAAGGCCGAGGGTGGAATGGCTGCAGTGAACTCCTGTGCCTCTTTCAGCTCCGAAGGCGGCTGCGGCGCTCAGCGATGCCGCTTGCCCCGGCCGGCACCAACAGCGACCGCGCTCGCTGCTCCAGAAATGTCAGAGCACTGTGGAAGTGGGCTTTGAGAGCCTCAGTGCCTCAGCCAGATCTGGCAATAAAGGAGTCACCCTGCACAAAAAAATATTCATTGCAAATTTAAAGCTGAGCGAAGTACAGGCTTCATTTAACTACTTTTACAATAATTGGAAGGACTGGAGTTACAATAACAGAAGTACTAATGCTGTCAGGCAGAAGCAGGAAAGATAGCATGAGCCACCAGCAAGGAATAGTTCCCATTCACTGCTAATTTATTGGTAATAAAAGATAAGCCTACAGAAAATATAATTTACATTAAACTTCTATAAGATATGATTCTGCCAAAACCAGACAAGCGAAACAGGTAGTAACTTATTTAAACTGTATTTTCTTTGGGTGACACTAAAGCAAGGAAAAAAAAATTATAACTATAATCTAAAATAAGTATCAGCAATCCTCATGAGCTCCTCACTAATTTCCAGTGGATTTTCATGTACATTAATCTGAAGAAGTTCAAAGACAACAATCTAGTTACTTTCTAGAAGCATCCAAACAGGACAACAAATACAAAAGAAATGCCATGGAAGAAATCACAGGAGAACAGGTCAGAAAGGAGGAGGTGAAGAGAGGAACATCATGAGGGCAGAGCCTTCATTATAAAAGCAAAACCACTGTCTTTGGCTAAAAAGTCAGACAGTCATGGCGAAGAAATTAGAAAGGGAAGGTTATCAGGAGTCCATGGCAGATTATCCCCAAATTGTTTCCATGACAAATTACTCTCCCAGCACAGGCAGCCAAGGTCAGCCAGGCACCTGAACAGGGTAATAATTCCCCTCCTCTGAACATGAGCACAGGAACAGGCAGAGATGCACTTTCAACAGAAGCATCCTCTCTCACACTGGCAATCTTTACTATTTCATTGATGTTTATTGTTTTCAGCACTGAAATTATGAGTGTAAGACTGCATACTTTAATGATTCATTGGTATTTCAGACAACATTTAGAAGACATCTATTTATCTATAAATATATCTGTTTATCTATTTATTAAAGTTGGAGTGTCTTCCATTATTAGCACTGCCTCCACGATGCTGCCCACCTTTCAAATTTTGTACAGATTTAGGCAAAAAACATAGTTAAGGAGGTCTAGACCCAAAGTTTAAAACATGGGGGTTTTTTCTCTTGAACATCAAGATGGTTTTTAACCTTGGTGATGCAGAAAAACCAGTAGGTGAAGAGCAAAAGCTTTAGAAATACAGACCCTTAAATAATTTTCATTAGTAACTATGAAATAATTAGAAGGACAAGAAATAGAGCTACCAAGCAAGAGATGGTATCAACCATCACATCAATGCAGTTTCTTGACTAAGAAAAAAATAGGATAAATGTGATTTCTCCCCCATTAGACACTTATTCAGTTGTAGTATAAAAGACTAATGTCTGTGTGATACAATGCCAAATCATTGAGATAATTATGAATCATACCAAGCAATCATTTTACAAATCTCCTGGAACATCTCACTTTTTGACAATTATTCATGAGATTATGCATTCAACAGCAATTTTTTTCAGATAGATTCCTCTGAAGCCTTTCTTTTGGTCTGAGGTTCCAGACCAAAGAAGAAGAAAATTGGTGTGGGAAAAAATGATTTTTTTCCAGAGAGACAAAAATGGAGAGAAAAATCCATGCTTTTCTAACAATTTCTAAAGCCTACAGAGAGTAGTGAGAGATACTTACAGACTTCTTTTGAAAAACAGCCCAAACACAGGCAAGGGACTTACACCTGGCTATCCACCTGAATGCAACCTCCTCAAGTATGAACCATCAAAACCTGAGTGCCAAGAAACATCGAGTAAACAGCACCAGAATTCTGAACTCTGAAATGCTTGTAAAGTACAAGTTTTCACATTATGAATTAAATAGCCCATTCATTATGGAAACCTTGCATTTTTCAGAAAGCAAAGTAAAGATCTGTGCAGGGCCAAATCCTGCACAGATTTGCTCCCTGTTTAAACCTTTTGATTCAATATATCCCAGATAAACTACTAAAACCCACTGCTAAAAATAAATGAGCGCTGGATCCATCACACAAAATTTGTTATTACTAAAATTACTATTATTTGTTATGGTACATTAACCATAAACCTTATTGTCTCTGTTCTGAAATCCACACCTTAAAGTACAGAGCAAAAACAATTTGACAAATTCACACTGCTGTAGTTTGGAATTTCTTGATGTAAGTGACTGATTTATCAATTTGTTACATTAACAGTATTTATATTTAATGCTGTATTATTTCTGCCAATAAGTTGCAATCCAAGAAGCATACAGTGGGAACTTGTACAATTAGGCAAGCTGCCAAGTTCTCGAAGAATTATCATCACTGAAAACCTTGATGTTCAAACAGGCAAAAAAGAAGGAAAGGACTAACAAAAGTCAGTTTGGAATATTAATTCAGCAAAAGAAAATTTTACATGACAATATAGGCAGCTGTTGCACTGCTAGTAATTCTAGAAGAATTGCTTGCTCTTTTTTCCAGGTGCTAGTTTAAAAAAATATTTTACACTAAGGAAAGCATGTTGAATCAAAGCCATTAAATGGTACCAAATTTCTTCCTGAGAATCCTTTATCAGCATGAGGCCTACAGTTTGCACTTTTCTAATTAAATCATACAGCAGTGTTAATCTGCTTTGTGATGACATCCTCAGAGCCACCACATTATTCTTATGACCTTCTCCAGTCCAGGTGAGTGTGAAAAGCAAACTGTCCCTCTGGTACATGACATTCACCTGATCTCCCTCAGCAGCATATGGTCCAGGAGCTCCATTTCTTTAAGTGGGATGATAAGACCATACAACAGGTTGCTCAAAACTTCCCAGCTTAGCTTAAAAGTGCAGTTGAGTTCAAAGTGGGTTAAGAAAGAGGCACAGGGTCATTGCTACATGAAAGTCTGGCCCATGGAGAAAGACAAAAGTGTAAATCGCCACCTTTTAATCCCTCTTATTCCCAACACACACAAACTGCCACTCTTCATTTCACATGCCCACAAGATGCTTTTTTGGTCCTAATCCCCCAAAACACCTGCTCTCTTTGCTAGAAGTACCAAAGCTGATGACACTGGGCTGTTTAGGAGAGCTGACACGGGCCTGGCAACACATCAGTCACCAACACAAGGAAGGTGCTGCTGAAGCAGATGTAGCTTCTAAATGGTTTTTATTTCTCTGAATTGGTGACACTGAAAGCAACAGCAGAGATGTGAATGGAGAACCTCTGCCTATAGAACTATCAGAAGATTATTTTTTTAATGCTCATTCAAGAAAGAAGAGACAGAGAAAGGACCAGATAGGAACCACCCTGTGTAAGGCCAGCTCTCCCATCTTGCCTGCCCTGAACATGTCGTTCAGCACTTCTGCTTTATTCCAGATTTCAGGGCAGCCTACAGCTGTAGGTCGTGCACAGCATTCCTGTTAGGGCACACAGAGCTGTTCCTCCTCAGTGCCACTGCTCTTAGCAGTGTGTCCCAGCTTGTGAGTGTGCAAGTTCTCATCTCTCCTCTTGCTGTTCAGTTTTAATCTGGCTCAAGCCATTCTTTAGACTAGATGGAGTCTCAGTTTGTGTGTTTCTGGTTGGGGTGTTATGGATGGTTTGCAGTATCAGATCCTTATAGCCTACAGATTTATACCATTTTTATTGTATTGTTTACTTGTGTTAGTTTTGGGGGTTTTTTCTTAAGTAAATATTTGGAATCCAGAAGATATCTATCTCCTGCTATGTGATGAATTCTTTTGGTTTGTGACCCAAACCCCTTCAGCCATTCCTAGCAGAAGTGAATTATTTTTTTCACTGAGCCTGGATGTTAACATAACCTTGGAAAATGAAAAACAAAGGAAGAAAAAAGCAAACAAGGTTTTCTTTTTGCAAAGGACTTGAAAGTTGAGCTAACAAATCCCCCCAATCACTTTTCCTCATATATATTTTTTCTCTGGAGATTTGACACATGGAGATGATGTGCTGTGGAAATTCTTTTGAAAGGACATGCATTTCCCTAAGGGGTTTTTAATGAGAATTTATTGCTCATGAAAGATTCAGGATTGGCAGCACTTCAGTCTTCAGTTAATGATCTTTTGTTTATTAACATAAAATGCATCACACTTAACAGGAGTGTAACTTTCCCAACCAATGCATCAAAGCACAAAAGAATTCTCACTCCTTCTGTCTTATTCCCTGAGGCTGTCTGAGAGGGTGTTAGCTGAAATTTATATGGCTGTCCCCTATGAAAATGAAGTCAGAACTCTTGTTTCACGTAAAGCTGAAAATCACAGAAACATTTTTTCATAACCAAAATTACCCAGACATAAACAGCAAGAAATGTCAGTACACTACTATGACTCCTTACAGTGCCTGTTCCTTCCACACAAACCTTTTACCAGAACCAGAAGGTCTTTGCTTAGTCCTAATCCTGATTACTTTCACATTCTGTGGGTAACGTTCATGCAAAGTGCTGATTCCACATCCTGACAGTAAATTACCATCTTTAGAAAATGAACAAATTTGCAAAGAGTGATGAAGACTATAGGCAACAGGGTCTGTAAATCAGAGTTCCCAGAAACACACCTCTAAGTGGCCTCTTGTATTTTTAAGGAAATAAAAAGGCAGAAATACATTTCTTAAAAAAAAAAAAAAATAAATCCAACACTGAAGGAATATGGGTGTAAGGCACAAACCCCAAATTCATTGTTCTGGTACTAAGCTCAACCAAATTCCTAGATCCCACTGCTTTCTTCATAACCAGCTTTCCTTCAGCTCTGCCCAAGAGATACACCCAGTTCTCAGTGGTTTCTGAGAATGTTTAGAAATGTTTTCCTCCCTGCTCTCCACAAAGCCTTTCCTTTTTGCTCTTACAGTTCAAAGCAGATACCTGATTTTGCTTCATTACTGGTTGACTTCTTACCTCTGTTTTCCACTCCTTTGTTCCCAGATCATCACAACAATTCCTGTTATTCTTTTTAATCTCTCTTTAAAGGAAGGTGTTACACAGTATGATTTGTTTCTATCCATCCAGAAAGCCCACAGCATGAGAACTTCTGGTTTTCTTAACAGGCTGCATTTGCTTTTTCTCTCTGAGCTATATTTATTGCAAACTCTGTAACCTTCCAAATGTCACTCATCTCCTGTTCGAACTGAATACTGAAATAACTTGAAAAAAACATGATAAGAAACAAGACCAAAGTGATTTCATGCTTTGCTCACTTTGCTCACAACCCTCTCTCTTTTTTTGTTTTGCATTTACACAATTGTTCAGTACTTAGATATTCTGATACAAATCACTAACAAATCTGCAGTGACCTTCCACTCGCAGAGAAAACACAGAAAAGGATCAAGCCTGGTCAGAAAGTCCTTTTCTTTACTGAATAAATTGTTTCCTTTTTGTTTTTTTCTTGTAATCTCACTTTGCACCCTCAAGGATACTGTTCTGGTAAGATCCAGAAATACTGCTCAGACAGATGGAAATGTTTCACTGGGAACCATCTCCATTTTGAGGCCAAAGCAGCTGAAACTCAGATCAGGCCCCTGGAGTAATTTTTTCTGTTGTTCATCACTGCTCTCCTCTGAGAGCTAAAAGAGAATTTCTTCTCCCATCATTTTACAGAAAATCAAATAATCTGAACAGTGAGATTACACTTTTGGATACAGCACTTTTGATACAGCCCCTGCAGGTGCCTTCCAACAGGACTCAGCAAGTGGCAGATAAAATAAATGAAATAATTTTTTTCTGAGAGCATTTCTTAACTGTCTACATCAAACATATTTAAGATTTACCAACAGGCAAAAATTGCCACTTAGTTTTCAGTTTCAGAAATGTGATCATGTTTATTGAATGCAAAAATTTTGAAAGAGAAGGCAATTCAGACTTTCCTATAAATTTCTATGGACTTGGGTAAACTACTAGAGCTACTAGTTTTGTGAAGAGAAAAACAGATGAAAGCTAATAAGAAGAACCTTTTTTATTTTTAAATTTAAAGTGATGGCGTAACAAACTGCCTCAGAAAAAGTTATAATCTGCTGGACTTCCCCCAGTCCTCCCCCAGGCTAAGGAACGTGTTTCAGTGTGCTTTAAACAAAATAATGTTCTCTACACCATGTCTAACCATGCTGGAAACAAAACAAACAGCATGTTGAAAATCACTTTGAAGTATCCTTCAGTAACCCAACACATGAATTCATATTCATGCAGCCTTACAGCAATAAAAACAGTTCCATGCTAATGATATAATTGTTTCTTCTATCATTCTGTCTATAAAAGAAGACTAGATAAAGTCAAAGGCAGTGGCCTCTGGCTGATTATGTGTTTTGACAAATTAGATGATTTAACTGAAACCTCAAACCCAAGCTTTGCTGTCTCAGTAGACCTAGAAGAGGAGAAGAGCAGCTTTGCTTTTGAAAGGACGTGGCTCTGCAGGGACCTCAGCCCAGGCTGAGAGTGCTCCTCCAAGAGCAGTGTTTGTACTGAGCACACAGCCCTGCACACAGCCCAATTCCAACAGAGAAATTACAGTTGTCACTTTAAATAATGGAAGCAGCATATAGCAATATATGCAAAATGCTTTCCAACATGTTCAAGTAGAGATGCAGAAACTAAGTTATCAATGACAGTTTTACCACATAATATACCAGTGTAACACTTAACAACACCTAAAATGAAATCCAGATGTATCAGTGGGGCAATGGCAGTATTTGTATATTTATGAAGCTGTTTAAATTCACATACAGTCAAGTCACAACCAGAAATAAAACAGGGAAGACTGAATTGCAACAGGCACAAGATCCATGTGTGTTGCTCAAGTTTTACTGAGCTCAGACAAAAAACTCAACAAGTGGTGCCCTGAACTTCTCCAATATAACATCTTCAAGCTCTGCTCTCTGAATATTAAATGACAAAACATTATCAGGTGAAAGCAGAGTATTATCTATCGTTCCAATTAGTGCAGCTCAACAAAGCTGGCCCAGAACTGCTACTTAGAACTTTTCCAGATGTGACTGAAAATGCTATTACAAAGAGTGTCCTGTCATCCTTTTAGAAGTAAACACAATCTAAAACAATAGCTTTCTATTAAAACCTGAATCAGGGAAGCAAACACCTTCAAGAAATGCCAGACAAACTAAACCCTCTTGGGGCATTTTAAATCATTTTCCCCAAAGACAGCCAGCTCTGTTCTGAGAATGAGGCCAGCTCCTCAGAGCTCAAATAGCATCAACTTCAATGGAAGTTCAACTTCAGCAAACAAAACAAGTAATTTAAAAGATACGGATGAATAAGGATTAAGATGTGTTAGTGTTTGGGCACTTCCAAACATATTAAATGTATATTAAGAAATACTAACTGTCTGAAGTATTAAAATGGGAATGCTTTCTGCAGTTCAAATGTCAACCAGACACTTAGGCAATTCCACATTTCTCCAGTTTCAGCAATAAATACCATGTTTTGAAATCATTTAATGTTTGAATAAAGCTCTTTGCCATTTTTCACAGCAGATGTATTGTATCTGGGTAATGAACTGTGCTCTGAAATAAATTATTACAGCCATCACCACAGCCAGCTACATCACCTTTGGCAGAAAGCAAAGTAAAAATCACACAGTGCTCACATAGCATCATCACAAGTATTACTTCATTTAGAGAAACAGGAAAAGCTCCATTTCAAATCAAGGTATTGTTTATTTCAAAATTCAATTCCCCAGTCAAAAGCTGTAACAAGAAAATAAATCCAATGAAGGGCATTTTCCAATTAAGTAAGTGATCCTAATCTTGATTTTAAGTTACTTTGATATTAGAGATCATAAAGTAGACCACACTTTTAAGTATCCACATTATTAGAGTAGGAATTAAAACAGACACATATAAAATAGGTAATTAATTTCGTAGGTAAATCTCCTGCATCATGGTCATGCCTTCAGCATACAAAATCAAAACATCTGACAGAAAATTCATAGATGGGTACCCTGAGGTTTTTCTGCTTAAACCTAAGGTTTCCCTTTAATTCCATGCCTTATTTTAATAATAAAAGGGTCAGAATGAGTCTGCAACAAGCACCTACAGTAACATCCACTCCCCCCAATGACCAACGATTTTCTTAGAGAAAGCCAACAGAAGTGACCTCCTCCACAGCCAAGGCTCATTAGCAAAATTGTAACTGCAGCTCTTCAGTGTTGTACAAGAGTGCATAAAAAGCTGAAAGTACTTGTCTCTACAGAATATATGTTACTAATGGTCTAAGTTGTTATACAGGTGGTCAGGGGATCGATATCTAAGAGATATTTGGGTCCACTTTCCTTCCCCAAAGTCCCCGAAGCAGAAGGGAATTGCTTCTCCCTTTTCACCAGGCTGCAAGAACCAGCAGGCTTTGATACGCTAAGATACTTCCATGTTGACATATTTTCCTTAACAAGATATTGTCTTAATTAGTTTCATCTGCCATTTGGAGGTTATCTAGAAGACAAGTTAAGGATTTTTTTAGTGAAGCAGAAAAAGCCCATATGTTTTTAGGTTGCGTATTATTCTTTATTATAAAACTAGTACCTGCTCATTACTGCAAATCCTACAAAAGCAGTTTTCAGAGCTGACACTGAAAGCTGTTATCATCTAATTTCACGTGGAAATGAAATGCTAGGATATTTTTCTGCACAAAAACTCCACATATTCATCCCTTCATCAAATGTTTTTGGTGAGAAGGCATGACCCAGACACAGAGGTGTTGCCTTGCCCCACTGATGGCTCTGGCCACAAAGGCAAAGCCTTACAGCAGTAGCTCTTCCCTGCCTCTGTCTGCTAAGTTCTTGGCATCCACATTGTGTCCCAGTGTGTTAGATAATATAATACAGCCACAAGCTAAATTCAAAACTATTTTAGTTAGCATACTGCTGCTTTTTTCCCAGTCTCAGATAAAGACAAGGAAAGGATAGCAAAAGATAAACTCTTGAGGTACATAAGGTCTATCAACAGGTATTTTCCCTCAGCACTGTCTTATGAAAACATTATGAAAAACTGTACCTACATATAGACAGTGCTTCTGTATGCACCTATAAAAACTGTGGCTTTGTTTAAAAATCCCATGATTCCAATTTCTCAGTTGCAAGTGATAGATAGAGAAAACAGGTAGAGAATAATTTTTCTCTTCCCCTATACACAGATCATGTTCTACATGGTTTCCCAAAGACATATTTTCTTTAAAAGCAGCAATATTTCTAAAAGCATTCCCTGCAACAATAACAATCAACTTTTCTTTTACGAGCAAAATGTTTCTAAGTGCACACAAGTACTGATAGCCAAAAGTATTAATGAAGAAAAGTATTTAAAACCACTAGAAAATGATGCCCATCATACCAAGCAGTAATTTAACACTTTAAACAGGCAGCCAGATGGCTGGCTTCAGTCAGCCCATTTCCACTGACATGTATTTAATCAGCTGAGCTACCCCAGACAAACAACCAGCCTGGATTTCTAAGAGCAGGACAATGACGGAGTGGGATAGCTGGAGCTGCAGATCAGCAGGGTTTAGAAATTACTTCAGGCTGGGGCTGCCAGCCCTTGGCAAGCCAGAGACTCAGCCCCACTCCCTGGGCCAGCAGGACGACTCAGACACCTGCTGGAAGCCCCAGTGGCTCAGCAGGACCTGCAGGACATTCCTCCAGGGCCAGCCACAATCCCCCAGATGGGCTTTTAATTACAGACTGCTGCTCCAGCGCCTCCTGCCATCCTTCAATCCTTGGGCCCGAGCGCCAGCAGCCTCGGACGCACATCCCCTCTGCCAGTGCCCAGCTGGCCAGCCAAAAACCACACGGGGAGAGATTCACTGCAAAGGGAGGAGAAGAAAACAGTCCCTGCCACACAGCAAAATTTCCTCTGACTCTTCAGACTTCTGGTCTACTGATATCCTCTTCAGCAGAGACCTTCAGCCACTGTCACACTCTAACTGGACTTTTTAATTTAGGTTATAAATCTGCTCCTTCCTCAATGGTCAGAGGATTTTCCCAGGAATTTCCTGACCAACCACCAAATAGTCCCACTAAAGGCCAGAGCCATGCTTTAACCTATTTAACTGCACCCCCCCCAATGCCCATCCTCCTCTCTATGCCTGTATTAATTCCCTCCACATTCTCTCCTTCTGTATTTCCCCAAAGCACTCTGCCTTTCACTAGGATCTTAACACTGCTGAAGTCAAGTTCTCACCATTTCTAATACCTGTGTTTGGTGCTGGTTCTCCTAAGCAAACTTGGTTTGATCCTGAAGTCAATGACGATGGACAGAGCCATTCAGGAACATCTGTGTACTGTCCCTGGACATCCCATAAGAGGACAAACCTGGGGAGAGCCAACATCACAGTCTCCGAAGAGGTTAAAGCAGCTGGATCAGTAACTACAGAGAGCTGACAGAGCCCTCCTCTTCTTTTACACAAAATGAGAAAAGGTGTCATAAATTTTCACAAATTGCTCAAATATTACGATCTGAGTACTCAAATACTTATTTCTACCTCAGCACTCTACAGGAAATGTGCAGTTTGAGCTGATAATAGCACCACACTAATGACTCCCAGAGCCAGCCCCTCCTTTGAAACAACGTGCCTTGAGCCTCACTGCACAAAGCAATGAAGACATTACCCATGCCATCCCCAAGAAATAACCTCATACTCAATGCTCACTGTTACACAACATACTGCCCTAGTATTTACTGCCCTTTTTATGCTCTTCTATGCACAGAGGCACATAACATTGTCTTTATTTTAAACTAGTCAAAGTTTGAGAGCTTTCCTGAGAGACAAGGATCTTTTTTTCATTTCATTCTTAAAAGGAATTAGAAATCTAGATCACAACATCCAACAACAAACAACAGTGGAAGTCAGTTCCAGGCTTGCTTATTCTCAGAAACAAAGTTGAGCAGTCTCAGAACCTTGTCATTTGAGCATAGATTGCATTCTGGCATATCAGATGCTGCAGTAATGGGATTTTGTAAATCTGAAATGCATTTATATTGTGTACATAAAGAAATCTCTTGATGTTTTACTTAGTTCAATGCCCTTTTTCATCATATGTACCAACCCATGCCCCCCTGCGTTCAACAGCTAATAACCAATACATCTGATGAAAATTAATTGTCTTGACAGCTTGCATAAAAACTATAAAGGTGCAAAGGAAAAATGCTGTGGCAGCATTTTCTTTCTCTGTAGGACAGTAGCTATGGAAACTATCTTCAGAGGCCAACTGGCCGCCATCCCAGTGCAGCACAAAAAAAAATCAAAATGCTACTTTTAGAGGGTTAGTCAGTGGCACCAGTCGTAATTATCAACATCTACAACGTGGCTGCACATTAGCCACAGGAAAGTATTGGTTCATTTTGTTGGAAGCAAAGCTGATATGACATTATAGCACTATTACAGACCTGGATAATACAGAGCCTCATAAACTATCCTCATATTGATAATTATTAAGATAACCTGCCAAAAAGAGCATAAAACCATGTAAAAATAGACAGCTATCTAAAATATCAATGTGCAGACCATCCAATCTCCTAACAGAAAATATTTTATTACTTATTATGATAGAAATACTCAAGTAAATACTTGCACATGAAGAGAAAATCTCTAATCTTATTTAACTGCCACATTTCACAAACTGAAACTTGTCCTTTCTGAAGGTTTTATTCCATATAGCTAGCCTGAACAAAACCCGTGATTTCTAATACAGTCAGACAAAATCAACCTTTTTTTTTTATAAATGCTGAGAGATTGTGAAGGATTTTTCTCTGAACAGGTGAGATACAGAGGAGCCAGAGGTTCATTATTGCATGTGGCAGCTTTCAGCGACAGAAGAGTTCCTGTGGAACTGCAGTCACAGGCCATGGATGAGACTCAAATTTTTGAAGAAATATGTCTCCCATCCAGAACAGTATTCAAAAAGTAGGAAGATTTCAGTCCATAAGAAACTTATAAGGAAGAAAGCTGGAATATATGTACACCTCAAGTATGTAAACAATTCCACCATTACAGAGCTTGGTATTTCATTCAACCATACAGTTTTGTGACTCTGTGGTATTCTCTAGTGGATAATTTCTCTCACTGTGAATATCCTTCTCCAGTTTCTGTAGAAAACTCCTTCTCTGACACCAGCAATTCTTATTTACATGGTTTATGGAGACTACCCAGGTATGACAGAGTTACACAGACCAGATTTATGTTCAATCAAGAGCCAAATTCTCCCCAGTGCCACATTGTACTGGCTGGGTGTGGTCTGCTGGGGGCTGTGGAAATGGTACCTCTTGAAGGATTTGACTTGAAACCTTGGAACCTTGACACACACTGCAAAACCTGAGTGTCTGAGGCACTGGGCTGTCAGCCTGTTATCCTGGTAACCTCTGAGCACTCACAAATCAATGATGGCCTCATCCAAAAAAGTCTATGCCTATGCACAGAAAATAACTGAAAAATAAGGCATGTGCCTAAAATACAGGATATTTAGACAACTTTAAAATTCAGTTTAGCTCACAGATTGCCATCGCTGTTATTCACATATGTCTGTACCTCCATCCTGCTTTTTCCACTGAGAAGCTGTGATCCATCTCCTCCTCAGCCCACGAGGATCTGCCTGTAATGCTGGGACCCAGCAGGCTGGGGATTCACAGCAGGCTCTGCTGCTGCAGCCCCATTTCACCTGCTGAAGATCCTTTAACCCAACTACTCCACTGGCCAGCTCATTCCAAACTGAAGTGAAGCAGGCCATTTTCAGGCTCTTAAACCAATATGAACGACTATAAATAACAAGTAGGTCAAGACCACGTTTTCTCCTGCATTTTCTCTTGCTCACAACTAATGATCCAATTCTGACCCCTGCAGGTCCCTTGCCAGGTACAGCTGTCCCTTTGGGGTGGACAGGAGAGGTGGCACAACTCTCCAACAACAGCCCTGGGGAAAACCCAAACATTTTTCTCCAGTCACATTGGTCTGTGTCCTCGTAACCTTAGTCACAACCTTCAACAATCCTGCATATGAGAAATTATTTTCCACAGATGAAAATTTCTTTCTCTTATATAGGAAAGAAGATGTTTAAGCTGTATTTATTGAAGATTGACCAATACATACCTGTCCCTTATTTTTAATAAATTAGCAGTGTGGAGCAGCTTTCTCTATAAAGCAGTGGAGGCAGTCTCTCAGAAATATGTATTTACTTACACTACATATTAGAAAGTCAAAGAAATAAATTAAAGACCTTCAATGCAATCTTAATCCAAACTATTGCACTGGTTGACTGAGTGCCTCACCATTTGGAAAAGGAGCTTTCCCACATCCTATCCAGACCTCACTGACAGGATAATTTGTAATAGCACTGCAAAAGAAAAACAACAACCTGACAACAAAAAAGGACAAGTTTTCTGCAGGCAAAGAGAAAATCAGTACTGCTTCAAATAGGAAGAGAAACCCATCTGTAGGGCTGTGATTTCATCCTGTCATGTAGGAGCTCTGCATCTGAAATATTGGTTGGGATGACTGGAGGGAAGAAGATCATGACATGCTTAGATGCCCCAGTGTCATCAATAAATCCATGCTGGCTGGAACTATGGGTTTGATTTTAGATCTAACAACAGTTGTCATTAATTCATCTGTTACCTTTACATAGTTATATCAGCAGAAAATTATAGCAAAACACTCCAGAACTATTTATTACATGCCTCACACTGAGGTTTGATCCAGCTACTACTAAACAAACCAAGTTGCAGTTCAACTAACTTGGATCTGACACAAAAATACGTGGTCCATGCTGCCACCATGAAAGAGGAGATTAAAAGAACTGAAAGGAAGGACAATAGGGCTTGTGTGCCAAAAGCCTGACTTCTTTCCCTGTGTTAATCTCATAAGAGACACCCATGACTGAAAACTTTGTCTTCCCTACCGTCCCTAAGACTATCACAGCTACACGCTGCTGAGTGAAGATACTAAGGAGATTAATCCAGACTTCAATATTTATCTAAGCATTGCTAAAAATATCTCTCTTAGAAAAGCCTTTCCATGATAAGTGAGAGATAAACTCACATATTGATATACCCCAAACTATCCAGCCTCCACTCACACAAAACCCAGAATCAGACAACAAAATGCACAATAAATAGTAAAGCACATTTTCATTACTCTAGGAAGGACCACTGCCACCATTTGCTTTAATGGTGCACACTACACCAATAAGAGCACAGGCTTTAAAGAAAAATATTTTCAATTAGCTATGAAAAGTTTGATTCTGTCTTTGATGCAAATAGCTGTACTCCAGAAAACAAGTCCCAGTAAAATAAAAGATTTCTAACATCTGTTAACACCACACTTACTCTCCTACAGTTTTACAACTTGGTTTCACCCCTCACTGAAATACATGCTGTGGCAGATCTTAATATCTTTCTCCACTCCTTCTTTCACAATTTGCAACACCTGTATCACAAACCTCAAGACTGAACAGGCTGTTCCCCTGCATTTTTTTTATTCCTTTAGTTCTGACTTTCCTAACTCAGCTTTTCAAACTTAATGGGATATCCCTTTGCAGTTAGGTATTTTCTGCTTTTGATTAATTTTCACAAACCTGCAGTTAGTTCTCTTCCTGAACACAATTTCACTGTTTTCTTCCAAGAAGAAGCAAATCAAAATTCAAGAAGGTAATTTCCTTCCTCCTCACCTGCCAAGATCATTTTGATGTCTCAGTGCCTCCTCTCACCTGGTCATCTCACTGTTGCTTCGAGTTCTGCTGTCCCTGGTTCCTGTTCCTTGCCATACAGGTCTGTTACAGTCTTTCCTGGCTTAAAACCAACAGCTATCCTTGGTTTTACTTCATTCTCTGAACACTGAACAACTACACTGCCACTCAGCCTCATCCTTTTCCACCCATGTTTTTCCTATCAAACACCAGAAGCCGTGTTTGACCCTCTGTGAAGCTGCACTCTCAGGAACCAACTCCTAACTCCTTGTCAGAGAGACACAAAGTCCCACAAATACTAGCTCAAACCAGGAGATGCTTTACATGGACTCCAGACCTGGAAACCTTGGGATGTATTGGGACTTTCTGGGTTTCTGATAGGGAGTTTGGACAGAGGCAGCCCAAGGTTACCAGGTGATGTGTGTTTGTATGCTCCTGTTACCTACCAGCCACACATGGATCTGTAAGACACAGTGCCAGACACAGAGGCTCAGCAGCTTTGAAGCAACTCTTGAGATATCTGACCTAGTGAGAATGTCAGGCTTTGAGAACAAATAGAAGCCCTGACATCAAAACAAATCTATTCTCGCTCTCTGACTAATGATTCCTCATTTTCCTTTGTACCCTGCAGTCTGTCATCATTTGCTGAGCTGTGTTTCACACATACAATGTAAAGTTCTGGACACAGACACTCTTTGTGATCATATTTTAATTCATTAGGTGCATTTGCACTGCCAATTTTATGTGAAGAGGGACATTTTTTTCAGTGAAAATTTGACCTGAGTTGACATTTAATGTCTTGGTCCTGCCATTCATGATGGTGTGCCTTGATTCCCCCCTGCAGCTGTGCTCCAGGGCAGCAACCTGATAACCCCAGATATAACACAGATGCAAGGTGTCCAGCAGTTGACTCCTTGCTGCATGCCCAGGACAAGCAGCTGGTGCAACCTCTTTAGACAGCTGGGAGATGAAGTGGAGGTGTGGTTCTGGACCCACAAGAGACCACAGCAAATAATTTTCTTCTCATTTGTGCCATGTCAGTTGGCAATACCAATGCTCTACCACAGTGTCGAAGCAAATATAATGAAGTTATTTAACAAGAATGAACATTAAAAAAAATAAAAATCAAACCATAGCCACATACTACAACTCTGTAATTATTAATTTCTGTAAGGTAACATTGAAAATGGTGACTGGATAACGCACTCATCTCCAGGATACAAGCTCTAGCAGTAGTAGTAAAGCCAATGTTACTTGACAGAGAGCCCTGCAGCAAAACTTAGACCAAATTGTTCCTACATGATGAACTACAAATACCCATCCAAAGCTTAGATACCAGAGGCATTCCCAGCAGTCCCTCTACTACCACATGTCCTATTTACATGAAAAAATATTTTTATATGCCTGAAAGTTGGCACGTCAGATTCCCATCAACACCACCAAGAATGACTGCAATTCAATCTCCTGGTCAGTAGCCACCAGGAATCACTTTACTGCAAATGCCAAGGAGGCCAAGACATAACACATGGTTACTGTGGCTCCACTGGTAGCTCTGGTCCTCTCCCAAACTCAACAGAAAGATGCATTTATTGCCCTGGCTCTGGCCTACATTCCCCTCTGACCACACTTCACACAGGTGTGCTCTTAGCCAGGACACTGCTGCCCTTCAGGGTGCAGTAAATCACTGAGGTCATCATTTTACAAAGTGCCAGCTGGCTCCTATGCCTGAGACTAGGAACATCCACTGGAATGCACACATACATGGTGGGCATGGAGAAGAGGTACACAGGCAATCAATTCAAAGAAGGGAAGAGAAAGGGAAAGAAATGGAAGAAAAGTTCTCTAAAGATCAACATCTATTGTCACAGAAATGACTATCTATGGCACTGAAACCTGAAATTATAATTTGAAATTCTTAAAGCATATAGCTCATCTTTAGAGAAAAAAACCCCACTTAGAATAAGGGTGTGTTATACTCAGGCACAAATTACTTCATCATCATCAACTATACAATGGGATAAGGATTTTAGCTTCCTATAGTGGCTTAGACCAAAAGCATGGGTAAAACCTTGGCACAGAGAAGAACTAAAAGGATTCAAGTGGACATAATGAGAGAGCAGCTGCATTGTCTATTTAGAACAACACAGGCCATCAGGAGCCAAGAGCCTTTTTAGAGGGGTTTATACACAAAGCAAGGGAAGTTATTAGAAGGTGGAACAAAGATGTACATGGATAGCAACTGGTATATATTTGGCTCAGACACTTGGAACCACATGGATTTAAGAGGAATCCTGTAAAGAGAGATGGGGAAAAGAGCACTTCTTTTTGTTCTTTCACAGCACACAGCAGTGTGGAGAACTTTGTTTCTTCAATGTATCAAACTTATTTTTCCCATATCTTGGTTTTTCCTTCATGATCTTACTTCCATTCTGATTATTCTGAGGAATAATTTATGTTTCAGATGCCAACCATCAGTGCACACACCCCAGCAAGAGACACAGAAGTACTGGATTCCCCTTTATGAGCAATTAATTTCTGTACTTTAAAGATTCTCTCTAAAAAAAACCAAAACCTCTTCCTATTTTCATTTCAAATGATAAGTACAGAAGAAAAATAAATTCTCAAAGAAACAGACAACTTGAGGGTTTCTGCCCTAAATCTTGCTGCAGAACTATCTCTTAAGGTTTAAATCATTTGAATAAATCAAAATTATATGTATATTTTTTTAAATTCCATTCACAACAGCTTGAGATGGTATCCATCACCTAATGTCCTAATACTATCAACTCTTCTGTCATTCCTAGGAGATTCCATTATATGAGATCTAAATATCAAATAGTTAAAACCAAGAAACAGAATTCTGCTGCTGTAATCGTCCCTCCAGACCTTTTTCAGAATGGAAGCATAAACACAAATCCTTCCATCAACTTTCTGGTTGAGGTTTTTACACAAATAATATTAAAATTGCCTTTTCATTCTCTCATTCCTAAGCAGTGGCAACTCTGCAATACTGCTCTGACAGCCTCAACTTCACCACAGTGCAGTTCCAGGTGGAGAAAGAGGGCTCAAACCTCCATGGAAACATCAGCCAAGAGCAGAAATACCATGCCTGTGTCTTAAATATCAGTCCCAGGTCAGTTCCATCCCTCAGTGGGATTATATTTCAGCTAAACAGCCAAGCTAACAGCAGCTACTGAATTGCACTTTCTGAGAACTGGAGCAAAGCAAAAGTGGATTGGGTTGTTTGGGGATTTTTGGTAACAGCACCTCTTTGCAAGCTACAAGTGAAGAGCTACACACACATTTAGCTTTACATGCAGAGAAGCCTATCTATTTCAGTGCTGTAACTCTTAGGTTAAGCAGGTGTCTAACTGGTGGCAAAATCACGGTCTTAAACGAAAAATTAATCAGTGTAAGAAGTGGATTTATGCACAACACCTGGCTGCTGCTGCTGCTGCTGCTGGGCTTATCTGTGTAGGGATTTATCTGGTGGAGACAAGCAGTGGAGTAGCAGTTATGTTCTACAACACGTGCAACCAACCCTACATGGCACAGAAAAGGAAGAGTTAACCATTAATAATTATTACAGAAAGGGAAGTTCTTTGCTTAAGAAAGAGGGAGACATGAAATACTAAAAAGCCTACATTTACACTTCAGCAAGAAAAACTTGTCAATAAGTGCATGCTATATGCAATAAACTGCAAAAATGCAGATGGGAAAAAGCTGCAGTGGGAATAAATTTCCTAGGAAATTCTCTAAAAAGAGACCAGACTGAAAAAGCCAAAAAGTACATACAATAACACACAATATTTCTGAGCTAAAGTATATAATCTTCCTGTCCATGATGTTCAGTGAAAGGGAAAGTGCATGAGAGATGCTGAAACCACTGTGAAGGTTTTATGTTTTCATTTTTCCATCAGAGCTCTGTACTGAACATGCAGTGCATCCTCCCTGATCAGCACACCACCAAGCTGGGGGGAACACACCACAGGGCTCACTTCACCCACGTAATTTGTGCCCTGTCACATCAATGGGACTGCTTCACCAACACAGCCAAGCACCAGTTCCAAGGATTTGGCAGAATGGGGATTACACCACAGGCTGCAGCCGCTCTGGGAACAGGCAGGGCTTCGGACAGGGGCAGCACAGCCAGGCTCCAGCCTCGTTCCACACACCCGGAATCCACCGGGTCACAGCAAGAGCTGTAACCTGCATGAGTCAAAATTTCATTGGAGTATTTGGTTGCAATGGCAACCTAATGATGTACTTTTCCATAGTGCTTCCCTGCACAGCACAGCAAATTTCAGGTTCTGAAAGAAACATGTAAATCCATCACAGCAGAAACCTGATGACATTTTTATTCTTGCTACTGGCAAGCCCCATGTAATGCCAGTGGCATTAATCCCAGTGTTCACTAGCAAAAGGAACTAAGTCCTGGTAAATTCAACCAAGTGCATTGGTGGCTTTATGTTGAAAGGGAATACTGTATTCAGCTTATATGATTTGTTTCCTCCTTTAACAAGAAATGGAAAAGTATTTGTGGTACTCACAGCAAAAAAAAAAAAAAGTATATTTGGTTCATCACCAATGACCAGCCTAAAAATGCACTGAAAAAAGTCCTCAGCATTCCAATTACTGCCTCGTTATTCCCCAAGCACATTTAAAACTCTAGACTGCCCATTCCAGCATTTCAGTGCAATTTTTATTGACCTACTAACCTGTAACTCTGGGAAGCCTGGAGCTAAGAATGCAATAATGGCTAGCAAATACAAGTCTCCAAACAGAGTGTAATAACCTTAAGTAAACTACTGCCAAGCAAAAGTCCCGCAGATCAAACAGTTCCCACGAAGCCTTATGCTATTAACTAGCAAAAGAGTCCCATGATATCTCCATAGTCATGCACAATAACAGAGCACTGTGCTTCTGTTTACTTACATAGCTTATCTGCAATCCAGTAATGTATACAGCCAGCCCCTCCGATGTAAATCACTTCTC